>LPNX010121492.1:196702-348476 GCA_001517045.1 Pseudotsuga menziesii
TGTTGGGGGCCTGTTGGCCCCAGAAAGGACCACAAGGATGAAGGTCGTGCGTGTAACCAAGGAAAATGTGTCGCCCGAGCGATAGAAGGAAAGGAATATTACAAAGGATGAAAAGGGCCTGTGAAGGCAGAATAGAAAGGTGCACGGTGAAGGAAAAGCAAGCGCAAAAGTGCACAGGGGATAACAACCGAAAAGTGACGGATGCAGAATCTAGATCATGGCCATTTATGGCAACATAAGCCTATAGCTATGCACATATGAGAAGATATTTGTAATTCAGGCCGATAGTGCCTCGTGTCAAGTCATAATCACCACAACTATAGGCAGAGGGGTGGCTGATGGTGATGGTTAACAGACTGTCGGTATGTAGTTGGCCCTGCGTGGTCATGTAAAATAGTATAAATAGGAGGGATGCAATAGTTAGAGGGTTGGTCTATGTAGTTTTGGCTGATCCCTATTAGACGTTGTTCATATTTATTATATTTTAATATAAGCTCTATTCCAGGTCAGTGAAACAATAGTAGTAGTTTTCTATTCAGTGGCAATCCATGGGGAGGGATGCTAGTTTCGATGTAATGTCATAGTGATGAGAGAAGAGGAGACTCGGGAAGAGTCTAGTAGTGATAAAAGGGGATATTGAGCCGTGGAACAAGCTATTGTGTGAGAATATTGCTAGGATTAGAAGTAGAGTAGAAGAGTGAACCAGAGACCATGAGAACCATAAGTCTGAACTTAAAGCCATATCTCAAGATTAGTCTGCATCTCACAGATTGCAAGGTGCTATATCCTTTCTCATGCCAGATGAATAGCACCTTGGTGGTTTTTCTTAAATGGGTTTCCACGTTATCTCTTGTGTTTAAATGAATGGTTTATGTGGTGAATGTTTTTGTGATTGATTACTATTGCTTTTAGTATAATGTTGAATGTTGGTTGAATCTCTGTTATTATCATGCAATTGGTAGATGGATGATCAAAATACATTATTGAAATGAACCTATATATATAAATATATATATATATATATATATCGGTTTGTATGATTGTTGTTTTGAATCCCGACTTAAGTCGTAGAGCCGATTGATGTGAATCAACTACGCTGCACAAGTTGCGCCAGTTGCAAGGTAGAGAGGAAGTTTGAGTCACATGCGATGACAAATATTTGTGCTCGATTGTGCAGAGTTGACTTTTCTATCCAGCCATTCTCTTACCTTCATTGAGATCCTTGGCTGCGAGCCAAGGGACTACATCCCTTGACAATCTCAGAAACATGGTACCGGCAGTTACCATCTATGAGATATCTTGAGTGAGACTATGCCTGATTTGCAGGTGTTGACGATGGGGATTACTCTATCGGGCCAGTATCTCAGGTAGCTTTTGTATCGACGAGCTACGCAGAACCTGGGTCGCGCGAGTGGGGAAAACTAGCCAATAGATGGTCAATCCTCTTATGAGAATGAGCAGGAAGATCATATAGGTACGACTCAACAATATTATTAATGTCTTGGAAGGCAAAATTCATTACCCGTTGAAAGGTGGCCCCAACATTTTTCAAACCAAAGGGCATTTTTTTGTACACGAAGGTACCCCATGGAAAAATAAAAGTTTTTTTGTATTGGTATTCTGGATTGATTTGGATTTGATTGTATCTAGAAAAACCATCCATAAATGAAAAAAATTCACTACCCACATAAGCATCAATGATTTTATCTGTAAAGGGCATGGGGTAATTGTCCTTGGGACACACTTTATTTAGGTCACGAAATTCCATGCATACACATATTTTCCATTGCTTCTTATCAATAGGAATGGGATTGGATACCCATTTTTTCAAACCGGTTGGGTATATAAAGCCAACTTTCAACAACTTTTCCACTTCATCCTTAATGGTTGCCTCTTTGCACGAATTAAAAGGTCTAAGATTTTTTCGAATCGGTTTAGCATTAGGATAGGTTCATGTTTTGTTCTCTATGATTGATGGATCAATTCCTAGCATATCCTCATATGACTAGGAAAACACGTCGCAAAAATCCTTAAATAAGGCAGTATATATGGAAATATCCTCCGGAGAGAAGTTTGCATTGATATGCATGTTTTCGACGACGTCAGGCTTTGCAGAGATGTTGATAGGAATAGTAACAGAAATATTTTCCATATTCCCCTCGTAAAAAATTCCCTCCTCATGCAAAGGATTAATCGGTAGATCAACATATTCCTCCAGTCTCACATGGAACTCCTAGTTTTCAATTCTACTTAGATCTGGAAGAAAGTAGGACCCATGGTGAAGATCTTCGTAAATATTATCTCGCCCACTCATGGATCCCAAAATGGGTTCATCCGAGGGTAAAACCATGTCTAAGCAGTCATCTAAATATAAAGAGTTCTTTTCCCAAGTAAGAAGATAAGATTCTTCCAACTCCTCTAAGACTGAAGAAGGTGTCGTGATATGATCAACAGTGGTATCAACGATAGCTTGATACGACACTTCCACTTCCTGTTCACCATTTTTCCTAACTCACGTGACCCAGGTTCTGTGCAACCCATTAACCCAACAAATACCCGAGATAATAGCCCAACAGAGAAATCCCCATTGGAAACACCTACAAAGCAGACAAAGTCTCACCTGAGATATCTCTTCGATGGGTGAACCATGTTTCCATGATTTTCAAGGGATTATAGTCTATTTCCTTGTACCCAAGGAGCTCAATGAAGGCAACATGATGGATGGAAAGAGGATTCAGTCTTACTCGAACGAGCACAAATACATGTCATCATGCACAACTTGACCTTCCTTTCCACCTTGTTGATGAAATTGTAACTTCAGAATGTAGTCACCTATGGATCTTATGTCTTGTACCCCGACGTTTATTCCGGGATGTCTCTGTAATGTAATTGAGTCATGTCATGCCCCGATGTTCTGATCGATAGGATATATAATATAAACAAGTCATGTCAACTCATTACGGGTAACCCTCCTATTGTCTAAGGGTTAAAGTCCCCGCAGTTCCAAAGCACTAGGGTTATTAGAATCACCTAGTGAAGTCAGACCTAGTTGGGTTTAGTCAAGTCAGGAATTAGCATAAATAGAGAGTGAGCATCTCTATTTATCATACATTCACTCACACTCAGTTGTAGCGCATAGCAAAGGAAGAAGAAGACACTGGGGCTAGGAAGATGGTGGTTGCTGCTATCGGGAGATCATCTTACTGTTTTGAGGTTTTACTTTTAGTGCTGATTCTATATCTGAGGAAGTTGCAGGGTTTTCTCCATTTATGGTTTCCCCGAGGAAAAACACTATGTTCATTGTTTCTTGTGTTTGATTGTTGTGCTTGTTATTCTCTCAGTTAAAGATCCTAATAATGCTAGCTTAATATTAAAAATCTAACATGGTATCAGAGCTAACTTGAGAAGAAGACACTATGCAATTGTGGGAACTAGGGCTTCCTACTTTGTGGATATTCCTCCACATATTTTTAGCAAAAGAAGGTTGGATTAACTCTCCTCCTTAGTGTGCATATTTATGTCGAAGCAGAATCCAATTCTGAGGTTTTTCAGTGTTGGACCCAACACTACTGACGAAAATTAGGGATTTCCACAGAAGTGGAATTTTTTAGTGAGCCCAGGTCTGGATTGATCTCCTCCCCAAAATTGAAGTTAGGGATCAAGTTCAAAGAATTTGGATGGACAGATTTATGGAAAATAAAAAACCTAATCTGCTCCTAAACCAGCACTACAGAATTTCATCTCCAAATATAGATCCGACATTTAAACTAGAAATATCTAAATATTTTGTATTTCCATTTGAGGTTCTCAGTTGAGATGTCTCTTCATACCAATCTTGATGAAAAGCTTGAGGGAGATGATAACTTTTGATCCTGGAAGTATAGGATCTCCCTGGTCCTAGAAGAAAATGAGTTGGACTCCTATATCAATGAGGAGGTTCTAGTTCCATAGGGAGATGAGGCTAAGGCCTTACATAAGAAGAAGTTGGTTATGGCAAAGATGATTATTGTTGATTCAATCAAGGATCACCTCATACCATAGGTGTCCTCCCTAAAGACACCTAAATCTATGTTTGATTCCCTAACCAAATTGTTTGAAGGGAAGAACATAAACCGAAAGATGACTTTGAGAAACCATCTGAAGAATGTAAAGATCCAGAATGCAGAAACCATCCAGTCTTACTTTACAAGGGTCTCTCAGATCAAGGAACAATTGGAAGCAGTAGATGAAGAAGTAGAAAATGAAAATATTGTAATGACCACCTTGAATGGTCTCCCTAGATCATGGGACTCCTTTATTCAAGGGATCTGTGCCAAAAATAAGTTATTCAAGTTCAATAGACTATGGGAAGAATTCTCTCAAGAAGAAGCTCGGATAGCAGCTCGCGAAGAAATGTTGGGAAGTGAAGATAAAGCTCTCATAGTACAATCTAAGAAATCCAGATCTAGCCACCACATAAGTAAGTACTCTCATCAAAAGAATAAATCTAAAAATCCTAGAGATTTGTCTAAGTATGTTTGATATACATGTGATTAAAAAGGAAATTTTGCTAGAGACTGTCCTAAAAATAAAAGTAGATCTCACAAGAAGAAGGGAAACAAGAGAAGACATCATGATCATGCTACAGAGGATGATGAACATTCCACAAAGAGAAGAAGACAAGTCAATGATGATTCTTCAAGTGTTGAAGAATATGTTCTGATTTCCTCTCTCACAAGAACTATCACACATGGCAGCAATGATTGGCTTATAGAAAGTGGTGCTTCCAAGAACATGACAAGATTCAAGGAATCCTTTGTGAATCTATCTGAACATGGATCACCTCACAATGTGAAACTTGGAGATGACTACCAATATCCAATAAAAGGTAGTGGTGAATCCTCATACAAGCTAGACTCTGGAAAGTCTATGACAATGAAGGGCAGAAGCTGCCAGAACAATGGTGTATGTACAAAACTGTACTCCACACAGAGTACTTGAGAACAAGACTCCTAAAGAAGTATTCTCCAGTAAGAAACCAAAATTCATCCATCTCATAATATTCAGCTGTCCAGTGTACATTCACATTCCAAAAGAGAAGAGGACAAAATTAGATTCTTCAGGAAAGAAGGGTATACTTGTGGGATACTTTGAAAGCTCGAAGGCTTAAAAAATATAATTCCCAGGGTTCAAGAAGATTTACATTAGCAGAGATGTAACATTTGATGAAGATTCAGCCTACATCAAATCCAGGAAGAAACCGGCTGAAGAACCTCAAGAAACAAGAGAACCTAGAATTCATGATACAATCATGAACGAAGAAATTCAAGAAGAAGATCAAGAACTAGAAGAACCTCAAGAACCTGTAGATCCACCTTTGGAGAAGAATCCTCATAAGAGGAAACCTACTTGGTTACGTGAAATTATCCAAGGTGCAGAAAGATATGGAGCTTCAGAAGAAACACCCAAAGGAAGAAAAAGAACTAGATCTTGCTCTAGTTACGTAGCCTTACTATGTGAAATTATTGATAAATAACCTTCCAACTATGAAGAAGCAGCAGAACGAAAAGAGTGGAATGATGCTATGATCGAAGAGTATCAATCGATCATGAAGAATGATGTTTGGGATGTTGTGTTAGATTTTTATCATTGTAAGCTAGCATTATGATCTTAGGATCTTTAACTGAGAGAATAACATGCACAGCAATAAAACACAAGAGACAAGAGACACAAATAATTTTCCTCAAGGAAACCATAAAGGAGAAAACCCTGCAACTTCCTCAGATAGAATGAGCACCAATGGCAATAGTAAAAACCAAAAACATAAAGATGATCTCCACAGCTTCTGTCTCTCTCTCTCTCACTGAGAGAGCTTCTCCTCTCTCACTCATGCACCCCAATGAGTGTGTGTGTGTGATAAATAGAGAGGCTCACTCTCTATTTATATTATTTTTTTCACTTGAAGCACACTCCAACATGTCGGTCTCACTTAACAATTACTTACTAGATTTGACATCTCTAGGAGTGTTTAATAACCCTAGTGCCCCACAACTTGTGGGGACTTTTTCCTCTTCTCAACAAGGAGGTTTAACCTTGACTTAGATTGTGGGGACTATTTCCATGACTTACAATAACTCACCTAGGGTCGACTTCTATAGGATAGTATAATAACCCTAGGGCCCCACAACTCTGGGGAATTTAACCCTTGACAAATAGGATGGTTGCCCACAATGACTTGACATGACTTGTTACATTATACAAACTTCCCGATCGGAACATCGGGGCATGACATGACTCAAGTACATTACTGACACATCCCGAAATAAACATTGGGGTACAATACATAAGAAATACAAGTGAATACATTTCAAAGTTACAATTACATCAACACTCCCTCTTAGCTAGGAAGGTATTCTCTCGACACAATTTATCAGCACAAGAATTCTTCTCTGTATCATCTGGATAATCATCGAGTTCTCATCATCTTTAGGTCATCTTCATCTTTAGGTCACCTTCATCTTCAAGTCATCTTCATCTTTAGGTTATATTCATCTTAAAGTCATCTTCATCTAGATATGGATAATCACTCGATCTGGATCATCATCACTGGATCTAGATCGTCACTCGATATGGATCATCATCACTGGATCTAGACCATCACTCGATTTGGATCATCACTGCTGGATCATCATCAAGTTTGGATCATCACTTGATCTGGATCGTCACTGCTGGATCATCATCAAGTCTAGATCATCACTTGATCTAGATCGTCACTGCTGGATCATCATCAAGTCTAGATCATCACTTGATATGGATCGTCACTGCTAGATCATCATCAAGTCTAGTTCATCACTTGATCTGGATCATGACTACTAGATCATCATCAATTCTGGATCATCGCTTGATCTGGATCGTCCTCATCATCAAGTTTGGATCATCACTTGATATGGATCGTCACTACTGGATCATCATCAAGTCTGGATCATCACTTGATCTAGATCATCACTATTGGATCATCATCAATTCTGGATCATCACTTGATCTAGATTATCATCGAAGCTGGATCATCACTGAATCATCATCATCATTACTACTTCTACTATCTCAATCAAATGGTGCTATCTTCTTCATTCTTCTCGTCTCAGGAAGTTCTATAGAGTAAATCCTGTAGTCCTACCCTTGATGTAGGTCTTCATCAGCACTTATATTTGAAACTTAAGTTAGAATGGCCCACCCAACTCTTACATCTAACCTCATATTGTTAGAAAGGCATGCCAAGCACTCACATCTGACCTCATCTTGTCAGAAAGGCCTAGCACTCACATCTAACCATGTGTAAACACATCACGCCAGAATGGCTCAATAATTATATCCGATCATGTGCAAGCACATCGTATCAGAAAGGTTCTGCACTTACATCTGACCCCATATTGTCAGAAAGGCACACCACTCACATCTAACCATGTGTAAACACATTGCACCAGAATGGATCAGCACTTATATCTGACCTCATCCTGTCAGAAAGGCTCTGCACTTACATTCGACCTTGTGTAAACACATCGCATCGAAAGGGCATGCAATCACATCTGATCATGGAGGAACTAATCCTACCATCGCATTAGAATTCCCCCCAATCCCAGACTAAGATACTTTTTAATTGACCGAGTGCCTCCATTCTCCCAGAGAATGACAGTTTTTCTTACATCTGACCTACTCGTCAGAATGGCCAACACTCACATCTGACATGGGAGGAACCTAATCCTTTAGCCATGACATAATGGTTCATACCTTACATCTGATCAAGTGGGAACACATCCCTCTCTCACATCAGAATGGCTTCTCAGTCCTAGACTAAGTTTTCCTGGTAACTAACCAGGAACTTCCATTCCCAAAATGGCAATATCCCTTATATCTGATCATGTAGGAACCAATCCTACAGTCACATTAGAATGGATTAGCACTCATATCTGACATGGAAGGAACCTAAATCCTCTCACCATGATAGAATGGATCAGCCCTTACATCTGACCATGGAAGGAACTTAATCCTCTCCCATGTCAGAATGGCTCATAGACTCATCACTTACCTTGGAGGAAACCTCGATCTCAAGAACACCAAGCTTCTCCTTAAAGTAATCAAACTTCACTTTGGCCATTTCTAGCATAGAATCACATCAGGATAGATTACATCCTAGGATGACCTACGAGCTTCACCAGGACTGATTACATTCGAGGGAAACCTGTCTCATCAGCTATTCTAGAAATCCTTCTTTCAAGAGATCTTGATCTGGATCACTGCTCCTCTATGCATCATACAAAAAATGCAAGTTAGATCAACCAAATCAAATAGTAGTTTTCAAAAGAAACATACTACCTCCCAAATAGCAAATGTTAACATATTTTTCCTCAACTTTACTTAGCACCATGCAAGAATCCATCCTACCAAACCAAGAGATCACACTTGATCCTATCCTCAACTGTACCCTTCAGGTACCTTACTGCATGCTTTGCAATCATCAGGTGAACATGTCTCAATGTGTTCACAACAAAGTAAATATCCGGTCTCATATTTGTCAGGTACATCAACTGACGATACATCATGGAATCAACCGTCTCTGATAAAGCAACCCTGAATAGCTTCAGATTCGATGCCATAGGTGTGGTCCTTAACCTCTTTAGGATCTCTATTGCATAATTCCCTTGTTCGAGGAGGATTCCATCCGCATTCTGCCACACCTCCATGCCTAGAATGTAGTGCATCGACACATAACATGAGCATCAATGATCTTCTACCTTCAACCTTGAAGAAAAGGTTGGAATCTGCTTTACTCTCAGTAAAGCCTAGAGTCATTAGTAATATATGCATCCTATCCTACCATGTCGAACCTCAGGATCTTCTGCAGTCACTCCCTCTGAAGCAAAGAATCATTCTCCCTCTGTCTTTCGTACTCTATGCACTGAAACATTCTATATCGGAGTGACAAGTAGTATCCATCTAGGATCATTGGATACTAAGATCCTCTATTTTGAACTTTTTCAAAATTTCTTCTCACACCCAACTGTGAGCTTGTCATCCTATATCAATCCTTGTAGCATAGGTTCAGATATTCATCAAGCTCATTATGTATGTGTTATCCCATGATGTTTCCATATACTACATGATGGAACTATGAACTTCTCTTCAGGTCTCGATACTGCATCCTAGACATAATTTTTCTTGAACTGGTCTTCCCTTTCTTCTTTGTTACTTCTTCATAGCTGGAAGGTTCTTTACTAATGATGTCACTACATTCATCATATTTATTCTTCATCTTGAACTATCGTCACTTGTTCTTTGGAACAAGTCTTATCCTTCTTTTCTTGAAGGCGATTATGTACACGATCTTTCCTACAAGTCAAATGCATTTGTATGGTTAGAAACATTTCATAAGGAATATTCATATTGGAAAGTTCCTATGCATAAATATATGATCATGCAACTACTTTAGCCAATACAACATTCATCCATATCTCACTGAAACTTTCTAGATGCCTTCCATCTCTACCAGGACAACATTGAGATTGTGCACTAATCCAATATGTCAGCAAAGAGGTTTCATTCTAGACAAGTAGAAATGGAGAGTTGTATAGCACCATGAGCTACTTACCCATCACATGCATATTAGTAGTATAATGTCATTAATGCAAACATCCTATCATGCATAATACATCAACTGAATATAAACAAATGCATAACAAAACAATATCATGAAATGACAATTGAATACTTATCTTTATTTGTTTCATGGGTAGACTCCTTCTTGAGCCTTCAGCTTCGTCGTCTTGTTCATTCATAATAGAATCATTTCTCATCCAAATTCTAAGGTGGATAAGAGGTTCTTTAAGAGTTTAGATCTTCATATTCCTCATCGATTGAGGGATCTTCTTTGGATGGTGAGAGCTTGATCTTTAGTTGCTCCTATCTTCTCTTATCTTAATATGAGTCGAGCTTCTTCTTCTTCCCAGAGTCTGATGAAAGTAATCACTTCCTTCTGGCACACATTCATCGAATGAATGAATCCGATGATCCTAGGAGACCACTCAAGGTGGCTACCACCACTTTTGTATTGTCCACTTCTTCTTCTACCGCTTCAAGTTGTTCTGCATTCTGGATCTTCACATTCTTTAACTGTTTTCTCAAAGCCATCTTCTGATTTATGTTCTATGCTTCAGATAGCTTGGTCAAGGAATCAAACATCTTTGGTGTATTTAGGAAAGACACTTTTGGTATAAGTTGATCCATGATCGAATCAACAATGATCTTTGTCGGGAAGCAGAAATGTCCATTTTTCATCCACTTTATCTTCCCCTATTCCTCACATTTCATCATCCCATTAACCTTTTATCATACCATTTCCATGCATATATGTGGGTTTCACCTTATTATTTCCACTTTATTTATTTTTAGTATTATAAGTGAATTTATGATTAAATATTAGAAAATTAACATGTTTTTCACTAATATCTCAAAGTATGGATGAGCTTTGTAATGTGTAGGAATATGTGAAGGATTAATTCAAAGAAAAGAATTCACATATATCTCGTCCATCATTTCAAGGAGAAGATCATGGAGATTTGGTTGAGAGACATGTGGAGAATTTGTGAAAGATATGTGGAGGATTTGAAGGGATCATATCTTGTAATAATAGGAAAGTAGTTGAGTGGTTGAGTGAATAGTGGATCTCTCATTATGAGATGGTTATTTCCTTCATGTATAAAAGAGAGTGCTCTCTCTTCATTTCATAAGTAACTATTAAGGGGGATATTATCTTAGAATATTTTAGATCTTAGATTATCTTGGAGAATAGTAGATTGTAGAAGTTAGTCTTGACTTTGTAATATGGAGAAGGGAATTCTTAGATTTTGTTCATAATATTGGTTTGATGCTTTCATGATTTATGATTGATTGTTGTGATGTAATTTAAGATTGCTTTATTGTTAATGTGAGCTCACATGTGTTGTCTTGTTGCTCTTTATATGTTGTCTTTCTTTTATGCAATTTACTTTCAGCTGTGTGTTTCATCTTTCAGCATTAAATTAGCAATTGCTTGTTTTAGTTTAAGGGGGGTTAGATTAGATTAGTCTTAGTTTCACGGGGGGTTAGATTAACTTAATTTCACTTCAGTCTTGCATATACTTTGCAGGTGCTTCGTAATCCTACGAACCTTGGATTGACAAATTAAATGGCTAGGAAAATACTACAACAAAATTAAAACGGCATTAATTCGGCCAAACATTTTGGGGCCGTTGCTGGGGAAGCACGATGGATTGAGGTGTAGATTTCAATTCCTACAAGGGTGGTAGTGTAGATTTCAATTCATGCAAGTGTGGTAATGTAGATTTCGATTCTTGCAAGTGTGGTAGCATAGATTTCGATTCCTGCAAGTGTGGTAGCGTAGATTTCAATTCCTGGAAGTGTGGTAGTGGAGATTTCAATACATGCAAGTGTGGTAGTGTAAATTTCATTTTTTCCAAGAGTGTTTAATTTCCGCAATTGTGAAGAGTGTTACCACCTAAGTTGTACTTAGTGGTTTTTTATCAAGTGAGCCTGGTGATCCGGACAGGGTTAACTTGTTCAGACTTCAAAAAGACCTTTGCAAGTACTTCTGGGAAGTGCTTGTTGTACTATATCACATGTTCATAACCCATGGGGGAATTGTAATAAATGTTCTAGCATGATAGTGTCTGTAAAAGACTCGGTCTCTTAGATTTCATTTGTCAATCCGATCATCCCAGGGTGTTTTTTTCCCTTGGTTATTATTGGTTGTTGAATAAACAACTGATAATTTCTGAGTTTTTCATTCCATACCTCCAAAGTTGGGGTGGTCGGCTTGACATTTAGGCCTATTGAGGTTATTAGAGTCTATGTGTCAACGTATAAGCATGCTAGACATCATTTTTGAGTCATATGAACATGTCTAAGTCCCCCTAGGTGTTTTCCAATTTTTCAATTTTTTAGTTTTTTCAGTGTTTTTTTATTAAAATTAATTTTTTCCAAAACTTAGGATATTTTTTAATAGTTTAATTGGAAAATTTGATTTTGTAATAAAAGTGGACCAAATAATCGGTTTCAGTCATGTAGGCGCTCATTTTCAAGCTAGGAGCACCATGTAAACCCATGGACCCACTTTTTCCTAAGTTTTGAGTGATCTTCCATCACTCAGGTCAGAAAGCCCAAAAATCAATTATTGATTATTTTAATTAATAAATTGATGAATAATGGAGCAAATCCAAAATCAATAAATCAGTGGATTCTCAACCGATTTAACTGAAATCAATCAGATCTGGATCAGATTGACTAGATTTGACAAATCCTTGACTGAAGGAGGGGATCAAATCAGATCCAGAGTTGATATACACCTATCTTCATGGGGAATTGTGCCCTTTCTCTCTCCTCCACACGTGTGGACTCTCTTGGATGCTCTGTGGGCCGATGTGTCGGTGTATGGGTTCATGTGTCAGCTCAATTAAGCCCCCAGTTGACAAGTAGGCTCAGTACAACTTCAGTTATGCATTGATGGACTCTCCCTCATTTGATTTCACTTGATTCCATGAGGAATTGAACCCCCCGTGGGCTGGATGGCCTGTAAATTGTATATATCCTGCTTCAGGCTCCCTCTTCTAAGCTAGTTAGAGCTAGACTGAAGGGCTTGCCATTGTAGCTGTGTACTGATCTTCATCTATTGAATTAAAGAGAAGCTTTGGAGGCTCAATTGTGGAGTACCTTTCATGTGTGGATTGTCATTGTCATGCTGCATCTGAGGTGAAACTGCTATTTTTCCAATTTTGTGCACTTAACTATTGTCTCCCTGAATGGTTGTTGAGATCATAAGGATAGATCACTGTAAGTAACCTTAATTACTTATATTTGCTGCATATGTTTGAATGATTTAATACCTGTATGTTAAATAAGATTATTTGCATGATGTATCATCCCCTTCTCATATGTATCTTCAGATTTGATAATTTTGTTTGCAGGAGTTGTTTTGTAGCTTACAGGTTTGGCGTGGCTGGAATATCTATGGTTTAGGTTTGATTCCATTGATTTCCAGTAGATATTTCTAATATAGTTCCCCTCGGTGCTTCACTACCAAGTTTTCTCTACAGATCTGCTTCAACAACAAGCACCTTTCTTCCCCTTTCTCTCCTTAAGAAAAATCTTAAATTTTCCGCAAACTGGTTACTTTAAAGGTTTCTTGTTACTCTGATTTATCTCATTAAGAAAAATACACATAGATCTAATTCGTAAGATCCCTTCCAAAGTCTATATCTTTGTTTTTTTTTGCACATAAAGTTCAATTCCAAGAGATCTAGCTAAAATTACCATATTGTCGCAAGCATTTTTAGTGAAAATTCATAGCTTGCTGTTAAGGTAGTTTCATTTTCTGTTATAAATTTCAATATTCTGCAATATCAGTGCATATTCAATTGGCTGCACAAACAGAAAGCCAATATTCCAAGGAAAGCTTGCTTTCCTTAGTTCCTTTTTCGCCTGTTTAGCTAGTTTTAGCTTCAACTTTTTTGAGATAAGGTAGGATGATCCAAAGGTACTCTTAAAGTGATTTTTGGAATTGGTTATTCTAACATGCTTGATATATTTTATCAGGTTTTACAAAAAATAAAGGAAGCTTCTGTCCGAAGTGGCCTCAAGAGCGTTCAAATCCCCCCAGGGGTCTCCCTTTTCACCAAAAAACTCAATTTTTTTCCAAAGTTGTAAAATATTGGTTTCATCCTGTATAAGGACCAAGAAGTTTCTAATATATCAGTCCTCTAATATGGTAACCATTAATAAATAAAATAATTTTCGGAATAGGCTCTTTCGAGCCCATTCCCCATCCCGCCTGGGGAGATTTGCGTTGGTGTCCTTTTCGTCGCTTTCTGCTTATTTCTTTTTTAAAATAGAATTGATCTAATATGCAGGGTAGTATAATTTAGTTCATTATTAATATCATACTCCATATTTTACATTTCAAAGTAATCATAATACTTACCCCGCGATTTCCCGATTGACCCGAAAGGGGAAAGAGATTCGTGGTAGGACTAATTAGAAAACCAGAATTGTGTATTTGTTTTATTTTTCATCTTTTATTTATCAGCAATTTTAAAATTAACCCCTCCTCGATTCCCTTATTGAGATTCACTTGGATTGAAAGAGGTTCATGGAGGGTTTTCCTTTTAAACAAGAACACTCAGTTTAAAACTTATTAAAATTGACAAGACTCCAGTGTGTATGCCCTGTACTTGGCTGCGGTTCATCCGATCAGTCAAGATGTATCAAAAGCACTTGCGTGACTAGTATAATTAGGACTCACTCTCCCCAACTGACAAAGCATCAGGTGAAAATCCAACACCTAGATCAAACCTTTACGGTGGAAAAATACCCAAAGGAAGCGGGAACTTACTGAAAAGTGACCTCTGGGTGCCGATCTCTGTCACACCCTAACAGGTGCATTATGAACCATAGCCCCAGAGACTCCATTTCATCCCACATACTCCTTGCGGGTAGCTGTGAAGGTTTAGTTTTGGACATACTCCAAGTACTCTCCGGTATATCTGGAGTCCCCCTTTTGCCTAATTTAATCAACTCATACTTCACATTTAACTTAAAACATACCAAGAGGCAATCACAAAACATTCACTCCAAGCACATGCAAGCATATTGATTCTATTTTTGACTCCATTATAAGGCACTGGTTAACTTCTTGCTTTATATATACATTGTGTCTCAGTATTGTGCTTTCGTGTGTTCATCTTCTACATCTTTCCATATGTGATTATCTATAGCTAAATTGTAAACTCCTAAATAACTCAGTCAGTTTAAACATCACAACACTAAGTAATTCAACTTAGTAACTTAATAGGGTTTACCCCCCTTGGCTCCGTTAGGAGTTGAGCCTAAATGGAGGAGTCAAGAACAAGGTGAGAGCCTTGACTTGAGACTTTCCCCTAAGGACACACTGAGTGGCTTGAAGATTTCTGCCACGTGACCCAGGTGTGTGAAAGGTGGCAACACTTTTTTGGCGTCGTTGTCGAGGATAAATATTTTTATTCCCGAGTATGACTTAGATTAACTTTTTTCTAAACAAATAAAAAGATAAAAAACTTTTGATTGATCTAGTCTTTAAAAAACATAAAAATTAAAACTCGATCCATTTGGCGACTCCACTATCTAACATCCCTTCAAGAATTTTTACCCGAAGAAACCGCCGACAATTATTCAATCCTCTCCCTCATCCTGAAAGGTTTATTAGGGAAAGATTGAATAGGCAGAATTCTCGTAGAAACCTTGAAGATTTCAGAGACCAATCCCTCTCAGATATCCATCAGATATTTGTAGAGAGTCATACCTTCCAAACTCAAGAAATGATGGAATTTTACAAACCCCTTGACTTTTCTTAGATAGTAGGTGCTCCTCATGACATTCCGAATGATGTTATCAAGAAGCTTCCCATGTTCGAGGGAAATAATGATACCATTGCCAAGACTCATCTCCAAAAGTTTGAGAGGCACCTAGTCAGTTATTGCAATAGTGTTGCCGCTGACCATGAAGATGTAAAAATGAATCTCTTTGCTTTATCCTTAGAGGACTATGCTGTAGAGTGGTATGCCGACCTTGGTGATGATTCATATAAAACCCTTAATGAATTCCTAGAAGGTTTTAATAAGAAATGGGGGGGAAATAAAGAACCAAGACATTTGCTTGCTGCCCTTCATAATATAAAGAAGATGGAAAATGAAACCATTGATGAATTTAATACTAAGTTCAAACATGTGGTTGCGGACCTCCCTAGAGAAATCAAGCCAAGGGATGCCTCCATCCTCATATCTTACATCGAAGCTTTCACTGGGGATTTGAGGTACCAGTTAAGGGACAAAGATCTGACCGATCTAAAAACTGCTCAGGGTCTGGCCAAGAAAATAGAAAGGAATATGTAATCTTCAGGAAAATCCAACATTCCAGGTTACACTAGGGGAAACACTTCGTACAACAAAGAGAAGGGAAAGGACATTGAATTAGAGGAAAAGGAAACGTCTAAAGACCCCATGGAAAAGGTAACTAGCCTGTTTGAAAAATTCATGACAAGCCAATCTGTGCAATTAAATAATATTCAGAATAGAATAGTTACACTGGAGAGAAATAATGGACCTAGGAATTTTCAGCCAAAACAAAATCAAGTGTATCAAAAGTAGTTTCCTCAGCAAGAGCCTAGGATTCCAAACCAGTTAGACTCAACTAACCTGGTAGATGAAGTAATTCCATGGTGTAGACCTTGTGAGCAATTACACCTAGAAAGAACTTGCTACATAGCAAACCAAGTTATAGAACATGGGATGGCGGAGGTCAGTAATTAGGAAACAACATCAGGCAAGTCTGATCATGTGTACATGGTAGGATTAACCTACCCTCTATCAAACCAGCATTGGCAGCTGGCCATGGATTACGGTTTTGAGAAGGATCTCCTGTCTAACTTTTGTGGTGTAATTCTTCCTCCGGAAGCAATTAAGGAAAGGAAGGAGGCTAGGTTCAAGGGATCTTTGTATCAAAGAAGAGAAAAGCAATCACCGTCTAAATAGTACAAGCCAAAGGTAACCACTCCTCCCCTCCCATATTCTCCTATTGTCCTTGAGTCAAATATTGATATGGTAGAATGGATAAGTAGTGCTAAGATTCATGTTTATGCAACTGATGTCCTTAAAATTCCCGGTCAAAAATAAAAGTTGTTGAAATCCTTAGAGGATAGTCAAATTAAAGCTCATAATATTATCGAAGAGGATCCTCTTCCTAATAATAATGCTATATTTGAAGCTGAACATATTGAACCCATAGATATGCCCATAGTCCTCAACAGTGTTGATCCAAGAAGAGAAGATCACCCACCTTTTTACGTCTCCCTCTTATTTGATAAACTTCTCCTTCATAACTGCATGTTAGATTTAGGTGCTTCATCAAATGTCATGACAAGAAAAGTAATGGAGCAATTAAATCTAAGGGTCACCCGACCCTACCACAATGTTTGTGCCATGGATGCAAGAGAAGTTGAAGTGGTAGGGATAATCTTAAATTTACAAGTTAAGTTGGATAACTATCCTGATATCGACATGTCGATGGATGTGGTGGTGATAGATGTTCCAGATAATTGGGGTATGTTGTTATCCAGAAAATGAGCTGCAACTCTTGGTGGGCACATTCAAATGGATTGGACATATACTACTATACCTGCATCAGAGAACACTAGGGTGATTCTCCACAGAGAAAAGGTGAGGAAACGACATGTATAAAACCCTAAGAAGCCCAGAAATGAATTTGTTCATTTCATTGATAATTTTGGAAACTATGCTATTTTGTCAAATTTCATGGCCCCCATTAAGGAAAACATTAAAAATGAAAAGGTCGATGAAGTTTGGCAAATGTATTTTGATGGGGCTTATTCCAAAACCGGAAAGGGTGTGAGCATTGTGATCATCTCTCCTTCAAATAAAGTCTACAACTTTGCATTCAGGTTAGAGTTTGAAGCATCAAACAATGTAGCCGAGTATGAGGCATTGCTCCTAGGGTTAGAAACTGCTAAAGATATGGGGATAAAGATGTTGAACATAAAAGGTGATTCAGATTTAGTTGTCCTCCATATTAAGAATCAGTATCAATGCAAAAATGATAGACTAAGAAAGTATAGGAATGCCACATGGGACACTATGGAATGGTTTGATGCACTTAGCAGACAAATTAGCAGTAGCAGCATCCACCCTCCATCCATTGGATGAAATGATTAATTGGAATGGAAAGATGGAAATAAATTTCACACCGTCAATTCCAGATAATATAGACCACTGGCAAGTGTTCAAAGATGATGAGCAACTCTTGAGATTCATCCACAATCTACAAGAGTTTGAGGGTTGCAAGATTAGTTATCAGCAGGAAGGTAAAGAGTATTAGGAGTGAAAGGATAATGAAAGGAATCACATCCCGAGTATCCTTATAGCTTTTGAGAATCTTTTCGATCGTCAGGATCATCATAAAAAACAAAAAGAAGAAATAAAAACTGGGAATTATATAGAAATAAACATAGGAAATGACAAGGATCCCAAGTTAATAAAAATTGGAAAAGGTACTTCAGAAAAGGAAAGGAACAACTTGATTAACCTAATCAAAGAGTATAGAGATGTGTTGGCCTTTAGTTATGATGAGCTTAAATCCTATAGGGAGGATGTGTTTCAACACACTATTCCCCTCATAGAAGAAGCTAAGGAGGTCAAACCTTTCTGACAAAAACTTAGGCGAATAAATCCTAAGTTGGCCCCCATTGTGTAGAAGGAACTTCAGAAGATGTTTGCAGCAGGGATCATAGCACCTACAAGGCATTCATCTTGGTGCTCCAACTTAGTTGTTGTCAGAAAGAATAATGGGTCAATTAGAATATGTATAGATTTTATAAGTCTGAATACATCATGCCTCAAAGATAATTACCCATTACTCGACATGGAAACTTTTCTTCAAAGAGTAACAGGATCAAAAATGATGTCCATGTTGGATGGCTTTTCCAGTTATAACCGGGTGTTGGTAAATAAAGAAGATCAACATAAGACTACATTCACCACACCTTGGGGTACCTATAAATTTCTAAGAATGCCTTTTGGGTTATTGAATGTTGGTGCCACCTTCCAAAGAGCCATGGATTTTTCCTTTAAATAAATTATAGGAAAAATAATTGAAATATATCAAGATGACTTAACTATTTTTTCAAAAGAAAGATCTGACGACATCAGTCATCTTAGGCAGGTTTTTATAAGATGTCGAAAATATGGTATTTCCTTGAATCCCGCCAAGTCAATCTTTGGAGTTGATGAAGGCAAGTTGCTGGGGCAAATCATTTCTAAAGATTGTGTCAAGGTTGATCCTGAGAGAGTTGAAGCTATTAAGAAAGTCCCCTTTCCTCGCAATCTAAAAGCTCTCTAGTCCTTTAATGGTCAAATCAATTTCATAAGAAGATTCATCCCAAACTCAGCAGAATTAATGGAACCTCTACAAAATCTATTAAAGAAAGATGCTAAGTTTGAGTGGACAGATGAAGGGAAAGATGCATTCAAGTCCATCAAAAATGCCATATCCATGTCCCCGGTCTTGACTAGTCCATATTATTCCAAAGAATTCCAAATATTTTCCTTTTCCTCAGAAGACACCATTGTTGGTGTTTTACTTCAAAAGAATAAGGAGGGACAAGAGCAACCCATAGCCTTTATGAGTAGAGCCTTACAAAATTCAGAATTGAAGTATACCACGATGGAGAAATAGGCCTATGCTCTTGTCAAGTCCCTTAAACATTTCAGAACTTATATAGGTTACTCCAAAATCATTGGATATGTACCCCATGCAGTTGTCAAGGATATCATGTCTCAGCAGGACTGTCTAGTTGTCAGGGGTATGTGGGTTTCAAAAATTTAGGAATATGATTTGGAGATAAGACCTACTAAATTAATTAAGGGATAGGGTCTTGCAAAGATGTTGACCCAAGGAAATGAGAAGGCTTTAGGAATAATCTTCGAGAGCAGCAATTCAGAGCAAATTGTATCAGATGAGTTTCAGAGATTAGAGCAGCACCCCTGGTACACTGACATCAAAATTTTCCTCCGCAACTGTACATTCCCCGATCACTTACTGGGCCATAAAATAAGGGAATTAAGGTTAAAGGAAACTAAGTATTGTTTGATCAAAGATGGTTTGGGTTGGAGAAACCCAGATGGTTTGATACTTAGATGTGTCGATGAACCCGAGTCCAAGAAACTCATGGTTGAGTTCCATTTAGGATTTTGTGGTGGACATTTTGCAGCTAAAACAACCGCCCACAAAATCCTTAGACCAGGCTACTATTGGCCAAACCTATTTTCAGATGTGCACAAGGTTGTCATAGTTTTCCCCCAGTGTTAGTTATTCACCGGAAAGCAACAAATGAAAGCCTTACCTGTAAATCCAATAGTAGTCCAAGCCCCTTTTTAGCAATGGGGCCTTGACTTCATCGGTAAGTCCAAGGATAACTCGAGCAATGGTTACTCTTGGATTCTTACCACCACAGATTATTTTACCAAGTGGGTAGAGGCGATACCCACCAAAAAGGCAACCGATGCCAAAGTCATGGATTTTGCTAGAAGATAAAATCGTCACAAGATTCGGTGTGCCAGCTAGAATAATCACGGATAATGGCCCATGCTTTGTTTCTTCCGATATGTCATCTTTCTGTTTCAAGTATGGCATTATCCTATCCCACTCATCTAATTACTATCCCCAAGGAAATGGTCTAGCATAATCAAGTAACAAGAACTTAATGACCATAATCAAAAAAATTGTGGGCAACAATAAGAAGGCTTGGGATAGCAAAATCAAATTAGCATTATGGACCGACAGGATCACTAAGAAAAGTTCAACCGGGAGGAGCCCTTTCGAACTAGTCTATGGCCTTGATGTCACCTTACCAGTCCATCTGAAGCTTCCATTTTATCAGCTCCTCCAAACATTCAGCTCAGATCAAGAGGCCATCCAGAATAGAATAAACCAGTTGATCGAGCTAGATGAGAGCAGAAGAGACTCTCTTGACCATAGTATCAAAAATTCACACAAGGTCAAGAGAGCCTTTGATAAGTCTACCCGGCCAAGTTCCTTCCAAGTAGGTGACACGGTTCTATGTTGGGACAAACGACGGGAAAAACCTGGGAAACATGGGAAGCTCGACAGCCTGTGGTTGGGACCGTACATCATCGATGAAATAGCAAGAACGAACTCCTTCTATCTAAATGACTTGGAAGGAGAAACATTGAGCTTACAAGTGAATGGTTTCCTCCTCAAGCTGTTTTTCGCCGAGACAGTTTGATGCCTTTGGTGGCATCGGTGGTTTTAGGGCCAATTTCTAAACCTTGCCCTGCATGTATTTCTAAATTGTATATATCATATTGTTGTATTATAGTTATTTTGTACCATGTTAAAAAATTTCCTTTGTATATTAGTTTTTGTAAAAAAATCCTTTTTGCACATTATAGATTAATTACGTACATTAGTTTGTTTTTATAGCTAATTTTTTCTTATATATACATGTTACTGACAAACTCTAATTGCCTTGCAGGACCCATAGATTCCAGAGTTCTCACATCCTCTCCTTTGAACAAAAGATCAGTCAGAGAATGTGTCCCAGATGGAGCTAGAATGTTACCACCTAAGTTGTACTTAGTGGTTTTTTATCAAGTGAGCCTGGTGAACCGGACAGGGTAAACTTGTTCTGACTTCAAAAAGACCTTTGGAAGTACTTCTAGGAAGTGCTTGTTGTACTATATCACATGTTCATACCCCATGGGGGAATTGTAATAAATGTTCTAGCATGTTCGTGTCTATAAAAGACTCGGTCTCTTAGACTTCATTTGTCAATCCGATCAGCCCATGGTGTTTTTTCCCTTGGTTATTAGTGGTTGTTGAATAAACGACTGATTATTTCTGAGTTTTTCACTCCATACTTCCAAAGTTGGGGTGGCCGGCTTGGCATTTAGGCCTATTGAGGTTATTAGAGTCTATGTGTCAATGTATAAGCATGCTAGAAATCATTTTTGAGTCATATGAACATGTCTAAGTCCCCCTAGGTGTTTTTCAATTTTTCAATTTTTTAGTTTTTTCAGTGTTTTTTTATTAAAATTAATTTTTTTGAAAACT
This sequence comes from Pseudotsuga menziesii, assembly GCA_001517045.1. Lineage (NCBI taxonomy): Eukaryota > Viridiplantae > Streptophyta > Pinopsida > Pinales > Pinaceae > Pseudotsuga > Pseudotsuga menziesii. The sequence goes on from LPNX010121492.1 coordinate 218,408, forward strand.
TAGGCTATTTTTTAATAGTTTAATTGGAAAAATTGATTTTGTAATAAAAGTGGGCCAAATAATCGGTTTCAGTCATGTAGGTGCTCATTTTCAAGCTAGGAGCACCATGTAAACCCATGGACCCACTTTTTCCTAAGTTTTGAGTGATCTTCCATCACTCAGGTCAGAAAGCCCCAAAAATCAATTATTGATTATTTTAATTAATAAATTGATGAATAATGGAGCAAATAAAAAATCAATAAATCAGTGGATTCTCAACTGATTTGACTGAAATCAATCAGATCTGGAGCAGATTGACTGGATCTGATAAATCCTTGACTGAAGGAGGGGATCAAATCAGATCCAGAGTTTATCTACAGCTGTCTTCATGGGGAATTGCACCCTCTCTCTCTCCTCCACACGTGTGGACTCTCCTGGATGCTCTATGGGCCGATGTGTCGGTGTATGGGTTGATGTGTCAGCTCAATCAAGCCCCCGATTGACAAGTAGGCTCAATACAGCTTCAGTTATGCATTGATGGACTCTCCCTCGGTTGATTTCACTTGATTCCATGAGGAATTACACCCCCCTGGGACGGATGACATGTAAATTGTATATATCCTACTTGAGGCTCCCTCTTCCAAGCTAGTTAGAGCTGGACTGAAGGTCTTGCCATTGGAACTATGTACTGATCTTCATTTTTTTGAAATAAAGAGAAGCTTTGGAGGCTCAATTGTGGAGTACCTTTCATGTGTGGATTGTCATTGTCATGCTGCATACGAGGTGAAATTGCTATTTTTCCAATTTTTTGCACTTAACTATTGTCTCCTTGAATGGTTGTTGAGATCATAAGGATAGATCACTGTAAGTAAGATTAATTACTTATATTTGCTGCATATGTTTGAATGAGTTAATACCTGTATGTTAAATAATATTATTTGCATGTTGTATCATCCCCTTCTCATATGTATCTTCAGATTTGATAGTTTTGTTTGCAGGAGTTGTTTTGTAGCTTACAGGTTTGTCGTGGCTGGAAGATCTATGGTTCAGGTTTGATTCCATTGATTTATATTAGATATTTCTAATATCATGCCCCTTGGTGCTTCACTACCAAGTTTTCTCTGCAGATCTGCTTCAACAACAAGCACCTTTCTTCCCCTTTCTCTCCTTAAGAAAAATCTTAAATTTTCCTCAAACTGGTTACTTTAAAGGTTTCTTGTTACTCTGATCTATCTCATTAATAAAAATAAACATACTTCTGATTAGTAATATCCCTTCCAAATTCTATATCTTAGTTTTTTTTTGCACATAAAGTTCAATTCCAAGAGATCTAGCTAAAATTAGCATATTGTCGCAAGTATTTTTAGTGAAAATTTGTAGCTTGCTGTTAAGGTAGTTTCATTTGATGTTATAAATTTAAATATTCTGGAATATCAGTGCATATTTAATTGGATTCACAAGCATAAATCCAAGATCCCAAGGAAAGCTTGCTTTCCTTGGTTCCTTTTTCGCTTGTTTAGCTAGTTTTAGCTTCAATTTTTTTGAGATAAGGTAGGCAGATCCAAAGGTAATCTTAAAGTTATTTTGTGAATTTGTTATTCTAAAATTATCACTGTCTTTTAGCAGGTATTACATAAAATAAAGGAAGCTTCTGTCCGAAGTGGCCTCAAGAGCGTTCAAATCCCCCCAGGGGTCTCCCTTTTCACCAAAAAACTCAAATTTTTTGCAAAGTTGTAAAATATTGGTTTCAGCCTGTGTAAGGACCAAGAAGTTTCTGATATATCAGTCCTATGATACTATAACCATTAATAAAGAAAATCATTTTTGGAATAGGCTCTTTCTAGCCCATTCCCCATCCCCCCTGGGGGGATTTGCGTCGGTGTCCTTTTCGTCGCTTTCTGCTTATTTCTTATTTAAACTAGAATTGATATAATCTATAGGGTAGTATAATTTAGTTCATTATTAATATCATACTCCATATTTTACATTTCAAAGTAATCATAATACTTACCCAACGATTTCCCGGTTGACCCGAAAGGGGAAAGAGATTCGTGGTAGGACTAATTAGAAAACCAGAATTGTGTATTTGTTTTATTTTTCATCTTTTATTTATCAACAATTTTAAAATTAACCCCTCCTTGATTCCCCAGTTGAGATCCACTTGGATCGAAAGAGGTTCCTGGAGGGTTTTCCTTTTAAATAAGAACACTCAGTTTAAAACTTATTAAAATTGACAAGACTCTAGTGTGTATGCTCTGCACTTGGCTACGGTTTGTTCGATCAGTCAAGCTGTATCAAAAGCACTTGGGTGACTAATATAATTAGGACTCACTCTCCCCAACTGACAAACCATCAGGTGAAAATCCAACACCTAGATCAAAGCTTTACGGTGGCAAAATACCCAAAGGAAGCGGGAACTTACTGAAAAGTGACCTCGGGGTACTGATCTCTGTCACAACCTAATGGGTGCATTACGAACAATAGACCCAGAGACTCCATTTCAGCCCACATATTCCTTGTGGGTAGCCGTGAAGCTTTAGTTTTGGACATACTCCAAGTACTCTCGGGTATATCTGGAGTCCCCCCTTTGCCTAATTTAATCAACTCATACTTCACATTTAACTTAAAACATACCAAGAGGCAATCGCAAAGCATTCACTCCAAGCACATGCAAGCATATTGATTCTATTTTTGACTCCATTCTAAGGCACTGGTTAACTTCTTGCTTTATATATATATTGTGTCTCAGTATTGTGCTTTCGTGTGTTCATCTTTTACATCTTTCCATCTGTGATTATCTATAGTTAAATTGTAAACTCCTAAATAACTTAGTCAGTTTAAACATCACAACACTAAGTAATTCTCCTTAGTAACTTAATAGGGTCTACCCCCCTTGTCTCCGTTAGGAGTTGAGCCTAAACGGAGGAGTCAAGAACAAGGTGACAGCCTTGACTCGAGACTTGCCCGCAAGGACACACCGAGTGGCTTGAAGATTTCTGCCACGTGACCCAGGTGTGTGAAAGGAGGCAACACTTTTTGGCGCAGTTGCTGGGGATAAATCTTTTTATTTCCGAGTATGACTTAGCTTAGCTTTTTTCTGAACAACTAAAAAGATAAAAAACTTTTGATTGATCTAGTCTTTAAAAAACATAAAAATTAAAACTCGATCCATCTGGCGACTCCACTGTCTAACATTCCTTCAAGAATTTCTACCTGAAGAAACCGCTAATAATTATTCAATCCTCTCCCTGATCCCAAAAGGTTTATTAGGGAAATATTGAATAGGAATACTTCTCGTAGAAATCTTGAAGATTTAGGAGACCAATCCCTCTCAGATATCCATCAGATATTTGTAGAGAGTCATACCTTCCAATCCTAAGAAATGACAGAATTTTACAAACCCCTTGACTTTTCTCAGATAGCAGGTGCTCCTCATGACATTCTGAATGATGCTATCAAGAAGCTTCCCATGTTCAAGGGAAATAATGATACGACTGCCAAGACTCATCTGCGAAAGTTTGAGAGGCACCTAGTCAGTTATTGCAATAGTGCTTCCGCTGACCATGAAGATGTAAAAATGAAGCTCTTTGCTTTTTCCTTAGAGGATGATGCTGTGGAGTGGTATGCTGACCTTGGTGATGATTCATATAAAACCCTTAAGGAATTCCTAGAAGGTTTTAAGAAGAAATGGGGGGAAAAGAAAGAACCAAGACATTTGCTTGCTGCCCTTCATAATATAAAGAAGATGGAAAATGAAACCATTGATGAATTTAATACTAAGTTCAGACGTGTGGTTGCGGACCTTCCTAGAGAAATCAAGCCAAGGGATGCCTCCATCCTCATATCTTACATCGAATCTTTCACTGGGGATTTGAGGTACCAGTTAAGGGACAAAGATCTGACCGATCTAAAAACTGCTCAGGATCTGGCCGAGAAAATAGAAAGGAATATGCAATCTTCAGGAAAATCCAACATTCCAGGTTACACTAGGGGAAACACTTCATACAACAAAGAGAAGGGAAAGGACATTGAATTAGAGGAAAAGGAAACCTCTAAATACCCCATGGAAAAGGTAACTAGCCTGTTTGAAAAATTCATGACAAGCCAATCTGTGCAATTAAATAATAGTCAGAATAGAATAGTTACATTGGAGAGAAATAATGGACCTAGGAATTTTCAGCCAAAACAAAATCAAGTGTATCAAAAGAAGTTTCCTCAGCAAGATCCTAGGATTCCAAACCTGTTAGACTCAACTAACCTGGTAGATGAAGTAATTCCATGGTGTAGACCTTGTGAGCAATTCCACCCAGAAAGCACTTGCTACATAGCAAACCAAGTTATAGAACATGGGATGGCGGAGGTCAGTAGTCAGGAAACAACATCAGGCGAGTCTGATCATGTGTACATGGTAGGCCAAACCTACCCTCTATCAAACCAGCATTGGCAGCAGGCCATGGATTACAGTTTTGAGAAGGATCTCCTGTCTATCTTTTATGGTGTAATGCCTCCTCCGGAAGCAATTGAGGAAAGGAAGGAGGCCAGGTTCAAGGGAGTTGTGTATCAAAGAAGAGAAAAGAAATCACCGTCTAAACAGTACAAGGCAAAGGTAACCACTCCTCCCCTCCCAGATCCTCCTATTGTCCCTGAGTCAAATATTGATATGGGAGAATGGATAAGTAGTGCTAAGATTCATGTTTATGCAACTGATGTCCTTAAAATTCTTGATCAAAAAGAAAAGTTGTTGAAATCCTTAGAGGATAGTCAAAGTAAAGCTCATAATATTATCGAAAAGGATCCTCTTCCTAATAATAATGCTATATTTGAAGGTGAACATATTGAACCCATAGATATGCCCATAGTCCTCAACAGTGTTGATCCGAGAAGAGAAGATCACCCACCTTTTTATGTCTCCCTCTTAGTTGATAAACTTCTCCTTCATAACTGTATGTTAGATTCAGGTGCTTCATCAAATGTCATGACAAGAAAATTAATGGAGCAATTAAATCTAAGGGTCACCCGGCCCTACCACAATGTTTGTGCCATGGATGCAAGAGAATTTTAAGTGGTAGGGATAATATTAAATTTACAAGTTAAGTAGGCTAACTATCCTGATATCGACATGTCGATGGATGTGGTGGTGATAGATGTTCCAGATAATTGGGGTATGTTGTTATCTAGAAAATGGGCTACAACTCTTGGTGGGCACATTCAAATGTATTGGACATATGCTACTATACCTGCATCAGAGAACACTAGGGTGATTCTCCACAGAGAAAAGCTAAGGAAACAACATGTAGAAAACCCTAAGAAGCCCGGAAATGAATTTTTTCATTTCACTGATAATTTTGGAAACTATGCTATTTTGTCAAATTTCATGGCCCCCATTAAGGAAAACATTAAAAATGAAAAGGTCGATGAAGTTTGGAAAATGTACTTTGATGGGGCTTATTCCAAAACCAGAAAGGGTGCAGGCATTGTGATCATCTCTCCTTCAAATAAAGTCTACAACTTTGCATTCAGGTTAGATTTTGGAGCATCAAACAATGTAGCCGAGTATGAGGCATTGCTCCTAGGGTTAGAAACCACTAAATATATGTGGATAAATATGTTGAACATAAAAGGTGATTCAAATTTACTTGTCCTCCAGATTAAGAATCAGTATCAATGTGAAAATCACAGACTAAGAAAGTATAGGAATGCCACATGGGACACTATGGAATGGTTTGTTGCACTTAACATTCAAAAGGTCCATAGGGAAATGAATGGGTTAGCAGACAAATTAGCAGTAGCAGCATCCACCCTCCAGCCATCAGATGAAATGATTAATGGGAATGAAAATATGGAAATAAATTTCAGACTGTCAATTCCAGATAATATAGACCACTGGCAAGTGTTCAAAGATGATGAACAACTCTTGACACTCATCCACATTCTACAAGAGTTTGAGGGTTGCAAGATCAGTTATCAGCAGGAAGGTAAAGAGTATCAGGAGTGTGAGGATAATGAAAGGAATCACATCCCGAGTAGCCTTATATCTTTCGAGAATCTTTTTGATTGTCAGGATCATCATAAAAAACAAAAAGAAGAAATAAAAACTAGGATTTATATGGAAATAAACATAGGAAATGACAAGGATCCCAAGTTAATAAAAATTGGAAAAGGTACTTCAGAAAAGGAAAGGAACAACTTGATCAACCTAATCAAAGAGTATAGAGATGTGTTGGCCTTTAGTTATGATGAGCTTAAATCCTATAGGGAGGATGTGTTTCAACACACCATTTCCCTCACAGAAGAAGCTAAGGAGGTCAAACCTTTCTGACAAAAAGTTAGGCGAATAAATCCTAAGTTGGCCCCCATTGTGCAGAAGGAACTTCAGAAGATGTTAGTAGCAGGGATCATAGAACCTACAACGCATTCATCTTGGTGCTCCAACTTAGTTGTTGTCAGAAAGAAGAATGGGTCAATTAGAATATGTATATATTTTAGAAATCTGAATACATCATGCCTCAAAGATAATTACCCATTACCCGACATGGAAACTTTGCTTCAAAGAGTAACAGGATCAGGAATGATGTCCATGCTGGATGGCTTTTCCGGTTATAACCAGGTGTTGGTAAATAAAGAAGATCAACATAAGACTACATTCACCACACCTTGGGGTACCTTTTGGCTTATTGAATGCTGGTGCCACCTTCCAAAGAGCCATGGATTTTGCCTTCAAAGAACTTATAGGCAAAATAATTGAAATATATCAGGATGACTTAACTATTTTTTTAAAAGAAAGATCTGACCACATAAGTCATCTTAGGCAGGTTTTTATAAGATGTCGAAAATATGGTATTTCCTTGAATCCCGCCAAGTCAATCTTTGGAGTTGATGAAGGAAAGTTGTTGGGGCACATCATTTCTAAAGATGGTGTCAATGTTGATCCTGAGAGAGTTGAAGCTATTAAGAAAGTCCCCTTGCCTCACAATCTAAAAGCTCTCCAGTCCTTTAATGGTCAAATCAATTTCATAAGAAGATTCATCCCAAACTTAGCAGAATTAATGAAACCTGTACAAAAGCTATTAAAGAAACATGCTAAGTTTGAGTGGACAGATGAAGGGAAAGATGCATTCAAGTCCATCAAAAATTCCATATCCATGTCCCTGGTCTTGACTAGTCCATATTATTCCAAAGAATTCCAAATATTTTCCTTTACCTCAGAAGACACCATTGTCGGTGTTTTACTTCAAAAGAATAAGGAGGAACAAGAGCAACCCACAGCCTTTATGAGTAGAGCCTTACAAAATTCAGAATTGAAGTATACCATGATGGAGAAATAGGCCTATGCTCTTGTCAAGTCCCTTAAACATTTCAGAACTTATATAGGTTACTCCAAAATCATTGGATATGTACCCCATGTAGCTGTCAAGGATATCATGTCTCGGCAGGACTGTCTAGGAGTTAGGGGTAAGTGGGTTTCAAAAATTCAGGAATATGATTTGGAGATAAGACCTACTAAATTAATTAAGGGACAGGGTCTTGCAAATATGTTGACCCAAGGAAATGAGAAGGCTTTAGGAATAATCTTCCAGAGCAGTAATTCAGAGCAAAGTGTATCAGATGAGTTTCAGAGATTAGAGCAGCACCCCTGGTACACCGATATCATATTTTTCCTCTGCAACCTTACATGCCCCGATCACTTACTGGGCCATAAAAGAAGGGCATTAAGGTTAAAGGAAACTAAGTATTGTTTGACCAAAGATGGTTTGGGTTGGAGAAACCTAGATGGTTTGATACTTAGATGTGTCGATGAACCTGAGTCCAAGAAACTCATGGTTGAGTTCCAATCAAGATTTTGTGGTGGACATTTTGCAGCTAAAGCAATCGCCCACAAAATCCTTGGAGCAGGATACTATTGGCCAAACCTATTTTCAGATGTGCACAAGGCTGTCAGAGTTTTTCCCCAGTTTCAGTTATTCACCGGAAAGCAACAAATGAAAGCCTTAACTCTAAATCCAATAGTAGTCCAAGCCCCTTTTCAGCAATGGGGGCTTGACTTCATCGGTAAGTCCAAGGATAACTCGAGCAATGGTTACTCTTGGATTCTTACCGCCACAGATTATTTTACCAAGTGGGTAGAGGCGATACCCACCAAAAAGGCAATCGATGCCATAGTCATGGATTTCCTAGAAGATACAATCATCACAAGATTCGGTGTGCCAGCTAGAATAATCATGAATAATGGCCCATGCTTTGTTTCTTCCGAGATGTCATCTTTCTATTTCAAGTACGGCATTATCCTATCCCACTCATGTAATTACTATCCCCAAGGAAATGGTCTAGCAGAATCAAGTAACAAGAACTTAATGACCATAATCAAAAAAATTATGGGCGACAATAAGAAGGCTTGGGATAGCAAAATCAAATTAGCATTATGTTCTGACAGGATCACTAAGAAAAGTTCAACCGGGAGGAGCCCTTTCGAACTAGTCTATGGCTTTGATGTCACCTTACCAGTCCATCTAAAGCTTCAAGTTTACCAGCTCTCTTGACCATAGTATCAAAAATTTAGACAAGGTCAAGAGAGCCTTTGATAAGTCTACCCGGCCAGGTTTCTTCCAAGTAGGTGACACAGTTCTACGTTGGGACAAACGACGGGAAAAACCTGGGAAACATGGGAAGCTCAACAACCTATGGTTGGGACCGTACATCATCGATGAAATAGCAGGAACGAACTCCTTCTATCTAAATGACTTGGAAGGAGAAAGATTGAGCTTACGAGTGAATCGTTTCCTCCTCAAGTTGTTTTTCGTCGAGATAGTTTGATGCCTTTCGTGGCATCGGTGGTTTCAGGGCCAATTTCTAAACCTTGCCCTGCATGTATTTCTAAATTGTATATATCATATCGTTGTATCATCGATATTGTTTTATTATAGTTATTTTGTACCATGTTGAAAGTTTTCCTTTGTATATTAGTTTTTGTAAAAAAATCCTTTTTGCACATTATAGATTAATTATGTACATTAGTTTGTTTTTATAGCTAATTTTTTCTTATATATACATGTTACTGACAAACTCTAATTTCCTTACAGAACCCAGAGATTCCAGAGTTCTCACATCCTCTCGTTTGAACAGAAGATTAGTCAGAGAATGTGTCCAAGATGAAGCCAGAATGTTACCACCTAAGTTGTACTTAGTGGTTTTTTATCAAGTGAGCCTGGTGAACCGGACAGGGTTAACTTCTTTGGACTTCAAAAAGACCTTTGGAAGTACTTCTGGGAAGTTCTTGTTGTACTATATCACATGTTCATACCCCATGGGGGAATTGTAATAAATGTTCTAGCATGTTAGTGTCTGTAAAAGACTTGGTCTCTTAGACTTCATTTGTCAATTTGATCATCCCAGGGTGTTTTTTCCCTTGGTTATTATTGGTTGTTAAATACACGACTGATAATTTCTGAGTTTTTCACTCCATACCTCCAAAGTTGGGGTGGTCAGCTTGGCATTTAGGCCTATTGAGATTATTAGAGTCTATGTGTCAATGTATAAGCATGCTAGACATCATTTTTGAGTCATATGAACATGTCTAAGTTCCCCTAGGTGTTTTTCAATTTTTCAATTTTTTAGTTTTTTCAGTGTTTTTCCAAAACTTAGGCTATTTTTTAATAGTTTAATTGGAAAAATTGATTTTGTAATAAAAGTGGGCCAAATAATCGGTTTCAGTCATGTAGGTGCTCATTTTCAAGCTAGGAGCACCATGTAAACCCATGGACCCACTTTTTCCTAAGTTTTGAGTGATCTTCCATCACTCAGGTCAGAAAGCCCAAAAAATCATATATTGATTATTTTAATTAATAAATTGATGAATAATGGAGCAAATCCAAAATCAATAAATCAATGGATTTTCAACCGATTTGACTGAAATCAATCAGATCTGGAGCAGATTGACTGGATCTGACAAATCCTTGACTGAAGGAGGGGATCAAATCAGATCCAGAGTTGATCTACATCTATCTTCATGGGGAATTGTGCCCTCTCTCTCTCCTCCACACATGTGGACTCTCCTCGATGCTCTGTGGGATGATGTGTCAGTGTATGGGTTGATGTGTTAGATCAATCAAGCCCTCGGTTGACAAGTAGGCTCAGTACAGCTTCAGTTATGCATTGATGGACTCTCCCTCATTTGATTTCACTTGATTCCATGAGAAATTGCGCCCCCCTGGGATGGATGGCCTTTAAATTGTATATATCCTGCTTGAGGCTCCCTCTTCCAACATAGTTAGAGCCAAACTGAAGGGATTGCCATTGTAACTGTGTACTGATATTCATTTGTTGAAATAAAGAGAATATTTGGAGGCTCAACTGTGGAGTACCTTTCATGTGTGGATTGTCATTGTCATGCTCCATCTGAGGTGAAACTGCTATTTTTCCAATTTTTTGCACTTAACTATTGTCTACCTGAATGGTTATTGAGATCATAACGATAGATCACTGTAATTAAGATTACTTACTTCTATTTGATGAATATATTTGAATAAGTTAATACCTGTATGTTAAATAAGATTATTTGCATGATGTATCATCCCCTTCTCATATGTATCTTCAGATTTGATAGTTATGTTTGCAGGAGTTGTTTTGTAGCTTACAGGTTTGCCGTGGCTGGAAGATCTATGGTTCAGGTTTGATTCCATTTATTTCCAATATATATTGCTAATATCGTGCCCCTCGGTGCTTCACTACCAAGTTTTCTCTGCAGATCTGCTTCACCAATAAGCACCTTTCTTCCCCTTTCTCTCCTTAAGAAAAACCTTAAATTTTCCTCAAACTGGTTACTTTAAAGGTTTCTTGTTACTCTTATCTATCTCATTAAGAAAAATACACATATATCTAATTAGTAAGATCCCTTCCAAATTCTATATCTTAGTTTTGTTTTGCACATAAAGTTCAATTCCAAGAGATCTAGCTAAAATTACCATATTGTCGCAAGCATTTTTAGTGAAAATTCGTAGCTTGCTGTCAAGGTAGTTTCATTTGCTGTTATAAATTTCAATATTCTACAATATCAGTGCATATTTAATTGGATGCACAAACAGCAAGCCAAGATCCCAAGGAAAGCTTTCTTTCCTTAGTTCCTTTTTCGTCTGTTTAGCTAGTTTTAGCTTCAATTTTTTTGAGATAAGGTAGGATGATCCAAAGGTACTCTTAAAGTGATTTTGGCAATTTGTTACTCTAACATGCTCACTATATTTTATAAGGTCTGACAGAAAAATAAAGGAAGCTGCTGTCCGAAGTGGCCTCAGGAGCGTTCGAATCCCCCCAGGGGTCTCCCTTTTCACCAAAAAACTCAAATGTTTTCCAAAGTTGTAAAATATTGGTTTCAGCCTGTATAAGGACCAATAATTTTCTAATATAACATTCCTTTGATACTATAACCATTAATAAATAAAATCATTTTTGGAATAGGCTCTTTCGAGCCCATTCTTTCGAGCCCATTCCCCATCCCCCATGGGGGGATTTGCGTCGGTGTCATTTTCATCGCTTTCTGCTTATTTATTTTTTAAACTAGAATTGATCTAATCTGTAGGGTAGTATACTTTAGTTCATTATTAATATCATACTCCATTTTTTACATTTCAAAGTAATCATAATACTTACCCCACGATTACCGATTGACCCAAAAGGGGAAAGAGATTCGTGGTAGGACTAATTAGAAAACCAAAATTGTGTATTTGTTTTATTTTTTATCTTTTATTTATCGGCAATTTTAAAATTAACCCCTCCTCGATTCCCTGATTGAGATCCACTTGAATCGAAAGAGGTTCCTGGAGGGATTTCCTTTTAAACAAGAACACTCAGTTTAAAACTTATTAAAATTGACAAGACTCCAGTGTGTATGCTATGCACTTAGCTACGGTTCATCCAATCATTTGAGCTGTATCAAAATCACTTGGGTGACTGGTATAATTAGAACTCACTCTCCCAACTGACAAACCATTAGGTGAAAATCCAACACCTAGATCAAAGCTTTACGGTGGCAAAATACCCAAAGGAAGCGGGAACTTACTGAAAAGTGACCTCGGGGCGCCGATCTCTGTCACACCCTAATGGGTGCGTTACGAAAAATAGCCCCAGAGACTCCATTTCAGCCCACATATTCCTTGCGGGTATCCGTGAAGGTTTAGTTATGGACATACTCCAAGTACTCTCGGGTATATCTGGAGTCCCCCCTTTGCCTAATTTAATCAACGCATACTTCACATTTAACTTAAAACATACCAAGAGGCAATCACAAAACATTCACTCAAAGCACATGCAAGCATATTGATCTATTTTTGACTCCATTCTAAGGCACTAGTTAGCTTCTTGCTTTATATATATATTGTGTCTCAGTATTGTGCTTTCGTGTGTTCATCTTTTACATCTTGCCATCTGTGATTATCTATAGTTAAATTGTAAACTCCTAAATAACTTAGTCAGTTTAAACATCACAACACTAAGTAATTATCCTTAGTAACTTAATAGGGTCTACCCCCCTTGGCTCCGTTAGGATTTGAGCCTAAACATAGGAGTCAAGAACAATGTGACAGCCTTGACTCGAGACTTTCCTCCAAGGACACACCGAGTGGATTGAAGATTTCTGCCACGTGACCCAGGTGTGTGAAAGGCGGCAACAAAGAGTTATTTATTTATTTTTAGAGTGTTTTTTTTCTTTTTACATAAATGTTTTGTTTTTATTTAATATTTTGAAATTTCAGTTTTGGGTGCTGTAAGAATCCCTTTTTCAACATGGTTTAACAATGAGTATAAGTCTGGAACTACTCACTCATGCCTTGGAAAAAGCTGGATTTTCCTCTTCCCAGGAAGAGGAGGTCTTGGCAGCAATAAGAGATTTAAATACTCCTCTAGAATCAAATGAGGAATCATCATCTGAAAACTCCTGTGCATGTGAAGGCGAACAAGTATTTGAATAGGAGATCGATGAAGACAAACATGAGATTGAAGAGGACCATGAGGAGTTGCAGCATGATCTGAGGAGTGAAAACTATGCCTACGAAAGCCTTATCGGACGATGGTTTCAAGTGAGTATGAGGTTAGAACAATTTATTTTTTCTTTTTATTTAGTTAGATCACAGCCACAACAATTAAATTCGTTCATCTTTGTATATTTCCATTGTTTATTCATGTGATTGAAAGATAATATATTCTTATTACTGTTGCGTGTATGGCTACACTGGCTATTTGATTACACGTAACTGTTTTCTAGTTCCCAATTAGCATAGAGTAGGTAGGATTTTATTTTCACTTAGAATAAGTATTCTCTCCTCCGCGCTTCATGCAATCGCGAGGATCAGAAAGTAGGATTGTTTTCTAAAATTTTCGGGAATGAATAATTAATGTTTTGCAACATGCTTAATTGATTTCATCTTTATTTTGCAATTCATTATCTTCATTTGCTAAAACCTTTTTCAATTGTTAAATAAAAATGGTATGTAATTTCATTTTTAAGCTGAACAAATGCTGAAATTATAATGATGAAAAGCAGCTGCATCTCCAAGCTGAAACAACGCAAATCTATTGCATTTTTTTTTTACATTTTTGCTTGTTAAAATTTGCTGAAACACTGTTGGGACAGTCTTGTTTTTAGGGACCATAAGGGATTAGTTTTAAAACATTTTTCTATCCAAAGTATTCCTTTAAGTCTAGTTTCCAATCCAATTTTAATTCTTCAATTTGGTACTCAAACGAAAAAGATATGGTCAAAATACTGACTGGGGCTGGAGTAGGCAGCTCAAGAACATAGTTGGGAAAGTCATGTTTTGGGAGACCTAATGGATGAATTTTAAAAACATATTTCTAATGCATACTCTCCTATAAATCTAGTCTACAAATTTTTTTTAATCATTCGATTTCGATATCGTACGAAGGAGATATGCCCAAAATACTGACTACCTATCCTAAATCTGCACTCTAAAAAATCTGCTTTCTCAGCTGTTCATTGGAATATTTGACCCATCAATTCTTCTTCTATTTAAAATATGTTTCTATTTGAGATACCTATATGAATCTATTTTCATCTCCAATTGGAATCACATCAATCCATATTTTAACGAAAACGTTGTACTCAAAATAGTGACCGTTGGTCTTGGCTGAAACTCACAAACAACATTAGGATGCAGGTTGTTATTCATATTATATGACAAACCATACCATAGAATTTTTAAAACTTGTTTATATTGGAATTATACCTATGAATACACTTTCTTTTGGCTTTTGAATCATTCAAATTGGGTGTGAAACAAAGAAGTTATTACCAAAACACTGTCAGGTAGTTTACGTCGACCCAACATTTTGGCGTCGTTGGCAAAAGTGCAGAATTTGATTTAAGGATATCTTGAAAAACATGAACTATTTTTTTCTGAAATTTGGATAGGGAATGCATAACATCATGAAGAACAAACGTGGCAAGTTTCAGCTCAGTCCGGTGCACGGTTTTCAAGAAAATGACCATCATCACCTACAACCAATTTGCATGTTTCTCAAAATCCGTGATGTGGGTTTGTCTAATATTTGGTGTGGAGATGCATTATAATGGTAGTTACTCTCTTGAAAATGTTTAGCAAAACCGAGTGTATATTTTGTGAAATATTGATTCAGGAAGTTCAGCTACAACACATTTTTATTCATGTTCATCTACAAAAGTGCAGAAATTGAAATAGGCATATCTTTCAATTGGTAAGTTGGATTCTCATGAGTTTTGGATAGGAAGTGTATAATACCAATATGAAAAATCTTGGAAATTTTCATCCCAATCCAATATACTATTTTTGAGAAAATGGCTATAATAACCTACAGCCAATTTGCATTTTTCTCGAAATCCATGATGTGGGTTTGTCTAATTTTTGGTGTGGAGATGCATTAAAATGGTAGTTAATTGCTTACAATTTTTTTTTCTTAAAGTCACTTTGACAATATTTGAATATGAAACCAGCATGAGAAATAGGTAATTTTCTTTGCAGCTTATGCACTTCTTTCTGCATGATATGTTTTCTTTTACAAACTTCTCACAATTTTTATGCTAGGTTGCATGAGGATATGCAACCAGATCAGTTGGGGAGGGAGAACTATATTCAATACATATTCATTAATAAGTTTTCATGCAGGATTTTGTACTAATTTTTTTTCAGGTTTTAGAGACAGTCGCATTTTGCTGCTGAAGTGATTTCTCAAAGAAACACAAATTTTTTGAGAAACATGCTTTGATATATATCCTGAAGGAGCTGTTACTCATGATTTTTTCTCATAAACATCATAACATGCTTGTTACATAGAAACCATCCATAAACTTGCGTCGTGATTGTTTATCCATATTTTTCCTTTAGAGCACCTTCATCATCCATGTTTTGAAGTCCACTTTCCATGGCTTTATCTATCTTGACTTCACACATGCCTATCTTTCTGAGTTGCATACGTCCCTTTATATTTTTCAGTTCATTTTTCCATTCTAGTTTGTCTTCTGAATAAAACCAGCTCCCTTTCCATGACTACATAGCCTTGCCATATCCATTGTTTGACTCTAAGATATTTTCACTGATAGTCCTACCAATATTTTTATACCAACTCACATTGACTGATGTGGGATTCCTTAAGGCCCACCTTTCAACAAGTCCTTTCCCATCGACCTCAACACCTTATTTGGGTTATACACTAGAGTTCATTATTGAGTACCTTGAGGCTTGCATGCCTTAATGGCAAGTTCTCTTGCTGACAATCATGGGAATTCATCAATGTCCCTTGATCGTCAGATATTGCAAGTCGCTTGACATCAGCACATCTATTTGCACTTCGCAAGATGTACTTGGGTACCTTGGCACTCATTGACATCACTGGTGAGTTTCCTCGCATTGGTTAACGACATTCATCAATGGTCGATAATCCAATGATTTCTCTTCATGCTCGACCTCGAGACATTTATTCGCATGACTAGAATTGTACCACTGGGTTTTGTAGCGGGTGAAGACTATACATTATTTTTCATGACTCCATCAGCAGTTGTAGAAACATGACTTCAGATCTATGAGTATACCATAGTTCCATTTTATGCCTTCCACATTTTCCATTATTTATCAGCAGCAGTTCAGATTCCTCCACTTCACATTACAACTGTTCCAGCAGTTAAAGCCACAGTAGCATTTACAGTTACATATTCTCCATGATTCAGTAGCAGCAGTTTCGATTTCTTTACTGTCCATGATCTAGAAGTTACAACTGCTGTAGCAGTGACACATTCCATGATCCAGTGGCATCAGCTACATTCCTATTGCATCGTTCATCTTCTTTTTGGGTAAGTGGGGGTATGTTGTTTTCTAAACTTTAATCATGCAATTCCTTACATGCTAGAAATGAATAATTTGGAAAATTCCCTCACCATGCTCCATTTCTTTCACAGCCCATGCTAGGTTGCATGAGGACATGCAACCACATCAGTTGGGGAGGGGGAACTATATTCAATACATACTCACTACTAGCATTCCATTCTTTTTACCACCATCACCCATTTTTCATCTCATTTACCATTCACGAGCATTTCTTTTCCGACAAATCCTCTATTGCACTTTGCTTCAAACACATTGATATGCATATTGACATGATTCATAAAGAAAAGGCTTTCTTATGCACAATGATGCTTTCTATACACATTAATAGCTTATCATTTTCAGTGAGTGTCTGGTTAAATTATTATGCAGCTAGAAAACATATGACAAAATGAATGTTGTTAAAACAAGAACCAACATTCTTTGCATTCATGGTTGTCACACAAGAACCAACCATAAGGAAAATGTAAGTTGTTACTCATGCATTTCACATCATGAAATGAATGTTGTTACACAAGAACCAACATTCTTTGCATTCATGGTTGTCACACAAGAACCAACCATAAGAAAAATGTCAGTTGTTACTCATGCATTTCACATCATGAAATGAATGTTGTTAACATAAGAACCAACATTCTTTATATTCATGGTTGTCACACAAGAACCAACCATAAGGAAATGCCAGTTGTTACTCATGTATCTCACACTCCAGAAATATTTATTGTTAAAAAGACATCATTAATCAAAGCCAAAGTGTAGAAGGAAAAAGTTCTTGAGAAGAGCCATACACGGTTGCATGAGGACATGCAACAAGTTCAGTTGGGGAGTATGTTTAAACGCAGAAATATCCATTTTTCATCCACTTTATCTTCCCCTATTCCTCACATTTCATCATCCCATTAACCTTTTATCATACCATTTCCATACATATATGTGGGTTTCACCTCATTATTTCCACTTTATTTATTTTTAGTATTATAAGTGAATTTATGATTAAATATTAGAAAATCAACATGTTTTTCACTAATATCTCAAAGTATGGATGAGCTTTGTAATGTGTAGGAATATGTAAAGGATTAATTGAAAGAAAATAATTCACGTATATCTCCTCCATCATTTCAAGGAGATAGTTATGCAAAGAATATTTCAAGGAGAAGATCATGGAGATTTGGTTGAGAGACATGTGGAGAATTTGTGAAAGATATGTGGAGGATTTGAAGGGATCATATCTTGTAATAATAGGAAAGTAGTTGAGTGGTTGAGTGAATAGTGGATCTCTCATTATGAGATGGTTATTTCCTTCATGTATAAAAGAGAGTGCTCTCTCTTCATTTCATAAGTAATTATTAAGGCGGATATTATCTTAGAATATTTTAGATCTTAGATTATCTTAGAGAATAGTAGATTGTAGAAGTTAGTCTTGACTTTGTAATATGGAGAAGGGAATTCTTAGCTTTTGCTCATAATATTGGTTTGATTCTTTCATGATTTATGATTGATTGTTGTGATGTAATTTAAGATTTCTTTATTATTAATGTGAGCTCACATGTGCTGTCTTGTTGTTCTTCATATGTTGTCTTTCTTTTATGCAATTTACTTTCAGCCGTGTGTTTCATCTTTCAGCATTAGATTAGCAATTGCTTGTTTTAGTTTAAGGGGGGTTATATTAGATTAGTCTTAGTTTCACGGGGGGTTAGATTAACTTAATTTCACTTCAGTATTGCATATGCTTTGCAGGTGCTTCGTAAGCCTACGAACCTCAGATTGAAAAAATAAATGGATGGGAAAATACTACAATGAAATTAAAACAACATTAATTCGGCCCAACAATCTTCTTAGCCTTGACCAAGTTCTTATTGTGTAAGGCTTTGAGCCTCATCTCCCTCTGGAACTGGAACCTCTCTACTCATGTAGGTGTCCAATTCATTTTCTTCAGATAGATCATATACTTCTATGCTTGGAATTTTTCAACTTCCCCAAGCTTGTCATCAAATTGATGTGATAGATCATTTTGAAATGAGGACCTCAAATGAAAATAGAAAAAGATTAGATCTTACCGATTTGAGGTGTCTGTCTTGGTTTCGGATCTGGCTGATCTAGGGTTTGTCAGAGAAAAACTAATTTTCAAAACTTGGAATCTTTCATATATGATTCTATAGAAATATAGATCTCTTCCAATGGAGATGTCCAATGTACTCCTCTTCTGAAAACAGTGGAGGGAAGCTCCTGAAACAGGAAGCCCTAGTTTTCCAATTTCTTCTACATAAATGATTGTTACTGTTTCTGTGGTATCTATGAACTTATTACTCCTCTATGTCTGCAATGTATCACTAAGGTATCCTTGCATGTCCATGTTCCAACACCACAGGTTTCATCAAAATTGGTTTAACTAATTGTGACTTATGATCATTTTCCCAAGGTGACCTATTACAGGACTTCTCAAAACAACGAAGTTGTACAGACTTCCACGTGTCACTCGTTGATATTCTAAGTCTAAATCTCAGACCACAGAAATTACAGTCCATGCCCTTTCTGGAACATCTTCATAAATTTCATTTCGACCTTTTTATCCCAAGATATAGAAATCTTGGAAGAGGATAGAACCCTAACTTCGAGGGATCGTATCTCCCAGAATACAATGAATCTGAGGCTGAATTTTGGACACAGTGTAAACCAATATTTTATCTTAGGCCTCTGCAATGTTCAGCTCCTGATCCTTTTCCAATCTAGGGATATAGCGAATGTACCAAAATGTAGCAGTTTTAGTATTTAGGGTTTTTGTAGCTCCGGGTCAAACTAGGGTTTGACTTTCCCGGAGTTTCACCCAACCAAAAATCTTGATCCAGGTCTCTAAACTTCAGCTTTGATGAGGAGAAAAATTCTATTCTAGGCTCACTCACAAATTTCTCTTTTGTATAAATCCCTAATTTTCTGCACCAAAACTGAAAATGCTCGGAATCTAATTCCGGTTCAACAGAAAGATGCGCCCTTTAATGGAGAGTCATCCTAGAATACTTTTGCTGATGGGTTATGGAGAGAGACCAAAAAAATTAAGAATCCCTATCTTTTGCAGCTACACAATGTCTTCTTCTCAGTTTAGCTTTGATACCATGTTAGATTTTTATCATTCTGAGCTAGCATTATGATCTTAGGATCTTTAACTGAGAGAATAACATGGACAGCAATAAAACACAAGAGACAAGAGACACAAATAATTTTCCTCGGGGAAACCATAAAAGAGAAAACCCCACAACTTCCTCAAAGATAGAATTAGCACCAATGGTAGCAGTAAAACCCAAAGACATAAAGATGATCTCCACAGCTTTTGTCTCTCTCTCTCACACTCATGCACTCCAATGAGTGAGTGAGAGAGCTTCTC
This sequence comes from Pseudotsuga menziesii, assembly GCA_001517045.1. Taxonomy (NCBI): domain Eukaryota; kingdom Viridiplantae; phylum Streptophyta; class Pinopsida; order Pinales; family Pinaceae; genus Pseudotsuga; species Pseudotsuga menziesii. Next base: position 238,124 of record LPNX010121492.1, read on the forward strand.
CTCTCTCACTCATGCACCACAATGAGTGAGTGTGTGTGTGATAAATAGAGAGGCTCACTCTCTATTTATATTCTTTCATTCACTTGAAGCACACTCCAACATGTCATCCTCACTTAACAATTACTTACTAGAGCCGACATCTCTAGGAGTGTCTAATAACCCTAGTGCCCCACAACTTGTGGGGACTTTTCCCTCTACTCAACAAAGAGGGTTAACCTCGACTTAGATGGTGGGGACTATTTCCCTAAATTACAATAACTCACCTAGGGTCGAATTCTCTTGGATAGAATAATAATCCTAGGGCCCCACAACTGTGGGGACTTTAACCCTTGAAAAATAGGAGGGTTACCCACAATGACTTGACATGACTTGTTACATTATAGAAACTTCCCGATCGAAACATCGGGGAATGACATGACTCAATTACATTACAGACACATCCCAGAATAAACATCGGGGTACAATACATAATAAATACAAGTGAATACATTCTGAAGTTACAATTACATTGACATGTTGTCCCAAGACTAGAAGGGAAGTCCATTGTAGCTTCCAAATGGATCTACAATATCAAGCATGCTGCAAATGGAAGCATTGAGAAACATAAAGCAAGATTCGTGGCTCATGGTTTCTCCTAGAAATAAGGAATAGATTATGAAGAAACCTTTGCAACTGTAGCCATATACACTTTCATCAGATCAGTACTTTCTCTGGCTACAGTGATGAAATGGAAGATACACTAGACGGATGTCAAGACTACTTTCTTGAATGGTGTAATGGCACATGAAGTGTATGTGGAATAGCCATTTGGTTTAAAGACACATGATAGAGAGTCTCATGTATGTAGATTCAATAAATCTCTGTACATTTTGAAACAGGCACCCAGGACATGGTACGGTAGAATTGATGGTTTCCTATCCATTTTGGGCTTTACCAAGGGTAAAGAAGATTCTAACCTTTACTACAAGGTTGAAGATGGAAATCCAGTGATACTCCTACTATATGTGGATGATCTTTTTGTAACAGATAGGGATGGGTTGATTGCTGATACGAAGAGGAAACTTGCTGTTGAGTTTGAAATGAAGGACTTGGGTATGATGCACTGTTTCTCAGGCATGGAGGTGTGGCAGAATGTGGATGGGATCTTCCTTGAACAAGGGAAGTATGCATTAGAGATTCTAAAGAGATTCGAGATGATGGAATGCAAGGCCATAACCACACCTATGGTATTGAACCTAAAGCTATTGAGTGATGCTTGATCAGAAGCGGTTGATGCTACGATGTATCATCATATGATTGGCTCCTTAATGTACCTAATGAACATGAGACCAGATATTTGCTTTGATGTGAACACCTTGAGCTAGTTCTTTACAGATCCGATACATGTTCACTTGATTGCTGCAAAGCATATTCTGAGGTACCTGAAGGGTACAGTTGACCATGGGATTAAGTATGAGGAAAATTAGAAGATTAAACTAGAGGGTTATGTTGATTCAGATTGGGAAAGAAGTGCCATCGATAGGAAGAGCACTTCAGGATGCTACTTTAGTATCAGATCAAGTGTGATCTCTTGGTTTAGCAGGAAGCAATCCTGTGTGGCACTGAGTACAACTGAAGTAGAGTATGTTGCAACTTGTTCAGCTAGTTGTGAGGCAGTATGGCTGAGAAAGCTACTGTATGATTTATTTGATCTCTAGATGGATGCTACTTGTATATATTGCAACAACCAGAGTTGTGTGAAGTTGTCAAAGAATCTTGTGTTCCATGACAAGTCGAAGCATATCGAGATCAAGTATCACCATATCAGGGATATGGTGTAGAGAGGAGTAGTGAAGGTCTAGTATGTTTCGATGAAGGAATAGATAGATGATGTATTGATGAAGCCATTGGCTAGAATGAATTTTGAGTACTTCAAGGAGAAGTTTGGTGTTCTCCAGTTCGAGGTTCCCTCCAAGGGGAAATGATGAGACTGAAATCCATTCTGACATGGTGAGAGGATTAGGTTTCTTCCATGGTTAGATGTAAGAGCTGATCCATTCTATCATGGTGAGAGGATTTGGTTCCTTACATGTTATATATGAGTGCTAAGCCATTCTGATGTGACTATAGGATTCGTCCCTACATGATCATATGTAATGGATAAATGCCATTCTTGGAATGGAGGCACCTGGTCAATTACTAGGAAAACTCAGTCTGGGACTGAGGGCCATTCTGATATGACTATAGGATGTAGTCTTACATGATCAGATGTGAGTGCATGGCCATTCTGATGTGATTGAGGGAGGTGTTCCTACTTGATTAGATATAAGGATTGATGCCATTATCTGGGAGAATGGAGGCACCTAGTCAGTTACCAAGAATCCTCAGTCTAGGACTGAGAGCCCTTCCAATGTGGTGCTTTCGAGCATGGTTGGATGTAAGTGCATATCCCTTTCGATGCAGTGATTTCAAGAATGGTCGAATGTAATTGTTGAGCGTTTTGGATGCGGTTATTTCAAGCATGGTTTCCTATAAGTGCTGAGCCCTTTCGATGTGTTGTTTTCAAACATGGTTAGATGTAAGTGCAGATCCTTTTTGATGTGGTGTGTTCACACATGGTCGGATATAAGTGCTAAGCCATTGTGGTGCGATGTGTTTACACATGGTCAGATGTGAGTGCTGGGCCTTTCTGATAAGACGAGGTCAGATCTAATTGCTGGTTGTGCCTTTCTGACAAGATGAGGTCAGATGTAAGAGCTAGGTGAGCCATTTTGACTTAGGGTTAGATATAAGTGCTAATGAAGACCTACATGAAGGGTAGGCCTACAACTAGCATGAAAAAGGGTTGGCTCTATAGAACTTCCTATGATGAAAAGAATCGAGAGATAGTACCAATGATGATGATGATCTAGATTTGATGATGATCCAGATCAAGTGATGATCCAGATGTGATGATGATCTAGACTTGATGATGATATAGATCAAGTGATGATCCAGATTTGATGATGATACAGTGATGAACTAGTAGTGATGATCTAGTGGTTGTGATGATGCAAATACTGTGATGAAAAAGACTTAAAGATGATGATGAATTGAAGATGAAGAAGACGAAGAAGACGAAGAAGACTTGAATACGAAGACAACTTAAAGATGAATATGACAAGATGATCTAGTAGATACAGAGAAGAAGACAAGTGCTGAAAATTGTGTCGAAAGAATACCTTCCTAGTTAAGAGGGAGTGTTGATGAAATTGTAACTTCAGAATGTATTCACCTATGTATCTTATGTCTTGTATCCCGATGTTTATTCTAGGATGTGTTTGTAATTTAATTGAGTCATGTCATGCCCCAATGTTCTGATCAGGAGGATATATAATGTAAACAAGTCATCTCAAGTCATTGTGGGTAACCCTCCTATTGTCTAAGGGTTAAAGTCCCAATAGTTCTGGGGCACTAGGGTTATTAGAATAACCTAGTGAAGTCGGCTCTAGTTGGGTTTAGTCTAGTTGGGAATTAGTATAAATAGAGAGTGAGCCTCTCTATTTATCATACACTCACTCACACTTAGTTGTAGCACATAGCTGAGGAAGAAGAAGATATTAGGGCTAGGAAGAAATAGGTTGTTGCTGTCAGGAGATCATCTTACTATTTTAGGGTTTTACTTTTGGTGCTGATTCTATCTCTTAGGAAGTTTCAGGGTTTTCTCCATTTATGGTTTCCCTGAGGAAAAAAACTGTGTTCATTGTTTCTTGTGTTTGATTGTTGTGCTTTCTATTCTCTCAGTTAAAGATCCTAATAATGCTAACTTAATGTTAAAAATCTAACACACCTTATAACTAGTGCAACTGGTGTGGTGCAACTGACTCATACCAATCGGACCTATGACTCAAGTCATGACTCAAGAAAAAAATATACAGGCCGACATATACATGTTCATTTCAGTGACGCCTTTCTAATCATTCATTTACTGATTACAAAATAACATCAGAGATTTAAGCAACGTTTAACATTATACAGAAAGAAAATAACAACCATTCACTTAAACATTCAACACATCAATCATTCATTCAATGGAAGAGATAATGTGGAAATCCATCTAGGAAAAACCACTAAGGTGCTTTTCAGCTGGCATGAGAAAAGGATACATCACCTTGCAGTGTGTGGAACGAATATGATCTTAAGATATGTATTTAAGACTCAGACTTATGGTTCTCATGCTCTCTGGTTTTCTCTTTTACCCTACATCTACTCCTAGCGGTCTGCGCACACAACAGCCAGATCCGTGGCTCAACATCCCCTCTATCGCTACTAGATTCTTCTTGAGTCTCCTCTTCTCTGATCTCTACAACATTATAGAAAAAGTGGCATCCTTCACCATGGTTTACCATTGAACAGGAAAAATATTACTGAAGAACAGACCTAAAACATAATCAGAATGAATGACAAAAAACTAAAAGCAACTAAAATCCAATGAAATCCAACCCTCTAACTATTGAATCCCTCCTATTTATACTATTTTACATGGCCCTGTAGGGCCGACTACATACCAATAGTTAGTTAACTATCACCATCAGCTACCCCTCAGGGTATAGCTATCGTGATCATGACTTGACACGAGGCACTATCATCCTGACTTACAAATATCCCCTCATACATGTGTAGATGCAGGCTTACGCCGCCATAAACAACCATGATTTGGATTCTGCACCTGTTTCTTTTCAGCCATTATCATTTGCGTGCTTTTGCACTTGCATTTCCTTCGTCGTGCAACTCTTTATTCTACCTGCATGGGTCCTTTTCTTCCTTCGTGATCTTCCTTCGTTTCTGTCACATGCGCAACACATCTCCTTTGGTTGTACGTGAAAACTTCTTGCGTATGCTCCTTTCGCAGGCCAAAAGGCCCCCAACACTCACAAGTGGCTCATCTTAAGCCACGATGTAAGGGACATACGAGGAGGCACAATCTGAGCAACACCTTTTGCAATTTGTTTTTCTTGCACAACTTTTTTTATCTCTTGACTTGCGCACCTTGTTCCTTGTGATTTTCTCTTTCTTTTTTCTTATATGCCGAGGCTTAGGTTTATACAACTTATTCTTCATCCTCCTCTAAGAATTCTATGTCCATAGGTTTATCCTGGGTATGGTTCGATACTTCTTGATGATGTTCTTCTTGCTCTCCTTCATCCTCCTACCAATATTTGTCTTCCTTTTGCTCTTCTTCTCTTATCTCTTCCCTTTTTTCTTCTACACTCACAGTCTTGGTTGCATCTTTCAGCGCAGGATGTTCTGCATTTCCAACCTTCTGTTGAAATTGGGTTAGAATGGGAGTAAGCCATTCTATCTCCCTGTAAGCTTCATCTACCTACTACTCGAGCTCCCGCACTCTATCGTTGCTAGGGTGCTCCAATGAAGTATTGGCTAGTGCATGAGTGAAGTCATGGATTCGCTACTCGACAGGCTAAATTAACCCTATCACCCTTTTAGCTTTGGCTTGCTACTCAGCAGTCTCCTTATTGTGCATTCTTTCCTGGTCGTGTAGAGCTATTTCCTTGTCCAGGAGTTGCTTAAGCTCAGTACCTTTGACAATTTTATCCTTAGTTGGAAGCTTCTTAATCTTGGCCTTTAATGCCAATATCTATAGGTGTTCTTGTTGCGCTTGCTCGACAAGTTATTCTACAATTTCATTGTCAATGAATTATTCCCATGTGACGGTGATTGCTTCCATTTCCTCTGCGCAGATTTTCTCGGCTTCCCTAAGCCGAGAAATAACCTGATTTGCTGATTTTTTTCCTTTGCTACAGCACTTCGGAGGGTGTGCTCGGCTGTTGGCTGGTTGTCATCTCTTGGACTTGTTTCTTTAGGTCTGCGGCCAGTTTGGATAGCTACCTCAGCTGGTGCAGCGGTTCTGCCTTGACTTATTTCTCCTCTTCTGACAGTTGTGTGACTGCCTCCTTTTTAGCTTGTTCGAGTGAAGCCTGCTCTTCGGCTTGGGCTTTCAAGTCTTCCTACTAGTGCTTGATAACTTGCTTACACTCCTTTTCTTTTCTAGTTTCCTTGGATTCCTGATATGCAACCACATTTTCTCGAATTCTGAATTCTGTGGCAGTGGCATGCTGAATGGAATATATCTGGGGCAACGTTAGCTTAGAAAAATCCAATATCAATGTGTCCAAGCTATGGACACTTACCTTTTGTTCTAATTTTTCTGTAGAAAATTCCTACATGGGCATTTATATTCTTAAGGGTGGGAGCAGCACTGGCATCGCCAGAGTGTCTACTGAGTCCACACCATAGGTTTTAGCCTACACTGTGTCGCGCACTTCTGCGATAGTCTTGATCGACCGGTTAACTTTCGTAGTGATGGAGGTTGTCCGGTTGGTTTTCCGACTTGTGAGGTTACCCAAGGTTTTATTGGCTACTTTGGTGACTTCCTCAGTGAGAAGGGTCAAATCCTCATCTGCTATTCCCATTACTTTGGATCAGTTAGGCTTCTACTTATTCCTATGTGAGATGGCCATGGCCTCTTAATCTTCCTCCATGGGCTATTTACCCTTCCTTTTTCTGGTCCTTTCGATGCTCACATCTTCATCAGTACGAGGGTTTTCGTCGTCGGCACTGGGTAGGTTGCAGTCCTTTTCTTTTGTTTCTTCTTCTTAGGAGCCATTCTGATGTTCCTAGGTACTCATATTGGCATGGTCGTGGTCTGGGTTCTCTTATGGATCCCCATGTGGAACTTGCTACCCTGCAAGAACCTCCCCATGATGGCTAAGCCATTATTTAGGCCAGTATTGGATTTCCCGCTTGATATTCGCATCTTATAGTATGAATAATGTTAAGAGTGCCTTCTTCTTGGGGTCCTTACGTGAATTCAGGATGATGTTATGCAGTGTTGCATGCAATTGAATGAATGGATACTTGGTAACTATCACAGGATTCAATTAATATTTCTTGTCCATAGTCTCTCGAACCCTTTCTCCTTGCAGAAAGAATGTAAGTCTGGCATCATCCTTGTGCTTATTTTCCTTACGGTCCCAGAGATTTTGGTATGGAATGTCGAGGATCTCTACTGGGATATCCATGGATTGATAATCCCGTGGTGGAGCCCATACCACAAATGAGATTAGAATTAAAATCCATGAAAACTGAAACTTCGTTGTGGGATGTTCTTGTGCTTCACATACATCGTCCATTAGTTCGTTCAGGAGGAACTGGGACCAGTTAATGTGCAACCCTTATGCACACTTTTCTGCTACCTCTACTGTTGCAGCGGTGTACTCAATAGGCCTCATCTTGCACAAGATATTGCTACACAATATTTTTGCTACAGCCTTTACAGCAATGTCATTGATGGAGCTAAGAAGGAAGCCCTTCCCGCCATGGAGAAACTGGTACTTGGTCTCCATGTTTCTTTTTTCTAGCTATTCCCCCTCATTGTGCAGGTATGGGGCTAGGTCGAATCCTTACTGTGAAAGACCTGTAATGGTTGATTTTAGGTCCATTTTTATATCATATGGTTTGTTCATCTAGAGGTGGAATCCATGGAAGCATACCAATAACTACTAAACATACATTCCGACCGGGCCAAAGTGGCCGAAATGGATTATAAGGAGTAGGTTTAAGAGACATGACTGCTCTAATACACATGCATATTCCATTGCAGAGACAACACCTGCATTCGGTGGCATACCAGCCTTTACGACCATGAATTTATTTCTAGAAATGTTTTTCTTCCTGGTGTCGTAGTCCTCAAACTTCAATTCCTAGAGTTTGGAAGCGATGGAATCATGCAGCTGTGTGACACCCTTTGGAATAATGGGCTCTTCTAATAGCTCTTGTATGTCTTCCATTACTCTTACGACACCTGGATTCCTTGGTTGTACATACAAAGGGAGCAAGTTATTTTCTTCAACCGTGTGCCCCACTTATGGTGGTGATGGTGGTGGTGGAACCTGGTCATCTCTACGAGTCTTTGGTATCTTTGCTATGGGGCCAGAGGAAGTGGGGAGGTGTGCACTGGATGGGGATCTAGCTATAAACATTTGGGCTCTGAATGGCTATACTGGTGGCCGGGTTGAAAGCATCTACGTAAGGTTAATGAAATAGTGAACTGCTTAGTATAATCAAATAACTCAATGAGCATGGGATTTAGCTCAGAAGGATGGCTTAGGTTCACTCAGCATGTTTGGCTCTCTGGTTTCTTAGCTTGGCAAGTTACTGTAAAGGTTAAAATGACAGGGGTTAACTAATTTTTATAGGTGATGGGTGCCCTAGCTGACTAGTCATAGTGATGGATCCTCTGACGGATCACATAGGCTCGTTCTTCGTCACCTGTACTTACACACTTGGGTTCCATCATACCTTTATCAGGGAATTTAATGGTAATATGGTGGATGGGAGCAAAAATGCTGCCGCCCTTCTCCTTGAAATTTCCACTTAATGCTACTGAAGTTTTATTGGAACCGAATATTTTTCGAAATTCTCATGCATTTGATGGGCCTTTAGTGCCTGCTAGTTGTTTGCCCCCTCCTTCCAGTTGTCTCTTAGCTAGTTAGCGAAGTTATAACGCAAAGTTTTTTTTGTTTTGTTGTGCACCTTGCGCCTTATGGGGTCATGCCACTATCATTGTGGTAAGGTTTTAAGTGGATTCCATTGATCATACCTGCAACTGGTGTTCCATCCATCTTATGTAGTTTTACTGCGCCTACTTCAGTAATGTGCACCACTACATATGGACCTAACTAGTGTGTTTTGAGCTTACCCAGGTGCTTGATAAAATTGCTTTCATACATTACAATGAGTCCACCAACTTTAAACTTCTTTGTTCAAATGTGGTGGTCATGCCACGCTTTTTGCCGCTGCTTTTCCACATTTTGATGGAAACCTACAATGAAACATTCTTCCTCCATTTGAATGAGTTGTGGAAGTATTTCTTCTATAGTACCAATATCTGTCATCTCTGTTAGTGCAGCTATTCATAGGCTTGGAACAATGTACTCCATGGGTATGACTGATTCATGTCCATAGACTAAGCGAAAAGGAGTGTATCTAGTTAGTCATTTGCATGTTGTTCTATAAGCCCATAATACTACGAGACTTTTTGGTCCCATTCATCTCTATGTACATTACAGACCTTGGTTAATGCATTCTCTAGTATCTTATTGAAGGCCTCCATGGTCCCATTTGCTTGAGGATGATAGGGTGTTATCTTCTTGTGATGGATTTGGAATTCTGTAATGAGTTCAACAATTAGCTTATTTACAAAATGCATACCTTGGTCGCTGATAAGGATCTTCGAGTAACACAACCTTGTGACTACATTTTCAAAAAGGAACTTCACCACAATCACAGCAGTACAATCTTTCACAGGTGTCGCTTCTGCTCATATTTTCAAGTAATATGTAGCGGTTATAATATAGCGTGCACTAGTCTGTTTCCCCAGTGGACTGATAGGACCGAAAAAATCCACTGCCCATTTATCAAAGGCATACAATGTAATTTGTTGCAGAAGTGGCATTTCATCATGTCATGATGGTTTCCTTGTTCTTTGACACTTATCGTAATTGCTGCAGTATTTCCTTGTATCCATATGTACCGTTGGCCACCAGAGTCCCGCTTGCAAAATATTCCACATCGTTGCCTTCCCAACGTAGTGTCCTCCTGAAACACCTGCATGCGCTTCAGCCATTACCCACTATCTTTCATGATCAAAGAAGCATCTACGTAGTATTTCATCTAGTCCCAACTTATAGAGTTGTTATGTGATCAGCGTGTAGTCTCATGGGTTTAAAACTAGTTGTTTCTTTTTCAATGTTGAATAACCTTCAGGTGCATAACCTATATTCAATATGCGTATAATAGCATCAAATTATTTATCGATGACGTCGATAGCAAAAAGTTTTGCATCCAATAGATTGTCCTCTAGGTTGGTGGGTTCCTCCCCACTTTCAATGCGTGATAAGTGGTCAGGCCCAACATTTATTCAACCTAGATTCATAATGAATTCAAATTCAAATTCTTGAAATAGGAGGACCCACCAGCAGATCTTCCCCCCCAACACTAGCTTATTGACCAGGTACTTCAGCGCAGAATGATCGGTGAACATTTTGAAGTGTCCACCCAATAGATAATGTCTGAATGTTTGCAACACATAGACCATTTCAAGCCCTTCTCTTTCAGTTGTGGTATAGTTTTTCTCTACTATGGATAGTTTCCTGCTTGTGAATGAAATTGGATGGTCAAGTGTACCATCTCCTGGTTGGGTTAATACTATACCCAACGCAATTGATGGTGCATCAACATGCACATGGAATTCCTTTTTCTAGTATGGGAATATTAATATGGGTGCAGTAGCCATTTTTTTCTTTAGTTTATCCAGACTCTCTTGACAGTTTTCGATTCATTCAAATTTGGTATCCTTCTTCAATAGCTTCTCCATAGGAGCGGTTATCTCTATGTATCCCCTGATAAATTTATGATAATATTTGGTATGTCCCAATGTGGATTTGAGTTGTGTGACTGCTATGGATGGAGGTAGGTATAGAGTAATTGCTACCTTCGCAAGATCGACTAGGATCCCTTCACGGCATACTAAATGGTCCAAGAGTACACCAAATGGTGCACAGAATATACATTTTCTCAAATTCAGTGCAATTTGATGCTGACGACACCTTTCCCTCATGCGCAAATTCTCAATATGGTCACTTACTAGAACAAATACTGTCCAGTCATCAAAGTATAATTCAATAAACTTGTGAATGAAATCTTTAAAAGCAGAAACTACTATTCTAGAAAAAATAGTAGGGGCGTTTTTAAGGCCAAAGAGCATTAGCGTATACTGGTAGCATTCCCATTTTGTTACGAAGGTTGTCTTGTGATGATCCTCTGGTGCAATTTAGACTTTATGCTAGACTGAGAATCTATCTATGAATGAGTACATTTATTGTCTGTTGACGCTTTCCAAGACTTCATCTGTAAATGGCGTTGGGAATGGATCATGTAAGAAGGCATCATTTAGTTTCCTAAGGTCAGAACAAATCCTGACCTCGCTTGTCTCCTTCTTGTCCTGTATCAGGATAGGGATTATCCAATCTAATTATTTGACAGGTTCAATAATTCCTGCTTCCAGCATGCGATCCAGTTTTGATTTCACTTTTTTCCTTATAGCACAGATTTATTCTATATGGGCATTGTGTTACTGACATTGCATCAAGTTTGAGTGGAATTTTCATTTCACCCAATTCCCCTACTATCCCATTCATCTCCCTAAATTTTGTCGGGAATAGGTCCTAGAATTCATGTAATAGATCAGTGATTTTACCTACTGTCTCTTCATCCCAATAGTCTCTAATGTTAGCAAATTTTGGATTGTCCTCTGACCCAATGTTAACCTTCTTGATTTTTAGTAGCTTAACAAACTGTTCGTTGGAAATGCCGCTTCCTTCTACTGCGCGCGAGCCTTCTGATTCTGGAATATTGATGTTAGTTGAATCATCCTTTGGGTCTCTAGATAGGTTATAGCATATCATCCAGTGTTGAACTATCTCATAGCATTGGTGGGAATGAAAAGTGCAAGTTTGAGAATACACAACCTCCAGCAGGATCTCAGGGAATATCTTCTCCTTAATAGCCTTCAATGCAAGATCAATTGTTGGTTGCTCATCCACAAAATGGAATGTGTAAGTGAAATTTTGTGCAAATGTTTCCCATTCCCTTATTTCCTGACTTAAATCCATAGATGTGTACCAGCCTCTTGGTGCCATCTGAAGGGTATGGATGAATTGGTGAACCCACTCCTAATGAGGGTAGTGTTGCTGCCTTTCACACACCTGGGTCACATGGCAGAAATCTTCAAGCCACTCGGTGTGTCCTTGGGGGAAAGTCTCGAGTCAAGGTTGTCACCTTGTTCTTGACTCCTCCGTTTAGGCTCAACTCCTAACGAAGACAAGGGGGGTAGACCCTATTAAGTTATTAAGGATGGTTTCTTAGTGTGGTGATGCTAAACTGAATTAGTTATTTAGGAGTTTGAATATTTTAACTACAGACAATTAAAGATGACAAGATACGAAGATAAACACACGAAAGCACAAAGCTGATACACCATATATATATAAAGCAAAAAATGGCCAGTGCCTTAGAATGGAGTCAAATCAAAAAGATCAATGTGCTTGCATGTGCTTGGAGTGAATGTTTTGTGATTGCATCTTGGTATGTTTTAAGTTAAAATTGAAGTATGAGTTGATGAAATTAGGCTAAGGGGGGACTCCAGATATACCCGAGAGTACTTGGAGTATGTCCAAAACAAAACCTTCACGGCTACCCGCAAGGAACATGTGGGATGAAATGGAGACTCTGGGGCTATTGTTCGTAACGCACCCGTTAGGGTGTGACAGAGATCAGCGCCCCGAGGTCACTTTTCAGAAGTTCCCACTTCCTTTGGGTATTTTGCCACCGTAAAGGTTTGATCGAGGTGTTGGATTTTCACCTGATGGTTTGTCAATTGGGGAAGGTGAGTCCTAATTATGCTAGTCACCCAAGTGATTTTGATACAGCTTGACTGATTAGACGAACCACAGCCAAGTACAGAGCATACACACTGGAGTCTTTTAAATTTTAATAAGTTTTAAGCTGTGTGTTCTTGTTTAAAAGAAAAGCCTCCAAGAACCTCTTTAGATCCAAGTGGATCTCAATCGGGGAATCGAGGAGGGGTTAATTTTAAAGTTGCTGATAAACAAATGATGAAAAATAAAACAACTACACAATTCTGGTTTCTTAATCAATCCTACCATGAATCTCTTTCCCCTTTCGGGTCAATCGGGAAATCGTGGGGTAAGTATTATGATTACTTTGAAATTGTACAATATGGAATATGGAATTAATAAATAAATCAATTATACTATCCTGCAACTTAGATCAGTTCTATTGAAAAATAAATAAGCAGAAAATGACGAAAATGGCACCGACGCGAATCCCCCCAGGGGGGATGGGGAATGGGCTCAAAAGAGCCTATTCAAAGAATGATTTTATTACAGTGGTTACAATATCAAAGAACTGATAAATCAGTGCTCTATTGGTCCTTATATAGGATGAAACCAATATCTTACAGTTATACAAAAAATTTACAAATTTGGTGACAAAAGAGAGACCCCTGGGGGATTTGAGGGCTCCAAAAGCCACTTTTGGCAGCAGCTTCCTTTATTCCCTGTCAGAAATGCTAAAGGAAATTGAGCATGTTAGAATAAAAAATTTCCAAAATCACTTTAAGAGTACCTTTGGGTCAGCCTACTTTATCTCAAAAAATAATGAAATTAAACTAGCTAAACCGACGAAAAAGGAACCAAGGAAAGAAAGCTTTCCTTGGGATCTTGGCTTGCTGTTTGTGCAGCCAATTAAAATGCACTGATATTGCAGAATATTAAACTTATTGAACAGAAAATGAAACTACCTTAACGGCAAGCTATGGAGTTTCACTAAATTACTTGCGAAAATAAGGTACTTTAGGCTAGATCTCTTGAGATTGAACTTTATATGAAAAATAAAACTAAGATATAGAAATTGGAAGGGATCTTGATAATTATATCTATGTGTATTTTTCTTGATGATATAGATCATATTAGTAAGAAGCCTTTAAAGTAACCAGTTTGAGGAAAGTTTAATAATTTTTAAAGGAGAGAAAGGGGAAGAAAGGTGCTTGTTGTTGAAGCAGATCTGCAAGGGGAACTTGGTAGAGAAGAACTGAGGGGCACGATCTTAGAAATATTTGCTGGAAATCAATGGAATCAAACCTGAACCATAGATCTTCCAGCCACGGAAAACCTATAAGCCACAACACAACTCCTGCAGACAAAACTATCAGATCTGAAGATACATATGAGAAAGGGATGATACAATATGCAAATAACCTTATTTAACATACATGTATTAACTCATTCAAACATATGCAGAAAATAGAAAGTAAGTAAGCTTACTTACAATGATCTATCCTTATGATTTCAGAAACCATTCAGGTAGACAATAATTAAGTGCAACAAATTGGAAAAATAGCAGTTTCACCTCGAATGCAGCAAGACAACGACAATCCACACATGAAAGGTACTCCACAATTGAGCCTCCAAAGCTTCTCTTTATTCAACAAATGAAGATCAGTACACAGTTTACAATGGCAAGCCCTTTAGTCCAACTCTAACTAGCTTGGAATAGGAGGATGTTCCTGGATATATACAATTTACAGGCCATCTAGCCCAAGGGGGCACAATTACTCAAGGAATCAAGTGAAATCAACTGATGGAGAGTCCATCAATTCCTGATCTGTGTCTAGCTGAGCCAGATCTGAGTCTCACTGAGTGCAACTATCAATCGGGGGGCTGATCTGATTGACACCTCAACCTGTTGACTAAAGAATCCACAAAAAATCATCCAGTTGAGCCAAAAACGTGTTGAGGAGAGAGGGAGGGCGAAATTCCTCATAAAGGATGCTCAAGATCAACTCTGGATCTGATTTGATCACCTCCTTCAGTCAAAGGTTTGTCAGATCCAGTCAATCTGCTTCAGATCTGACTGATTTCAATCAAATCGGCTGAGAATCCATTGATTTATGATTTTGGATTTGCTCCATTATTCATCAATTTATTAATTAAAATAATCAATAATTGATTTTTGGGGGCTTTCTAACCTGAGTGATGGAAAATCACTCAAAACTAGGAAACAGTGGGTCCATGGGTTTACATGGTGCTCTTAGCTTGAAAATGAGCACCTACATGACTTAAACTAATTATTTGGCCCACTTTTATTACAAAATAAATTTTTCCAATTAAACTATTAAAAAATAGCCTAAGTTTTGGAAAAAATAAATTTTAATAAAAAACACTGAAAAAACTAAAAAATTGAAAAATTAAAAAACACCTAGGGGGACTTAGACATGTTCATATGACTCAAAAATGATGTCTAACATGTTTATACATTGACACATAGACTCTAATAACCTCAATAAGCCTAAATGCCAAGCTGACCACCCCAACTTTGGAGGTATGGAGGTATTCAGTTATAGAACTTTTATGTGTACCTCACCATCATGCGGGTGTAGATTTCAATGCAAATTCTAGTGCGAGTAGTCCCTATGGCTCTATTACCAATTCTTCAAACTCAGTCAATAACGTTGAAAATTTAGGCAGTCCTTCATATGTGGGTAGTGTCCGTCACCGAGTTCCCACCCACTGGATAGACTTAGTTATATAGGCACATGTCCTTGTGGACACTTCATGTAATCAATTTTGCCAGTTTTCAAGTGCCTCCCATGAGTCTGATGTACATGAACTTGAGCATTTATAGCTCAGGTTGCCATCTGTAGTAGGATTGATGTAGTCCTCCTTAAGATCAATGAAATTATAGATGTTTTTGAGGTGACCACCTTGCCCTTCATTGAACATCGGTTCAATGTATCTCTGTCCTTTTAGCGGGTCGAGGGGTGCAACCACCCTCATCTCATCATCCTCAAATGATAGGGTCCTTCTTTTGAAGTTTATGATAGTTTGATTTTCCATTTCCCAATCAATCCTAAGTAGCGTGGGATAGGGGTTAGTATCGTCTACTATATTGATGACCTCGAAGTCCGCAAAAGTGTTCAATCCTTCAATATCCACTTGGAATTGACTCAGTCTACCAACAGGAAAGACCTTTTCCTGATTAGCAAGTCTTAATTGAATTGGGGACCATTCTAGGGGTGGATTGCCCATTATTTCCCATGTTTGGCGCATTAGAATTTTAACATCGGATCCCAGTTCAAGGATGATATAGTCCATGTCGTAATCATCGATTTGTGCTGAAATCCTGAGCTCACGTCCTGTTTTGAACTTTGTCCTGACACTATTAACATGATTTGCTGGTGGGTATTTCTCTGAAATCATTTCGATAACTGCTCCCAACCCTGCAAGTGTATCCTTATCCTGAATTAGCACCAAACAACTTGATAGGAACTGTTTGAGCTTACTAACCTTATTTGCACTTTTGTTCGCAGACTGTTGTTTGAATATCTTTTGGAATCATTCAGGCATATCTTTTACTTGGCCTAAGGTGGATGATTGTTTCATTCCTACAAACTCTGGGCATACGTCCATGAATATCCTCTTCTATTGTTGGACATTAAGTGATGCCTTCTTCTGCGTTACAGGTCACACCTGCGGTTGCGCTTCTGTCACAGGTTTTGTCTGTGTAGCTTGGTCCGCACTTGTTGCAGTACCTCCCCTTGTTACCAATGCTACATTTGGTTCTTTTGGTTCGGTGACTATCATGTGTATGTCGACATTAGCATTCGGGTTGGGAGTATTCGGTACATGATTTGGTGCAAGGTTTGGTGTTGGCTTAGATGTTCCAACCGTCTGGGCTAACCATCGAGCGATGAGTTGTGGACATTGTGTTATAGTTGATTTTACCACACATGGTAGATCACATATATATGGCCTTCCATGTCCCTCTACAGACCATTTGGACCCCATGGACTATTTTTGTACCTTTGATGTTTCCAATATTATCCCTAAAAACACTCATTATGTTAGAATAATCAACCCATACTTAGCTACCTTAGACATTAATTAATCCATTTTTGTCTTATTTTCCTAGTTTCCATATTCCACCTTATGCAAGTTGTCATCTACACATCCATAGTGGTCAAAATTGCTAATTTTGAGTCATTGAGCACTTGGGAAACCTCTTAGAATCAAATCTACTTTATTCCTAGCCTCCCTAGTGCATGTCTGCTTTTTCCTCTTTATTGTCTGCTTTTTCAGTGTTTTAAGGCAATTGGGAAAGTTTGACTAGGTGAACTTAACTTGTTTTCTGTCCTCCACATCCTCCACTCTTTTCTCCTATGAAAAGCATGTATGAGTTGTCCTTCCATCCACTATTAGCTTTCCTAAGTGATTTTGCCAATTCGTGAGCTCCTAGATAGTTTTGGAAACTGCTTTATGCACCTATGGGGGATTTGCTTAGATTTAGTAAGCCTACTTTTGACTAGATTCGAATGGAATCTCCATGCATTTGAATCCCTCATGTAATTATTTATTGTGGCAGCCTATGACTTCACAGGGTTGGCTATTGTACACTTATTCAATACAGTTTAGTGTTTAACTCCATATTCAGTCTCTTTTGTGAGTAATTTTGCATGTGCAATTGGAAATTGATGTGAGTGTAATTGTTCTAACACTGGGTTCAATTTCCACATGGTATCAGAGCCTTTGTAGATCAATTTCTCTCCTTCCTATTTTTTTTGTAGGTTCAACATCATTGACTGGGAGCATTCTGCTGACTGACGGGACAATTTCTGAGCTATGGGTCAATCTCAGAAGATCAGCTTGACTCCATTTAATTTCTTTGAATGGAAAGTGTTGCTAGGGTTTTACCCCTAGCTTGTGCGAATGAGCACCTACTAAGGAGAATGGATTCCTTAGTAGCAGTTCAATAATATGTAAAATAAAAGATGCTAAACTGAAATAAAAATTAATCTAAACATGTTCATGAAGCAAAACAACAAAAAGTAAAGAATGATTTTTTATTGATCTGACCTCCAATGTGGAGGTTGGTGAATCCCGTTGCGCTGATCCGAGAGGTTGCTTCGAGCTCCAGCTACTCCTTCTCTTTCTCCAATGGTGGAAATGGGCCAAAAGGGGCTCTCACGGTGAAAGTAGCTCAAGGGTGAGCTAGGGTTTCAAGAGCAATTTTGGCAGAGGCAGGATACTTGTGATTCTAGATGTGAAATAAGGGGTCTCCATCACTTATTTATAGTGGTGGAGTGCCGGTTTAGGGTTAGGGTTTCAGCTGTTTAGGGTTTTTTCCTCCTTTTCCTCATTATTTTATATTTTTTCTTCCTTTTTGGAGATTTTTGCTTTTTTGGAGGAATTTTGGATATTTTTGGAGAAAAAGAGGGTTTTATGGCCTTTTGGAGGCATTTTAAGCCTTTTGGAGGATTTTTAGATGGTTTTATGGGTTTTTGATGGAAATATGGTAGGAAAATGGACAAATGAGCCATGTAGTGGGGTAGATGATGTAGTGAACCCTTTTTAGGTGTTAACAGATTGCCCCCTGATGTGCGAGGGCAGGAGCTCATCGTATGGCCGATGGACATCATAAGTCATATTTGTTTTTCCTGGGGTGTGGAGAAGAGAAGGAACCAACTGAAGCCTGGAACATCGATCTCGAACCAACTGCAAGGACTAAAAAGTACATAACCTCAATAATGGATGAGGAATCATCTGATCATCTGGACGAGGCGGGCGTTCCCATGCTCGTATCAATACACATAAAAATAACTGTGAGGCCCGAAAAGGGGGACCTGTAGGATACATAGAAATCCACTGTGTATATCATAAGGGTCCAGAAGGGACACAAATCTAGAACATACTGCTAGGCTGACCATGTCTGAGCTGAACAACTGATGCACTGGAATGACAACAGTGCTACTGAATGTGGTTCCAAAGGAACTAATGAGCTGCTGGATCAAAGTGACAACGGTCATACTTGCAATGGTACACTGATCTGGAACCGAACTGGGTACTCAAGGAAGCATGGAACTGGATGGTTTCCGAATACAATTGCCAACGTAGCCCGGACATCCACAGGAACATATAACTGGCCGTTCCAAAGTGACTCACCAATGTGCTAGAGTTGGGGGAAATCTGGGGTCTTCGACACATAATGGAAAGGATATACATCCTGCACGATTCTCAACGATGCGATTAAGGTGCTGAAGTCAAGCATGTGAGAAACAACTATTCGGAGAGGCAATGATTATTCCTCCCAAAATGGTCCGTAGGCACTCACCACAGATGGTGATGGGTCCAAGGCGCAGGGGCCTCTAGGTCTATCCTCTGGAATAGAGTGGCTGTCGTCAACATAGGGAGACCTGCAACTATCAAGGCAATGATGTTTCCTTGACAGGAGCGCGAGGTGACAAACTGAACTGTGATAGTACTGATGGCAGGAGTGATAAACTGGGGGGAAATAACTGGGCAAGTAGAGTGGGTGGACTCAAACTTCCTTTGTTCAGAGTATGATGGCGGGGATGATCGGGCAGCATATGAGACTGACTAGTGGTAAAGGGATCATAGCGGTATAGGATCTGAGGGTGAATGGGCTGAGGGAGACTCAAGCTGTGGTAAAATGGTAGGAGATTGCAGAATACTCTGAACAAAGGCGACCTGATTGGGGGTGCTGCCAAGAGGATCGACCATAGCACCAAGAGGCGCGGGGGGACATCTTCATGGGTTAGGGAACTAGAAGAAGTGTGGATAGAAAATGGTACTGTCATGTGGATTTTACGAGCCCAGGACAGTTCATGCTCGTGGTTGCTTTCAATTTTAAGGAGTCTGAAAGAAAATAAGAAGACTCTGAAGTAATAGAATGGTACTGTCGTGTGGATTTTATGAGCCCATGACAGTACATGCTCGTGGTTGCTTTCAATTTTAAGGAGTCTGAAAGCAAATAAGAAGACTCTAAATTAATGGCCAGGCAAGGAGGAAGTGTTCAATCAAGGAACATTTATGATGACCAGGACTAAGGGTGGGGGGGAACACTGGTGGGCCTCCTTGTGGGGTGAATGAATGGTGGAAAAATAACGAAATTTTTGCAGTATGATAGGAGTGGATGGCTCATGTAAAAAGTGTGAAATAATCTGATGACGGCCGATGTGGCATGCAAATCAATGCGGCAAGGTGTAGGGACGCAATGTTGAAATTGTACCAAGTGAGAGCGAGAACTGATCTCAAGCATCATCACGAGCTTGGAAAAATGAATCCGGTGATATAAAAAGTCTTAAAAATGGAGAGAGACCGAAGTGGCGCGCAAACCGAGGTGACTAGCAGTGTCTAAAAAAAAAAAATGGGCAAAAAATGACCTAGAAAAAATAATGCGACGAGGTGACCATCGTGACGGTCTTGTCGTGTTGATTCCAATGGTGGAAACGGTGTGGAGAATGGACTCCGTATGGGTTCAGAATGGCCAAAACAAGAACAATGTCAACGGACTATAAATGGTAAGTGGGTCCAACATGACAAGTGTCATTTGTACTATTTGACTTTGACTCGTGATCAGAGTGGACCAGAGCTGAGGTGGCATTTCTGGACGATCTGACCGGCCGTTTTCAGATTCGAGAGATACAGGTATTCTGTCAAACTCATACCTGCATTGTAATTGGGTTCAGGGGGAGGGTAGTGGGTCCCAGGGTTTGTTTGTACGGTCCACGTGGGGTGGACCGCGGGTTAGGGGGTCGAAACTGGGGTCTCAGACCGCGAGTTTAGACCGAGATAGCCGAAGTTCGGGACCGCGGGTTTAGGCTATACAGCCGCGGTTAGGGATCACGTGTTCAGGTCTGACAGCCACGGTTCAAGACCGCGGCTGTAGGCCTAACAGCCGCGGTCGGGGACTGCGGCTGTAGGCCTGACAGCCGCGGTTGGGGACCGAGCTGTTCTAGTTTTTTGGATGAGTGGGAAGGTCTATTAGTTCGACGTGAGTCTGAAGAGACTTCGTTGTGTGATTGACAGGATGCCGCAGGTGCTATGGAGGGAGCGGGAGATCCCAGATGAGATTATGGTCATCGTCCGAGAGGACCGTCGGGTACGATCGATGCTGGGGTTGTTCGGGCTACTGAAGTTCGTGCAGATACCTATGATATGGTCAGCAGTGTTGCTGCTGAACCGACTGGTTAGTTTCTGGGAGCCATAGATACACGCTTTCTGAGTGCAGGGTGAGAGGGTGGACCTCACCCTGACTGATGTATATTTCTTGACAGGGCTGCCCTGTCTGGGCAGGGTGGCAGATACTCAGCCGTGGGTGTCTGCGGACATCGATATGGATGATATGCTAGAGCAATTTTGTGGGGCAGAGGCTCAGGTGCATAGGAAAGCACTCTTGGTGAGGGACTTATGGGAGCCAGCGGTGCGGGCCATGGCGGCATGTGTGGTGCGGGTCCTGGGATCCCAGTCACCGGAGAAGGTGTCTGGGGGCCAGATGCAGATTGTGGAGTGGGTACTGGGTGGTGTGTATTATGCTTGGGGCCAGATGTTTCTGACCTACGTGCAGTGGAAGCTGACCGCGGTGAAGGAATCTTGCAAGGGGTTCTGCTATGGTTCATTTTTATGCACGTTTTTCATGGAGCGGGTACCCACACTGCGGCCACAGGTGCCGATCAGAGCGGGAGGTGTGCAGGAGCCGCGGATGGTGCGGTGGGGTGAGATGATGCGCCGTCGTGGTGGCGGCGATGTTGGGAGATACTTCACATAGGAGCTGTACCTGCAGTGGCTCCAGCTACCGTTGACCCTGGATGACTATCCATATAGAGATATGGACTATACGGGAGATCCAGAGGCACCATGGCCGCCAAGACAGGCATGGGGCCCAGATGGTATGTATATTTTAATTGCATTGTCCAGTTTTTATGTATGATAGTCATTTGATATAGTGTTACTGACAAATGGTTGATCTGCAGATGTGGGCCCGAGGCCGCCGCCAGGGTATGTGGTGCAGAGAGGGATTGTGGTCGTTCTGGCTCTGCTTGGGCGGGGGGAGGTGCGTCACCAAGATGCAAAGGGGACACTGGAGTCCGTACGGGTGCTGCTAGAATGGTTGCTGGTGGGGGTGATTGATGAGGGGTGGTGAGACATCGATCCGGCTGTGATTCAGGAGTGCTTGAGGGCACCTCGGGATTTCAGATCGATTGCGATCCGGGTGGCCATATTGGCAGACAGGGCACGGGCACAGGAGCCCAGACGAGATGAGGACTCGCTGGAAGAGGAGCGGGGGGAGGATTCAGAGGCAGCGGACACTGACACTGATGCAGGGTATGACTCTCATTAGGGAGTGCAGGGGACTCCCCCCGAGTTTTGTAGCTACGGCCTGTACCTTATGAGGCTTTAGGGATGTACATATGTTTTTGTATGGCTGAGTACAGGGGTACTCAGGACATGTATAGCTCATGTATATTTTTTGGTCTGATATATATATATATATATATATATATATGCACATGGACGCACCTTTTTTGTGATGTTTTATCATTTGTACGCACGTAGATGCACTTGATGATGTGTTATATGTTTGTATTGCACGTGGATGCAAGTAGTCTAGAATGTTGGGCACGTGGATGCCCCTATGGATGCAAATGTGGTTTTATGGTTTTTGTTCATGGATGTAAATGTTTATGCAATGTAGTCTTTTTGGTTTTTTATATAGTTGGATGAGATGCTATGATGCAGGGTGGAGATGTTATATGGTGTGATTGATATGCCAATCTAGGATGTTATTTGCCATTTGATCTACGACACTATTTTGAGCTCTTGGGACATGCGTGAATGTGATGGATTCAAATTGTCGGCTGAGTTGTTTTGTACGCAAAAATTTTCTAAAGAGGCAGGGATCACGTACCTGGTAGCAATTGTTGAGCTGGGAGACAAGTAGCTGGGAGTCTAAGAACACATGAAGGTGACATATACCCATCTGGAGGGCAGGAGTCAGGAGACTGGTCACAGCATCATATTCCGCCTGGTTATTGGTAGCGACGCCTATACATATTCCGTCAAGGTGAATCAGTTCGTTGGAAGGGGAATATAAGACCCATGCTGCAGAAGCCAGGTTGGGAGACCGGCGGCTTGCCCCATCAGTGAAGCCAATGTAACGAGGTGGAAGATGGTCCATCTGTGGGCATGCAAAGATGATGAATGTGAGATTATGGTAAAAAAGGTAAAAAACAAAAAAGGAGAGCAAAATTTACAATGCGGACCAATGAGGTCGCGGCTTCAGTTATGGGTAAAAACATTTAAGGTACAACCCATTACGGGGGTTGCGTAAAGGGTGGCCTTCAGAGTTGGCTAAAATGTATGCCCCCTTACTGAGGCAAGTCTGCACAATGTAAGGGCCTTGACACATGGATTCAAACTTTCCTTTACCGGTTTTTTCGTTGGCTTGGTCATAGGCAAGGACGAGGTCCCCTTCGTGGAAATTTCAAGGGTGAACATGTTTGTCATAACTGGATTTGGAGTGGGTTTTGGCAGCTTTGATGTTCTGTAGAGTGGCATGACGATCTTCATCGGCTTGTTTGAGAGATAGCAGACGTTGCTCAAGGGGGGAGGTATCGGGGAGAAGCTCAACGGCGATGTGTAAGGTAGGTATCTGACACTCGATGGGGAGGACAGACTCTACACCATGAACTAAATGAAACGGGGTAAAACCAGTGGCAGTCTTGGTGGAGGTACGGTAATCCCATAAGGCAGGGAATAGCATATGGTGCCAATTGGACTTATGCCGATCAACAGTGCTTTGGAGTATGGTTTTCAGTATTTTGTTAACAGCTTCTACTTGACCGTTCCCTTGAGGGTAGTAAGCCGAGGAAAACTGGTGTTGGAACTTGAGGAGAGTGGATAACTCACGCCAAATGGAATCTTCAAAGTGTGATCCATGGTCTAAAACCAACTGTTTAGGGACCCCGAAGCGAGTGATAACATGGTTGAAAAAGAAACGGGCAGCGGTGTCAGCGGTACAGTTGAAGGTAGGCATGGCTTCCACCCATTTGGTGAAGTAATCGAAGGTGAAAATTATGTACTTATGGCCGTTCACATATGGGGGTCTACACTCCATGAAGTCGATGGCCCACTTACAAAAGGGACCAACGGTGACGACTGGGTGTAACGGAGCAGGTGGTGTCCGGGCCTTGGGGGAAAAAAGTTGGCAGTTATGGCAATGCTTGACCGCAGTGATGCAGTCGGTGAAAAGTGTGGGCCAGAAGTATCTAGCATGGACGACCTTTCGGGCAGTGGCCATCCCTGAGAAATGGCCGCCGCAGGCACCGCTATGGCAATCATTAAGGACCTGTTCAGCTTCCTCGTGTGTGAGGCAATGACGAAGAATTGTGTCGACTCCTCACTGGTAAAGGACATCTCCTAGGAGGAGGTAGCGAGAGGCCTGGTGATGGATACGATGACGTCCATTACGAGTGATAGTGGGTCGAAACTTTTGCGTGTGCAGGTATAACAAGATATCACCGTACCACGGGTCATCGGATGAGATAGTGAACAAGTGATTATTGGGTAACTCCTCGGAGATAGGTGGGGCCGGGATAAAGGAAGGGAGATCAGTGATGAGCTGGGAAAGTGCAAGGGCTTTAGTGCTCTTAGGTGTTCAGAACGTGAGGTCATATTCTTGGAGGATAATGACCCATTTAGCCACACGACCTTGCAGGAGCCGCTGGTTTAAGAGATATACCATGGGGTTAGAGTCGGCGACGACTGTGGTATGACTAAGTAAAATGTAGTGTCGCAACTTTTGGATGGAAAATACCACTGCTAGGGCTAGTCTCTCCTCATATGGGTAACGTAGGGGTGGGCCAGACAAGGTCTAGCTGACGTAGTAAATGACATGCTCTTGGCGTGAGGTGTCTTCTTGAACCAAGACTCCGGACACAGCATGCTTGGATGCTGAGACATAGAGGATGAAGTCCTGAGAGAAATCCGGAGGGGAGATCAAGGGGGATTGTGTGAGAGATTTCTTGAGGGCTTCGAATACAGATTTGGCTTGCTTGTCCCAGATAAAGGGTATGTGGGTATGGAGCAGGCGCAAGAAACTGTGAACGGTTGTGGCATAATCAGGAACGAAGCGTCGAAGAAAATTGGATCGCCCTTGCAGACTTTGGAGTTTCCGGAGCGTTCGAGGAGAGGGAAGGTCTAAGATGGCTTGGAATTTCAGG
Organism: Pseudotsuga menziesii; assembly: GCA_001517045.1. NCBI lineage: Eukaryota > Viridiplantae > Streptophyta > Pinopsida > Pinales > Pinaceae > Pseudotsuga > Pseudotsuga menziesii. Next base: position 262,821 of record LPNX010121492.1, read on the forward strand.
GGATCAACAGTAATTCCTTTCTAGGAAATAATGAACCTAACAATTAGCCTGCCGGAACACAAAAGATGCACTTGTGTGGGTTGAAGCGGATCTGATATTTGCGACAACGCAGAAAAACTTGCCGAAGGTCATTAAGGTGGTCTGATAGTTTTCGGGAATGAGTTGTAAGGTCATCAAGGTAGACGAGCAGGATATGGACCAAATCATGAAAGAAATAGGTCATGGCCCACTAGAATGTGGCACCAGCATTTTTTAGGCCAAAAGGCATGATGCGATAGGCAAAGGTGCCCCATGGGGTAGTAAAAGTGGTTTTGTACTGGTCTTCCTTTCGGATTTGGATCTGATTGTATCCGGAAAAACCGTCCATGAATGAGAGGACTTCATGCCCCGCACACGCATCAATGAGCTGGTCAATAAATGGCGTAGGGAAATTGTCTTTGGGACAGGTGCAGTTTAAGTCTCGGAAGTCAGTGCATACTCTAAGGGTGCCTTGTTTCTTGTTGACAGGAACAGGGTTTGAAACCCAGGTGGTATAGGCAATAGGATAAATGAATCCTGCCGTGCGAAGTTTCTCAATCTCTGTTTTGACAGTTGGGAGTCTTGAGGGATGAATAGGATGCTGTTTCTGATGAATGGGGGGTACATCAGGCCATGTGTCAATGTGGTGCTCTATAATGGTAGGGTCAAGACCAGGCATTTCGGTATAGGACCAGGCAAAGACATCACGGAATTATTTGAAGAGTGTTTTGTATTCCTCAATCTCCTGCTCAATGCAAGATGCTCCTAAAGCGATGAGTTCGGGGGTGCCTCCGGGGGCAGCGATATCAATTTGGATGACAGGTGAGATGTTGGCCATGTTACCCTCTTCGAAGGCATCAGGAGCAGGAATAGGGTCCTTGAACCAGTCGACCTTGGCGGGAAGGAAGTCTTTGGATTCAACTGCAAATTGGGTAGCAGTGTTAGAGGAAGATTCATCTGGGAAAAAGTAGGAATGATGGTGCATGTCATCCCAAGGATAATCTGGGGCAGTGAGAGCCTAGAGAATTTCCTCATCCGTACGGAATGTTTGTGTCATCAAATTAGTTGACAAAGGAGTAGTGGTGGAAGAGATCATATAAATGGTATTAACCTCTTCGGAAGAGGAAGAGTCCGAGGGGTGGATCTCCACAATGGTGGGTGGCGCTGTCTCAAGATCCAGATTGTTCATTTCAAAGAGAGATGCTCTGTACTCGGGGAGATCAGGAAAGTGATGTGATTAATGCCTGTAGACACCGCATAAGGCACAGGAGTGGTTAGTGCGCAGGTATTTGTCGCGAGGCATAGGGGTTGGATCTAGATGGACAACCGGGATAGTGGGGTCGTCATCTAGCAGTTGCATGTATTCCTGTAACGCTGGTAACTGAGAACGTAGGTGAGTCACATGGCCCAACTCATCGCACAACACGCATTTGGGAGGAGCACGAAACACAGGGGGATTTTTGACTGTCTTAGGGGGTGGGACAACAGTGTAAGGTTGGGGGCCTCTGCCGCCAGTGGGTTTGGTAAGAGGAGGGGGGGGTTTCGCGGAGGATGATGAGGTAGAGACACCGAGAGGTGGTTGACTAGTAGTTACAATGGGTTGTACCAGTTGCAGGACGACATCTGGTGTCGGCGGACGAACGGGAGGTGAAAGATACCAAACGGGTAATCCTAAGGTTAACCCAGGAAAGCTGAGGGTGGCCATGACCGGGGCGCTAACTACTCTTGAGGGAGGGAAGAGGAAAGGAATGGTATGGATGGGTGTAGCACCAATGTGACTAGGTAACAAAGGGGGTTGAGGCAACAAGGGCGGTTGATTAGTAGGAGTTCACGTGTTATGGGACAGGGTACATAGGTCGGACACTTCAGTGGCAGGTGACGACGGTGGAATACATGGGAAGGTCGAGGTCATTGGTTCATCTGAGTAAACTCTGGGCCCCATAGAAAAAACAAATGAGGTGGTGGCACCCAAAACAGGTTGTTCAATCATGGGGAGAACATTTTCAGGTGCCGCGGGGGCATTGGGATCATGGTAAGTGAGTTGGTCAACCTTGACCACGTGTCCCTCATGAGGGAACATCATGGTACAAAAAACGGTAGAAGCAACTGCTCGCATGGCATACATGTAGCTGTAGCCAAGTAAAAGGTTGTAATAAAGCTGTGCATTGATAACCTCGATGTTTATGAGGACAATTTTTCCAGCCAGCTGGACGGGGATGTTAGTTAATAGGCCTTGTGGTTGAGCTGAACGGCCGTCATAGGCTCGCAACGCAGTAGAGGATTGCTGGAGAGGGGGGGATCCCATTTTCTGCCAGATGGAGGTGGGCATGACACATGTAGAGGTACCTTCATCAATAATGCATTGATGGACGAAAAAATTTCGAATGGAAACAGAAACTTGGAATGCTAAAGTGGAAGGCAGGTGGGGTTCGGATTGGTCCAAATCAAACGCCATTAATTGCGAATCATTTGGATCGATAGCCCCAATGGATGAGAGTAAATTCTTGCACTGCGAAGGGCATTTTTTTAAGACTTCTAACGCAGACATGGCTGCGGGGGATTGGGCTAAGTAATCGACAATGTTGTAGTTGGACGCAGCCCGCGCATTGGGGTTATTGTTGATACGGCGAAGTGGGAAACGAGGTGCTTTGGGAGTGCCATCTAGTGGAGGTGGAGGTATACGTAACGCCTGGTCAGTAGGATGAGAGTTAGTAGGTTTATCGGCGGGAGGGGCTTCAGGGGTGGAGCCATATTGGTTCCGCTGGGTCTGGAGGTTGACCTCATCGGAGGACATCATCAACAAGTGGTGGGCACCTGAGTCAAGCGTGGGTTGATCAGGAGCAGCGTAAGTGATTTGTTGTTGGGTTGGCGTGTTGGCTTGAGGGGGAGCCAACGGTTGGGTGTTCACTACGCCTTGGGTTGGTAAGGGGTTTTGCAATACCAAAGGTGGCTGCTGAGGTTGTGGGAGGTTGGGCGGTGCTTGAGGAGCCGTCTACCCTTGGCGTTGTACATCAGCAGCCCAAAGTTGCCGAACCCGCTCCATATGGGGACAAAAATGTGTGTAGTGGCCATAGACTCCGCAAACAGAACAAGGGTAGTTTGTTCGCAAATCAGGGTTTTTACCATCTGGGCCCCATGATCAGGGTTTTGGTTAGCAGGGGCCGCATTATTACTAGCGGGGGGATTAGGGTGTTGACCAGCTTGCTCGGTCAGTTGGTTGTTCCCACGATTTCAGCCTCTGCCGCGGTTTTGTTGGCCCTGGTTGCGTTGGTTGTTCTGGTTTTGCTACGGGTTTTGTTGAGCGTAAACTTTCCCTTGGACAGCAGGTGGATTCTGAGGTTGCGCAGGGGCTGGAGCAGGATGCGGTGGATGATATGTAGGTGGAGGCTGTGCAGGTGCAGCAACCTGAGGGGGTTGCTGATAGTGCTGTGGAGCGGGTTGTTGGTTTGCCGCATGGGCTGCCTATGGTGGGTAATAAGCAGACTGGGCTTGTGAAGGCGCGGGAGATGGTGCAGCCTGCTGGTGGTAGTAGGGCTAAGGTGCGACCGGGGGGGCGTAGGTGGTAGTCGCATGACCGAAACACTGAGGTGGACATGAGGGTCCATGGGAATGGTGGTGATGTGTCATGGGGGCATACGAGTTGGGTGTGCCAGACTGCGAGGTAGCCCACGAAAAGTCAGGTCCAGGGGTAGGACATGCTGTGGGAAATGGTTGAGGCTGCGAAGAGACATGGCCAATGATGCCGTCGGCAGCGTGGGATGCCCCCGACGCATCGTGCTGGGAGGAATCGCCGCGAGGGGCGTCAGGTATGATGGTATAAAGGTAACCCGACTGGGCATAAATCAGATCGAACTGTTGGGCTTTAAGGATAGCCTCTTCTTCAGACTGGGGTCTTTCCGATGCCACATCCTTAGCAATGATAGGAAGGAGGGATTTGAGGAACCAATCTAGGAAGATCCGGTCGTCTAACTTGATATTGCATAAACTACGGTGTTGACGCCATTCATGAATGTGGTCTGTGATGTGGGTAGCCGTGTTTTGTCTGCATGATATTAGGATCTCAACACCTACGTCATAGCGGACAGGTAACTGGAAGAACTGCAGGAAGGTCGAGGCAAGGGAAGTAAAGGTGGCATGGGTTCCATGGGGTTGTTTGATATACCACTTGGCAGTAGAGCCAGTGAAAGTGTGCTGTAATAAACGGAGGCAAATAGAGTCGTCTACTATGGAGTTGGAGGAACACCATAGATGGAAGGACATGATATGCTTTTGTGGGTCCTCACCTGCCTTGCCCTCGAAGTTAGGGATGTCAGAGGGGAGCTTGGTGGGCATGTGAGGCCACGCAGGGTCGTGTCGGATGGGGTTGTTGGTTAATCTAGCTAGGTCAGGTAGGTTGAGGCTATCCATGAATGGCAAACTGGACGAAGAATGTGACATGGTAGTGGGTTGGATTAAGTTGGGGCCGATGCCCCCAAGTGGAGGGGTAATGTGAGGGAGGTTGCCCCCAAGTGGGGGAACTAAGGTGGTATAGGATGGACCTGCACCACCATGGGTGGTATGAGTCACCGATGGCATGGGAATAGGTATTCCTGCTGCGGGAATAGGTGCCGTGACGGGAACGGTAAATGGGGGCCCTGTGGAGGGAATACCCATAGTAGGTGTGGTAACTGGTGTAGTGGTGGATGTGCCACCAACAGTACCGACCAAGATGGGATTGGGAGTCACTCCAGCCATGGGGCTAGTAGGGGCAGTGTAAAGGGGGTTCTCAAACTCTGGCTTAGAATCAGAGGTAAAATAAGGGGCGTCAGTATCTGGTGACGGAGTCCTATGCCGCTGACGAGTGGAGTCAAGTGACAAGGCTTGAGATCTATGATAAGTGGTATCAAGTGATGATGATCTGTGTCGAGGACGGGTGGTGTCAAGTGAACCGTGTTGTGGGGGCTCACCTCTGAGGCGCCGAGAATGTCTCAGGGACTCAATGGTGACAAATGGTGTCAAATCTTTGTGGGTTGAGGTAACTACAAAACAGCTCAAAAACCCTAATGCAATCGAGTGTGCAGAAGGAGAGCTCAACAAATAGGGCACTTAGGCCAACAATAAACTCAAAACACTCACTGTAATACCTATGTTACAATAGGCGGAGTGTCAACAAAAATGGTCAGAATACCAACAAGCAGCAGGTTTTCTAAAAATAAAAAACGGTGGACTCACTAGACCAAAAGGAGGTAAGGGAGCATGCAAACACCTAACTAGAAGTATTATGACTCAACTAGACATATCCTCTACAAGGTGATGAAATCCAAGTCAGACAATATGAATAGGAAAACCAAGTGGCTAAGGTATCCCCCTACCGGGAGGGACATCGGGTACTCAAATCCTAGAAGAATGGCAACTAAGATACCCCGTTCATGACACGTCCAGAAAGGTAAATCTGCCGCTTGGTCCTTTAACCGCAATACCCCTATACAGGGATATCCCAAGAATTGCAAAAGGTATCCCTTCAGTTACTGAATGGAGTTCGGTATTCCACTCAGGCCTCTGGAACCAATCTCACGACTTCAACCCTCCTAAGGGAGAGGCCCTCTGATAAACCGGTTGTGACCGTGTCAAAAAATACTAGGGGATTTTGGTTCCCTAATGGACAACAACTATGTCTCAAGTGTAAGTAACCGAGGGGTGTTTTTGGAAGCCTATCCCCCCGATCCTACCTAACTACAAAAATTATTTTGTGTTCCCCAAGTGGGGTTAGAATGTTGGTTGAGTTAAGTAGTTTTTAAGTCTCACTTTGAATTAGGTGACAGATTGTGTGCTCATGAGGTTATGAACCCAGAAGAGAAGTGCCACACACCACGGGGGCAACTTCCTAAATAACAATAATACTGAATGAGAAAAAAAAAATTTACCATGCAAAATTTTCTGAAATAAGAATGCTGAAATTTTAAAAACAATGTTGTAAAAAGGTAACAGAAATAATGGTGCAGAAAAGGATGTAGGGGAGTAGGGTTGTAGGTAGAACAGATGGCTATGTAGGTACAGGAAATATGGCAGTAAAGGGGCTGGGGTCAAATACAGGAAAAACTGCAGAAATCAGACCGCGGGTCTGACACAAAAAAGAGCGGTCGGACTGCGGGTTTGAGGCATTAAAGTGCAGTCGGACCGCGGGTTTGAAGGAAACAGACGCGGATGGGTCGCGGGTTTCTGGAAAACCGATGCGATCAGGCCGTGACTGCGGAAGGAAAAGACGCGGTCGGGTCGCAGAGAAGGGGCTCAAAGGCGCGGCCGGGACGCGGGTAAAACGGCCAACAGGCGCGTTCGGGTCGCAGGAAAGGGCTTGAAAGACACGGTCGGGATGCGACTGTGGAGGAACAAATTGCGGTTTACGGCAGCCGAAAGTGACAACCGAAAGGACAAAACAAGAAATAAAATAAAAATAAAAACCAGCGTAGTCGCCAAAAATGTTGCTAGGGTTTTACCCCTAGCTTGTGCGAATGAGCACCTACTAAGGAGAATGGATTCCTTAGTAGTAGTTCAATAATATGTGAAATAAAAGATGCTAAATAGTAATAAAAATTAATCTAAACATGTTCATGAAGCAAAACAACAAAAAGTAAAGAATGATTTTTTATTGATCTGACCTCCAATGTGGAGGTTGGTGAAGCCCGTTGTGCTGATCCGAGAAATTGCTCCGAGCTCCAGCTGCTCCTTCTCTTTCTCCAATGGTGGAAATGGGCCAAAAGGGGCTCTCATGGTGAAAGTAGCTCAAAGGTGAGCTAGGGTTTCAAGAGCAATTTTGGCAGAGGCAGGATACTTGTGATTGTGGATCGAAATAAGGGGTCTCCATCACTTATTTATAGTGGTGGAGTGCCGGTTTAGGGTTAGGGTTTCAGCTGTTTAGGGTTTTTTCCTCCTTTTCCTCATTATTTTATATTTTTTCTTCCTTTTTGGAGATTTTTTCTTTTTTGGAGGAATTTTGGATATTTTTGGAGAAAAAGAGGGTTTTATGGTCTTTTGGAGGCATTTTAAGCCTTTTGGAGGATTTTTAGATGGTTTTATGGGTTTTTGATGGAAATATGGTAGGAAAATGGACAAATGAGCCATGTAATGGGGTAGATGAGGTAGTGAACCCTTTTTGGGTGTTAATAGAAAGCAGAGATGGATATACTGTTGAGAGTGAAAGGCCTCTATAGAGTGACTATGGAAATAGAAGCAGAGCCCAATGCAGCTGCAGAGAAGATAAAATGGCACAACAGGAGGGATGAGGCCTATGGTCTCTTGTGTCTGAGTATATCCAGAGACCTCCTTTTCCATCTTGATGGATTGACATCACCGAATGAAGTATGGGAGAAGCTTGTTGATCTTTTTGGAAAGACAGATGAGATGAGGGGACATCAAATTGAAAATGAACTAATCTCCCTGAGTTCCAATAGCTTTGAATCCCCGCAACTCTATTTTTCCAAGTTCAAAGCACTTGTTTTGCAGCTAAAACAATGTGGGATTGAAAAGAAGGATGATCAGCTAGTCTTGGCCATACTCTTGAAGCTTGGACCTAACTATCCAGTGTTTGTTTTGACCTTCTATGCCACAAAGTTGATAGCTCGAGCCTGGAAGATGCCTAGCCTTGCAGATTTCATGGAATCTCTCACACAAGAACAAGATAAATTGGTTATGATGGGCACCATCAAACCATCGAAAGACCAATCTCTGGTTGCTGGAGATTTGAGGTTGGATTCAAAAAGAAAGAAGAAAGCTAAAAATCCACCTGAGCAAAAGAGAGACAAGAACAAGTCTCCGGAGGAGCCTCAAGGTTCCAAGAAGAACTACCAGAAGAAGAAAAACAAAGGAGAAATGAGCAAGTGCGCATACTACAGTAAGGGCAATCATTCTGAGAGATCCTGCATGAAGAAGCAAATAGACATGCTGACCCAACTCCTGGAGAAGAATGGCATCTCCCTTCTTGACAGCTCAAAGAAGAGGGAAGGAGGATCAAGTTCAGAAGACAGAGAGAGAGTTCATGCATTGGTTGCTGGCACATCAAGCTCACCTAGTTTCATCATTGATTCTGGAGCTTCAAGACATATGGTTTCGACCAAGGAGGCATTCACCTCACTTGACATGTTGAAAGGTCCACCAATAGTACTCGGAGATGACTCTCTCATTGAAAGTTTGGGCAAAGGGAAGATTGATCTTGATCATGGTAAGTTAAACAATGTGTTGTATGTTCCAAGTCTTTCCTCTAACCTCTTATCAGTGTATCAGATGACCCACACAGGGTCTCCAAAGAAGGTCATATTCTCCCGTGATGAAGTTGAGATCATAGAGATCTCAAGTGGTAAAGTCATTGCAAAAGGAGTTGCAAATCATACTTTGAAGGTATACATGTTCTCACACTTCCTACCCTACTCAATGTTGGAGCAGGGTCCTGCAGCTACAGAAGAAGCTATCAGTTTAGCGGACAGACAGTTTTGGTGGATAGACAAGATAGAGCTACGATGCCGTAGCAGGTTTCCAGCTATAGAGCAGAGCCGAAAACCATGACTTTTAAGATATAGAAGTCAAGGAAGACAACGGTACTTGAGCGACTGAGACGAGAGAGCTCACCCACTGCATTGAAGGAAGCGGCGGAAGATAGGAGGGCTCAGCTACCCTCATAAAGGAAAAGGAGCAACAAGGCTGAGGCATTGAAGACAAAGGATAGCAGGGGAAGCAGTGCCGATACCCATGGTCAGCGCTGGGAAGCATGGAAGACTGCAGGAAGCTGTGGTGATGGGAAGCGGTGCATAGTACCCATGATCAGCGCCGGGAAGCATGGAAGACCACAAAGAGTTGTGGTGTGATGGATAGCGGCTACCTCAAAGTATAGATACACCGACTGTCACTAGTTAGGGTTTGGGTTACTGTTGGGACAGGCCCACAGTGTTGTAATGGTGAGACCTTTGGGCTACCTATAAAGGGATGTATTTTGTATTGTAAAAGGTTGGCGGGTTGGCATTTTGAGCATTTTGAGCCATATAGCTAGCTAGTTAGCCATTGAGTCTGTTAGCTCACAACTACCTTGTATTGTAATAGAGTTGAGCTCTGGTTTTGTTATTAGCTGTAGTATCTTACTGTAACCAGTAGCTTGCTCATAGAGCATGCATGTAATGATCCGCAGGGATCGACAGAGAGGGAAGAATATATTGTAAGAGGGACAATATAGAGATAGAGAAGAGATCTAAGAGGGAAGATTTCAAGCTGCATATGCGGTGCAGCAGAACTATTTTTACCTTCCCCTGAGCTATAATAGAAACACAGTTCTGTGGACGTAACTTCCATCCTGGAGGTGAACCACATTAAAATTGAGTGTTATGTGATTGAGTGATGTGTTGTGTTTACTTGTTCCATCTAACAGTTAGTATATAAGACTTTTCTTACAGTTTAATGTATGAATGTGTTATTCAGTTCGCAGGAATATAGAAGGATAGATATAAGTTGAAGTATTTGGCATGTTGTATGTGGGTTCATTTATGCTTTGCTTGAAACAATCACTAGTCGCAGTGTTAAACAACCTGTCATGTTGAGTCTTGCAAGTCGACACGAACAACGCTAAGTGCACTGAGCCACGGGAGTAGGATATCACAGGGAGGTGATAACGCATCGGCAAAGGAGCTGCGGTGCACGATACCGTAGGTTAAGGACTTAGCATTGGGAAGAAGTTACGTGTTTCCTGGTGTGCGGATATGCGATAAGGATGGAGTCATCGTGAGTCAGTGGAAGTTGCACGATGTGGAAAGGGAACCGTGCAACGGGAAGAGAGAGATATTGCGACTAGAAGAGATACGAGGCAAGGAGATCACGCGACGCGAGTGGGGAAGTCACATGATGCACAGACAAAGAGACCTCATGGCTAGAAGAGCTGCGAGTCGCAAGTAGGATGCCACAGAACCTGGTCCAAGATGCTTGAGTCCTTGGCCAACCCATTAGAATCACTTTGGGTGAGACTTCAGGCCACTTCGTGGTCTGTCACCGAAAGGGCCAGTGAGCTAGGGGTGTTGTTGGTTAAACCCAGTAAACCCGGGTCTGCCCATGATAGCCAACAAATGGTTCTATTGCCGGTTTTGAACAAACTAAGAACTGATGTTCTGGTGGCGCCCTACTAGAGACAAACTCAACGAGTGGGTTTGGTATAACCTGAAAGAGTTTTCCAAACGAGAGAACAGGAGTCCTAAACTAAACACAGAGGCTTGGTTATAGAAACGTGTCCTTACAGACATCCATGCGATATTTTTTTCGACCTTTGGAAATGAGCTTTACGACTGGTTATCAAAGTTGACCAATACAGGCATATTCAAAAAAAAAAGAGACATTGTCTGGACACCAAAGCTGATTTAGACCGTGGAGAACCTTGATAATCCCCTCACAAGAGCAGTAGACTTCTGGCTTGGGAGTGTGCTAGGATGCTTCGTCACAGAGTTTGCAGTTGACCAGACCAAAAGCTTCAGCGAGGCTGAGCGCTACTTCTTCAAAGGATATCGTGGTAAGTACCTAAGATCTTTAAACTTGTCCATTAAGATTCTATTACATGAAAAAGGAACAATGGATCTAGTTTCAGATGAATAAGTAGAAATAGTAATGTCACAAGAGTTTGAAAGTGATTTTGATGACATTGGAAGAACATGAAGTGGAAAGAAGTATAAAGTAGATTTCAGATCTCCAATATTTGAAGACAGTTCAAATAGTACTAGACAACAGAGTCATAGTACCACAGAAGGAACAGAGGGGGGTATCCCTTACCACCCTTACACCCCACAATCCCGTAGGAACTCCATCTAGTAGCTCACAGGCAGTACCTACCACCGCTACATCACCTCCACCTACACCACCGAGTGGTAGTAACACAGTGAATCAACATCCACCACGTAGAAATAGAATGGGGGATGATATGAAGCTACCTATATTTAAGGGAACAAGGGAAGAAGAACTAGAGCAGCATTGGTTTCTATGTGAAGCCATGTGGACCATTAAAACAATCAATGACAATAACCTTAAACTTGTACAGTTGGTCACCACACTAAGAGATCGAGCATTAACATGGTACATAAAGTATACCACAGTACCCAGGACACTTGCCCAGGTCAAGACCACCATGATTAAAGAGTTTAAGAAACCTAAGTCTAAGTCACAGTGTATTACAGGACTCAAAGACATCAAGCAGCTACCTACATAGTCGGTGTGGGACTTTGATCAGAAATTCAAAGCCCTTATCGACCAAGTCAGTTTTGAGTTCACGCCGGAGCCACATAAGGAATGGTTTATTGCAGCACTACTCCCTCACATTAGACTGCCGTTAGTGCAGTAGAAAATCCAGATGCAGGATGACGTGTTGGATATGGCGATGAAACTAGAGGCTTCACCTCTAGCTGAGAGTAGTACAGGAATGACAACCTTACAAAACTAGTTGGCTAATCTCACATTACAGTTGCATGAACTTAAGAAAGGGAAAGAGGTTGCGTAAGACATATGGTGCATAAAATGTAAAGCACAAGGCCATAGTAAAGACAATTTCCCAGTCTTTGTAGAATATATAGCAACAAGGGCTCCTAACCCCTTACCACAGACCCATGGACCGTGGTGTGAAATATGCAAAACACGAGGACATCTACCTCACCAGTGCCCTCTACTTTAGAAGTACAAGCAGACACCCAAGAACTTATACTGCGTCTTCTGCAAGTCTGTAGGCCATGATGAACACGATTGCAGAGCCTATGATCTCATGGTTGGAGCAAAGCAAGACTTGTACAGAGTCCAGTCAGAGACACAGGGCCCAGTAGCAGGACCACAGCCTGATCCGTCTTACGGTGGCTGTGGAGGAGGATTCATAGGACGAGGCCGTGGAGGAGGCTTTGCACGAGGAGAAGGTTTTAGCCGTGGTCGTGGACCAGTTACTTGTTACAACTGTGGAGTTATAGGACACTATGCTAGGGACTGTCAGAGCTCCACTACCACTTGTAACTACTACAAATCTTATGATCATACTATACAGGAGTGCCCTACCTTGATAGCTAAGATCAGAGAACCTAAGCCAGCAGTACACCAGAACATCCAGCTTATTACTGCTGAGTAGAAAGGGCCAGTACCAAGAGTCAATATTGTGACTCGAAGTGGTGTTTCTACCAGTGGGACATCACAGGAGATGGAAAAGAACACAGGGCAGGAGTGGGTGCGCAGAGCTCCTAGTAAAGAAACACCACTTGAAATGGAAAAGAACAAACAGACATTTCAGGAAGCTAAGTCTTTCTTTGATGAACCTACACAATCAGAACTGCAGGTACCATCATCTAGGGGCGTACCGCAGCAAGCACCTTGTGGCGATAGCCTTGTACAGACATCGAAGGATACCACATCAGAAATATGCGATGAGGACGAGATGACAGGAAGTGTCCATTCCTTCCTGCGGATTTGTTTAAAACTTGTAAGAAATGAGCAAGCTATCACAGAACTTCAGCGCATCATAGATCAGTGTCAGTCGTCTTCTCCCGTGAGCAGTACATTACGTTCTATTCATAATATTACAGGAAATACAAGAACAGGAAGAGAGATGTGACTCATAGCGTAGGTTGGAGAGTTTGAAATGGATGAAGTGATCCTAGATCTAGTATCAGACATGAATGTTCTGACTAAGCAGACATGGGAACAGATGGGTAGCCCTAAGTTAATCAGATTGCCTATCCATATGATATTAGCTAATCAGCAACGAGTATCACCTCTGGATCGGTTACCGTAGGTACGAGTTGACATTGATGGAGTTCACAGCTTCGCGGAATTTGAAGTTATAGAAATCATTGGCGATAGTAGACCATATCCAGCACTACTAGGCATTGATTGGGAGATCGGTAACATGGTTGTTATCAACCTAAAGAGAAGACAAATGACCTTTGAGGATGTGAAGATCCAGGTCATCACACTGTTGGATCCATATCAGGGTCCTAGATATATTGAACCTATCTGAGCAGAGGAGGAGGCACGTAACATGGAAAGTCTCTATCAGATCACCACAAACCAGAGCGACTACGTCAACCGGACTGAAGAAGGGAACATTAGTTGGTGATGCAATAGCTCATGCGCATCAGACTCAGATGTTGGTCTAGAGAACTGGTAGAACAGACTTCACAAAGTCTCAGCGTACAGATGCACGTACTTGACTAAGTCACTGCAATGGATTGGCGCAGAGACCAATGAGATTCCATCATTTCATGGTCTAACAGATATCCAGGACTTCCTTGAGCAGTTTGAACAACAGATTCCTCACGAACATAGGATCGCAGCTATGGACCTTGTAGTACAAGCCACACCTGCAAGATGGTGGTATGCACATAAAGAGAACATCGCATCATGGGATGATATTAAAAGATTGATGGTGATCAGATTTTCTGTCGGCAGGGAGTATGTCCAGCAGAAATACACAGGAGAGAGTGACCCCAGAGGACATATTCAGACATGCAAACAGAGCTGGTCGGACGTTCCCGAGAATGAATGGGTTCACCGATTCATTCATACTTTGGATACAGTTCCAAGGAACTGGTATACAGAGACTGAACTGCGCAAACGAACAACTACATGGCCACTAATGACAGACAGCTTCCTACTCACCTTCGCTTTTGAATCTGAGTATCCAAGTGTTGATCATCCCCTAGATATAATAAAGATCAAGATATTTGAGGACTGTACCACATCAGTGCCAGTTAAACTTGAGTGGGCTATCCAGCTAAAAAAGGCGTTAGAGTGTTATAATTTTGCATCTGAACCAGAGGAGGAGGATGAAGATCCTCGCAAAACCAACATTCCAAAGTCAGAAGGGACTCACAATGTTGAAGGACCACAGATACAAATTCCAACAATTACAGAGCCCATCAAGATAAAAAAAATCAATATTGGCACAGACACAGAACCTAAGTTTGCCTCTATTGGAGACTATTGGAACGATGAAACAGTCGGACAGATTGCAGACTTGTAACATGACTATCAGGACCTATTTCCCACCAAGTTCACAGAGATGAAGGGAATAGTTGGAGACCTAGGAGTCATGAGGATACCATTGAAGGAGGATGCTAGGCCAGTCAAGCAGCGTCCATATAGATTAAATCCACGCTACAAAGAAAAAGTAAAGGACGAGATCGATAAGATGCTAGTAGCAGGAATCATTGAGCCGGTAGAAGAAAGCGAATGGGTTAGCCCAATGGTCGTGCAAGAGAAGAAAACCAAAGGAGACATCAGGATCTGTGTCGATCTGCGCAAGCTCAACGATGCATCACTTTATGATCCATTTCCGACACCATTCACTGATGAGGTATTAGATAATGTGGGAGGACAGGAGGTATACTCCTTCACGGATGGCTTCTCAGGCTACCATCAGATCAAAATACATCCAGAATATTGATCCAAGACCACCTTCGCAACAGAATGGGGCTCCTTCCAGTACACGGTAATGCCCTTTGGTCTTAAGAATGCACCAGCTATATTTTCTAGAGTAGTAGTTGTTGTATTTAAAGAATACATCTATAAATTCCTAGAAGTATATTTTGATGATTGGACTGTATTCGGACTAATTGACAAGCATATAGGATATTTAAGACTGATGTTAGAGAAATGTAGGTAGTACTGAATTTCTCTAAACTTGAAGAAATGTATATTTTGTGCACCATTTGGTATTTTGTTGGGTCACATTGTTTCCAGACAAGGCTTGATGGTAGATCCTACAAAGATTTCCATCATTGTAAATCTTCCAGCACCCAACTCAGTCAAGCAACTGAGAACAGTACTTGGTCATACCGGGTATTACAAAAAGTTCATCAAGGGCTACACAAAGATTACAGCACCAATGGAGAAATTTTTAAAGAAAGATGTAAAATTCCTATGGAATGAGGAATGTCAACAGAGCCTAGACACACTTAAAGAGAAGATGGTTACAGCGCCCATCCTATTATTTCCAGATTGGACTAAGCCATTTCATGTACATGTGGATGCATCTGGCATCACACTAGGGGTTGTCTTAACGCAACCAGGAGAAGGGGATATTGATCATCCTATCACATATTCCAGTAGAAAGCTGTCGGCGGTAGAAAAGAACTACACCACAACGGAAAGAGAAGGCTTAGCTATGGTGTATGCACTGCAGAAGTTCAGGCACTACCTATTGGGTGCCTCGTTCAAAATGTTTACTGACCATTCCGCACTGAAGTATCTGGTCAATAAACCAGTGTTAGGGGGGAGAATATGCAGATGGTTACTACTCTTTCAGGAGTATGATTTTGAAATCATTGTTAAACCAGGAAGATTGAACGTTGGATCTGATCATCTGTCGCGGATAGAATCAGGAGAAGAGCCAAGTAACCTAGAGGAAAATTTGCCAGATGCCCAGTTGTTTTCTATCTAGATCGCAGACGACTACTATGCTGATATTATTCACTTTCTCACTATAGGATTAGCACCTGATGAGTTTACTAAGCAACAAAAGAAGCAGTTGGTTGTTAAAGTAGCAGACTTCACCTTGATCACAGGACACCTATACAAGTTAGGACCGGATGAAGTTTTGTGCAGATGTGTGATGCCGCATGAAAAAGATGCTATTATTAGAGAGGCACATTCAGGAACTGCAGGAGGTCATTTCGTAGGAAAGCTGACTGCGCAGAAAATCCTAGCCGCAGGATTATGGTGGCCTACGTTGTATAAGGATACCAAGGACTTTTTCAAATGCTGTGATATCTGCCAGAGGGTAGGAAAACCCTCGCGACGCGATGAAATGCCGCTGCAACCGTAGGTTACGTTGCACGCAATTGACAAGTGGGATATAGACTTTGTGGGTCCTATCAACCCACCAGTAAAGAGCATTGGCATGAGATATATTATCACCGGAATAGAGTACCTCACCAGATGGGCAGAGGCCAAAGAAGTAAGAAATTGTGATGCTGCTACAGCTGCAAAATTCCTTTTTGAGAACATCATAAGTAGATTTGGATGCCCAGTAATTTTGATGAGCGATCAAGGCACACATTTCTTGAACCGCACCATTGAAGCCTTGACAGAAGAATTCCAGATTCAGCACCATAAGAGCACTCCCTACCACCCACAGGCTAATGGTACGGTGGAGGCCTTTAACAAGATTTTAGAAAATTCTCTCACTAAGATCTGCAACAGCCAAAGGAATGATTGGGACCTCAGAGTTAATGCTGTATTATGGGCGTATAGGACCACATGCAAGAAACTTACAGGACACACACCTTTCAGCTTGGTGTATGGATAGGAGGCTGTTATGCCTATGGAGTATACTCTTCCTAGCTTACGAATCACTCAGATCACTAGGATGACTGATATAGACACAGTGGAGGAAAGGCTAGCACAGCTGCTTGCCTTAGAGGAAGATAGATTCATTACCGAATTCCATCAGAAAGTGCAGAAGGCATGAGAAAAAGCTTGGCATGACAGACACATTAAGAGTAAGACTTTCCATATCGGAGACCTAGTACTCCTCTATGACAGTAAATTCATTAAGTTTCCAGGGAAGTTCAAGACGCATTGGCTGGGGCCATATTAGATACAACAAGTTACAGAGGGAGGTGCCGTTCAGCTCAGCTAGCTGAATGGGGAGCTTCTTCCCACATTGATTAATGGTAGTAGGCTTAAGCTCTATAGTGATAGCCACCCCACCTCTCAGCCCTAGCTTAGCCAGTTTATGGTGGTGCAGATGTCCAGTGTAGTTGAAAGGAGGCATTGCACCGGGAACTAGTCTACACCGGCAGGTATCATAAGTATGAGGAATCGCATAAGGCTGGTTCATTTTGCGCAAGTCATAAGTGGCTTGGGAAAAAAAAAAAACACGCTTGTTTGTTTGCGCAGGTGATGCGGTGTTGTAGCGCATCAGTGCGATGTTTCCCCGTGCCACGTATCTAGTTTTGCAACCGATAGAGGGCCCGTCACGTTGCCCTCTGACAGGCCGTTAATGAGGAAATGACCGGTATCCCTTACTGTAGATTTGGCTGCAGCATAATTAAGTTTCCAAATTTCACAAATCTTCGATGAGACCAACACCTATATACACACGCTTCGAGGGAAGTGTGATCAGATTTCACCATTTATTGAGGATCAGATGACGAATGTGGTCTCGTCCATGCAATTATGACGACCGACGGGTCTAGTCAAGATGACCGTTACGTTCGGGATTGCTGCATTCGGCATAAAAGTAGAAATTGTTCATTCAAGAGGGTTACACTTGAAAAAACCCAAGAGCTATAGATTAAGCTGTTCAGAGTTTCCTGTGTAGAGTTCACCCAGTTACAGAGTGCTATTATTCCCAGAGTTTGAAGCCATTGCATGCCCAAGACATTCCACCAAGTGGGTGCTGTCCGAGGAGGAACCTATAGGCGACATTTTGAGAAGGTTTGAGCGTCACGGCATTGCGGGTATTATGACGACACCACTTAAGGGCGCACAGCCAGGTTCATCACAAACCAGAAAGCCACCACAGACGAGGAGCCAGTCTTAGATAGCAGAAGAATCTAATTTAGAGTTGGAGGAAGAAGTTCATACTACAACATACTACATTATTCCACGAGCTGAAGATGCACCAAAAGTAAAAATTCCCAAGAGTGGTAAGTTTCCTGTTCCCATACCATAGATTGATTCTCGAGTAAGGGAAGATGGAGACCTATTAGGATATGCAGTTGTTGCTAAATTCATAGATTATAACCTGGTCGATGCTAAGACATATCCCCAGTTCCAGCCATACTAGTACCTTACAATTCAAAAGAACCCAAGGACAGGTGCAGACGACTATATTCCCATGGACCATGTTCAGATCCTTGAGCGCTCAGGCCTGCTCAATCTATTGATACCACCACATTTAGGACGCGGCGCAGAGGTTAATGCTGTGGTGCGCATCCTACTATCTTGTTTACATGGAGGTTACCTTTGGCTTGGTAACAAGGTCGACCTAAATTTCGACCTCATAGATCGCATCACTAGACTATCCAAGACTGGTCAGCACCCGACGATAGATACAATAGGGAAGACCAAGGAACCCAAGCTATCACCCACCCTAGTTGCTAGGTACCAACTATAGAGAGGAGGTCGGGCTTACGATATTGCAAGCATATCAGAAAAAACACTCAGCTTTACAGCTAGCTTGCTTGCAGGAAAACTGTTAACTAAGGTCCGGCCCAAGGAAGTTACAGGGTCCGTAATTAAACTTGCTATACAGGTTACAGAGGGGGAACATTTCAATAGGTCTTTATTTTTGTTAAATATGTTTCAAGCAGACTGTTTGGCAGCACAAGATGAGGCCACCCACCATTTTCATTTTTCATGGTTGATTATACTCTGTGCATTTGTAGGGTGGAAGGAGCCGCCCCATACCCAATTTAGGCAGCTAGTAAGCGGCGAACCCAGAGGGGTACGCTATACAAACCTGTGGGAGACTAACCACCCAGAAAAGAAAAAGCTCAATGCGATAGTATTCTATGAATACTATACACTACTAAATAAAGTCATCCTAGAAGTACCACGGATCAGCAAGGAGGTTGTAGACACATATGATGCTCGGCTTAATTTTATGGTGGACCGCCATAGAATCAACCCAAGACCAAAGAGGACTACAAGGGATGATTGGGCTCCTGGCTGGTTCAGGATGATAGCGC
This sequence comes from Pseudotsuga menziesii, assembly GCA_001517045.1. Classification (NCBI taxonomy): domain Eukaryota; kingdom Viridiplantae; phylum Streptophyta; class Pinopsida; order Pinales; family Pinaceae; genus Pseudotsuga; species Pseudotsuga menziesii. The sequence goes on from LPNX010121492.1 coordinate 281,504, forward strand.
ATGATATATAAGGCATCATTAAATACTTTGATGACCAATGGAAGCGAGAATACGAAGATACCACACCTCTACAATCAGATATTGTACAGACAGACCCAGTAGGAAAGGGTAAAGACAGAGTAGAAACCCAGAAACATGATGAAGAGGATACATCAGAAGAGGAGCCCATGAAGAAAAAACAAAATTTTACAAACCCAACTAGGGAGATTAAATTGACAGCTGATGAATTTGACCAAATCGTAGTAAGAATAAGGGACAGAATGAGCGACACATTTCAAGCGATGCAGGCATCGCAGGGCAAGCTGCAGGGGGCCATAGACTAACAGTTAGGTGAGTTGAAAACACTGACTGAGAAAACTGCCATAATCCACACACAGTTTAGCAAGGTGCCAGCAAGAGAAAGTTCAAAACAGTCGATCTCCCGTGAAGAGATCCTAGCAAAGGGTTGTCTCAACACAGTTTTGATTCCACCAGGGAGCATCAGATTCCTTGCGTCGATGACGGATCCACGAGTATAGTTTAGGCAACCTGTTGAAGTTAACCTCACACATTTTCACATTGATCAGTTGTAGATGATCCAGCAGCAACTAAGCACAGAGCTTAGAGGTAGAGATCTTGCGACTTATCAAGAAAATACGCAGCTGATGCAGAAGAATGCAGCACTCACCACTAGTTTTCAGAAGAAGGCAGATGAAGTATGAACATATGAAGAAAGGGAAGAGGATCTTTCTCAAGTTCTACAAAGCATCGCATTGGAGTTACCCCAATTCCACATTGAATTCACCTTTCCTCTTCCGCAGAAGGTAAGAAGAGTTGCAGACAGAGCAAAGGCTCTGGAGGAAACAGTAGCCAGTATGGAAGAAGCAAAGGACAAGATGGAAGAAGAACACCAAGCACAGATCGAGGAGCTTGAGGCTCGTGCATGAGACACTTCCCAAGTAGACAAGCAAGCGAGAGTAGAGGCCTTTCGACTTGTTTCTGCACAGATGCAGTCTCGCATCGACGATGCACTGTCAGTACTAAATGATGCGACGAAAACATGGTCAGACTTGGATCAGCCGCCTGAGAAAGTAGAGATCCAGCAAAATATTCAGTAGATAGAGAATACCACGACGGCAATGAAAGAAGAAATTAAGAGCTTAGCAGCTCTTCAGAATATGAGGAAGACAAAGGAGATGAACTGCTTGTAGCAGGAGGCGCAGCGATTAAGAACAAAGGAGATACACATCAATGACCTGCTTCAACCCTACCAGGAGCAAATCACTGAGTTAGTCGATATGGTTGAGCAGAAAATGAAGGAGTTCACTACCACTAGAGAGGAAACTGACGCAACAGAAGACTCCAGTATTAGTCAAGATTTGCTTGAATCGACATGAGAGTGTGTCGAAGTGATGCAGAAGGAAGTCGCAGGACTTCGCGACAGGTTGCAACGGACTTTGCAGGAAGCCAAGGAGAAGCTACAGTAGGAGAATCCCATTGGTAGTGGCTTGGGGACGAGCCACAAGTAAGTGTGAGGGGATTGTTGGAGCAGGGTCCCGCAGCTACAGAAGAAGCTGCCAGTTTAGTGGATAGATAGTTTTGGCAGATAGACAAGATAGAGCTATGACGCCGTAGCAGGTTTCCAGCTGCAGAGCAGAGCCGAAAACCATGGCTTTTAAGATAGAGAATTCAAGGAAGACAACGGTACTTGAGCGGCTGAGACGAGAGAGCTCACCCACTGCATTGAAGGCAGTGGCGGAAGACAGGAGGGCTCAGCTACCCTCATAAAGGAAAAGGAGCAATGAGGCTGAGGCATTGAAGACAAAGGACAGCAGGGGAAGCAGCGCCGGTACCCATGGTCAGTGCTGGGAAGCATGGAAGACTGCAGGAAGCTGTGGTGATGGGAAGCGGTGCATAGTACCCATGATCAGTGCCGGGAAGCATGGAAGACCGCAGAGAGCTGTGGTGTGATAGATAGCAGCTACCTCAAAGTATAGATACACTGACTGTCACTAGTTAGGTTTTGGGTTACTGTTGGGACAGGCCCACAGTGTTGTAATGGCGAGACCTTTGGGCCACCTATAAAGGGATGTATTTTGTATTGTAAAAGGTTGGCGGGTTGGAATTTTGAGCATTTTGAGCCATCCAGCTAGCTAGTTAGCCATTGAGTCTGTTAGCTCATAGTTAGCTTGTATTGTAATAGAGTTGAGCTCTGGTTCTATTATTAGCTGTAGTATCTTAATGTAACCAGTAGCTGGCTCATAGAGAATGCATGTAACGATCCGTAGGGATCGACAGAGAGGGAAGAGTATATTGCAAGAGGGACAATATAGAGATAGAGAAGAGATCTAAGAGAGAAGATCTCAAGCTACATATGCGGTGCAGCAAGACTGTGTTTACCTTCCCCTGAGCTATAATAGAAACACAGTTCTGTGGACATAACTTCCATCCTAGAGGTGAACCACGTTAAAATCAAGTGTTATGTGATTGAGTGATGTGTTGTGTTTACTTGTTGCATCTAACAGTTAGTATATAATACTTTGCTTATAGTTTAATGTATGAATGCATTATTCAGTTCGCAGGAATATAGAAGGATAGATATAAGTTGAAGTCTTTGGCATGTTGTATGTGGGTTCATTTATGCTTTGCTTGAAACAATCACTAGTCGGAGTGTTAAACATCCTGTCATGTTGATTCTTGCAAGTCGACACGAACAACGCTAAGTGTGCTGAGCCGCGGGAGTAGGATATCGCAGGGAGGTGATACTGCATCGGCAGAGGAGCTGCGGTGCACGATACCGTAGGTTAAGTACTTAGCGTTGTGAAGAAGTTACGTGTTTCCTGGTGCGCGGAGATGCGATAAGGCTGGAGTCATCGTGATTTGGTGGAGTTGCGCGATGTGGAAAGGGAACCATGCAACGGGAAGAGAGAGATCTCGTGGCTAGAAGAGCTGCGAGGTGAGGAGATCGCGCGACGTGAGTGGGGAAGTCGCGTGACATTCAGACAAAGAGACCTCACGGCTAGAAGAGCTGCGAGTCGCAAGTAGGATGCCACAGAACTTGGTCCAAGATGCTTGAGTTCTTGGCCAACCCATTAGAATCACTTTGGGTGAGACTTCAGGCCGCTTCGCAGTCTATCGCTGAAAGGGCCAGTGAGCTAGGGGTGTTGTTGGTTAAACCCAGTAAACCCGGGTCTACCCATGATAGCCAACACTCAAACCCCTCTACTCTTCTGATTCATCCTAATGAGGCAAGCAAGCTTTGGCATGAAATATTTGGCCACCTAAATTACAAGTATCTTTCTGATCTTAGTGAAAAAGGGATGGTCATAGGGTTACCAAAGATAAAATTTTCCAAAGGAGTCTGTCAAGCTTGCATCCTAGGAAAACACCCAAAGCATAAATTTGAGAGAGCTAGTCATGAGAGAACCTCTGCACCTCTTGATTTGATCCACAATGATGTTCCTGGCCCATTCCCTCATATGTCAATGAGTCAGGAAAAATATGCATTGAATTTCATAGATGAATTTTCCAGGTATTGTTGGGTTTACTTCTTGAAACACAAGTCTGAAGTTTTTGGCCTCTTCAAAGTATTTAAGGCTTTGGTTGAAAACCAGTCTGGGAGGAAACTCAAGGTCCTCAGATATGAAAATGGTGGTGAGTATGTCAAGTTTGATTTTATTCAATATTTTGCAGATGCAGGTATTCAAATGCAGCATTCTATCCCTTACACACCACAGCAGAATGGTGTTGCTGAGAGGAAGAACAGATCACTGAAAGAGATGGCAACATGCATGATGGAGGCTAAGAATTTGCCACCAAAGTACTGGTACAAAGATATAAATTGTGCAGCCTATATCCAGCATAGGGTGCCTCATAAACATCCTTTCGAATCATGGAGTGGGCACAAGCCAGATGTGACCCATTTCAGGATTTTTGGCTCAAGGGCTTGGGCTAGAATTCCAACAGAAAAGAGAAAGGATTTGCAGCCCCAAATCCAGGAGTGTCTATTTGTTGGGTACTCTAAAGATTCAAAAGGGTACAATCTGATCAATTTGAGCACAAACAAATCCTTCATTGAAAGGTGTGTTCAGTTTCAAGAAGAACCCCTAGCAGCAGTGGAAGTTGGAGAATCCTCTTCACCATCAGAACCTCAGAATGTAAGTGAAGAGATAGTTGAACATGATGATTCTGATATGTTTGATAATGATGATTTTATTGCAGATCCTAACATCCCTACAAGGCCAAAATGGGCATCCAAGACCATTCATACAGCTGGAGAACTAGCTGGAAATCCTAATGACCCTAGGAGGACTAGATCTCAATTTGAGAGTGCTCTATGCATGAAAGATCCTATGTTTGCTGAGAAATGCTATCTTATGGTTGAATCAGATCCTCAGAAATATGAAGATGCAGCAGAATATCCAATATGGCAAGTAGCCATGAAGGAAGAGTTCAGCTCACTCCAGAAGAGCAACACTTGGGAACTGGTTGATCTTCCCCCAGGGAGGAAGCTAGTTCAGTGTAAGTGGGTGTACGAGACCAAAGTTTCTGCTGATGTTTCACCTCTAAAGTATAAGGCCATATTGGTAGCCAAGGGCTACTCACAGGTTCATGGCATAGACTACAATGAGACCTTTGCACCAGTGGCAAAGATGGACTCCATTAGGCTAGCCTTAGCCATTGCAGCTTCAAAGAAATGGGAAGTACATCACATGGATGTGAAGTGTGCTTTCCTAAATGGAGATCTCACTGAAGAGATATACATGCAGTAGCCTCAAGGATTTTCTACTAACCCATCTATTGTGTGCAGGCTAAAGAAGTCATTGTATGGGCTTGGTATGCCAAGATTGATAGCTTTCTGCTATCACTGAATTTTGTTTGATGCAAATCAGATCCAAATGTCTATTTGAAGCTGATTAATGGATCATTAATGATCATTTTTTTATATGTTGATGACCTTCTCATTACAAGAAGCTCAAAGGATGAAATTGCTTCCATGAAGGATGCAATGAACCATGCCTTCTCCATGACAGATTTGGGGCTATTGAGCCAATTCTTGGGGCTTGAGATTTCTCAAACCAAATCTAGAATCAAGGTGCACCAGTCCAAGTATGCCTTGGATTTTTTAAACAAATTCAAAATGAAGGATTGCAAGCCAAGCACGACTCCTTTCCTTTCAGGAGTGAAGTTTGAAGAAGCTGATTCTTCACCTATGGTAAACAATACACTGTATAGGCAATTGATTGGATGTTTGTTGTATCTTACACATACTAGACCTGATATTTATTATACAGTAAGTGTGGCTTATAGATACATGGATCAGCCTCATGAGATCCATTGGAAAGCATCCAAAAGGATCCTTAACTTTGTTCAGGGAACAAGGACACATGGGATCTTCTATAAAGCTAAATCTGAACTTGATTTGATTGGGTTTACTAACAGTGATTGGGCAGGTGATAGCACAGATTGAAATTCAACATCAGGATATGTGTTCATGCTTGTAGAAGGGCCAATCAGCTGGTCAAGCAAGAAACATGGTTCCATTGCACTCTCATGTATAGAAGCAGATTGTAGAGGAGTTGTAAATGCAGCAACTCAATGTTTATGGTTGCAAGGGTTACTTGGAGAGTGTGGCTTCGAATCAGAATAGTCAACTACTATATACTGTGATAATCAGAGTACCATTCAAATCTGCAATGATCCAGTTCAAAAGCAGAGAACCAAACACATTGAGATCCATATGCACTACATCAGACAGCTTGTGCATGATGGCACCATTCACCTACTCTTCTGTTCATCTTCAGAACAAGTAGCTGATATATTCACCAAATTTTTTTGTGAGAAGACATTCAGAAATATAAAATCACTACTGGGGATTTCTGATCATGTTGTGAAGCATGAGTGATGACAACATTTCCAAATTTTGTTTTACAATCCATGTTTAAGGGAGGATTTTCCCACTGGGGTTTTGCCTCTTTCCTTGGTCAAATGGACATGCAGTATGTAAAGGGTGACTAAGCCTTGTTGCTAGGCCCTATAATTTTCTGATATATTACTCATAAGTTAGGCTTAAGGGGGGGTGTTATAATAATCAACCCATAGTTAGCTACCTTAGACATTAATTAATCCATTTTTGTCTTATTTTCCTAGTTTCCATATTCCACCTTATGCAAGTTGTCATCTACACATCCATAGTGGTCAAAATTGCTAATTTTGAGTCATGGAGCACTTGGAAAACCTCCTGGAATCAAATCCACTTTATTCCTGGCCTCCCTAGTGCATGTCTTCTTTTTCTACTTTATTGACTGCTTTTTCAGTGTTTTAAGGCAATTGGGAAAGTTTGACTAGGTGAAGTTAACTTGTTTTTTGTCCTCCACATCCTCCACTATTTTCTCCTATGAAAAGCATGTATGAGTTTTCCTTCCATCCACTATTATCTTGCCTAATTTATTTTTCCAATTCGTGAGCTCCTAGACAGTTTTGGAAACTGCTTTATGCACCTATGGGGCATTTGCTTAGATTTAGTAAGCCTGCTTTTGACTAGATTCGAATGGCATATCCATGCATTCGAATCCCTCATATAATTATTTATTGTGGCAGCCTATGACTTCACAAGGTTGGCTATTGTACACTTATTCAATACAGTTTATTGTTTAGCTCCATATTCAGTCTCTTTTGTGAGTAATTTTGCATGTGCAATTGGCAATTGATATGAGTGTAATTGTTCTAACACTGGGTTCAATTTCCACACATTATTTGTTTTACATGACTTTTAAACCCTTTCTCATGTATATACATGGATATTACCCTTAAAACGATGTACATCAGGATGTGTGCAAAAGGCCAAATATTTTTGGAGATTTCTTTGATGTGGATCTGAGTCACTTGTCTCTTGGCCTTCCATATGCCTCAAGATTACTTGGATTTGAACTTCCATTACCCCATTGAAGCACTATATAAGGAACCCTTTGGATACATTGAAGAGGAGAGGAATTCAAGAGCAACAAAACTATATTCCATTGTTGTCGTAGCTTGATTATACTTGAGTCTACATCCCTTTGTCCCTTGGAGCACTTTGTGTTCTTACCAAGATTTCCTTTTTTTTTAGCTTGCTATCAAGAGATGGAGGATTGAAGTGGTGGAGGCCCAGGTGGAGGACTCAATTTCTCCAGTTCGTAGACGTGTCGATTGAGGTTGTCACTCATGTAATATTCGATTTATATTAATAGAAATATCTTTTCCTATCTAATGATGTGCATTAAATGAATATTGAATCCATGGATGGTTTTAATTGCTTATACAATATTGGTTATATATTCTAGAGTAGGTCTAACACCATTATATAGCATGCTTGTCTTGTTTGCTATTGTTGAGAGAGAAAATTGCTAACACAAGTGGGATTGGAAAAACCTCAACGGGGATATACATCAACCGTCCGAAATAAGGTATGTTTAGAGATATTTTAGTGTTAGATGTTTGATTTCTCTTGCGTATTGGAAAGCGATTGATTTCTGCAGTTTCTCTGTTTGTTGTGGTACACCCCAAGCCATAGGAATTTTTCTCCATAACAGAATTGGCGACCATACTAGGGAGGTTCCTCGTCATTTCCTTTGGGTTTTTTTTTCGGCATTCAATGTGCTTGAATTTATCCGATTTCTCTATTTTTGAGTTGGGTCTGGGGGCATGTTTTCCCAGTAGTGTCTTACAGGAGTAAATTTTGTCTCAGCTTGTCTGTTTTCCTTCTTTTTATCTCTTTTTCTTCATGTATGTGGGTTTTGCTTTCATAGTCACGTGTACATGCGGGTTTTCCCTGAATAGTCACGTATGTACGCAGATTTACTGAGAACAGTCACGTATACCCTGATTTTTTGGGCTTTTTGGGAAGATTAAGTGTTGCTGGGTGAGTTTGGATGATTGCTGAGTCTTCTTGGATGCTTCTAAAGTCTGTATACATCCTTGTTTCTGACCAAAGACACCTTCTTAGTTTAAATTTTTTAAAATGTTCTTGTCTTTTCATTTTCTATTTTCTATTTTGGGATTAGTGCATTAGGTCTCTTTTACGTTGGTCCTTTTCTTGATGGCCTTATATTAGTGCTTGCATATTCTGAGGGTTATAGAGTTATACTTTTTCTTTTTTTATCTCATTTAATTCAAAAATACAAAAACATTTGCATTGTGCATCATTATGCATTATTTTCATTTTGCATTAGCATGGTACTTGCATTAGGTTTTCTTGGAGAATATTAGTCATATTTTCATATAGGAATTATTGCATATTCATTTGAAGGAAAAAAATTTCACTTCACGTAGTAGCATACCCTGTTCTTCATTTGACACATTGCATGTGCATTGATTGTTAGGTGCGCATTTTACTTCTTGTCACATCATAACATCATTAGTTGCACAACCATTTTCCCTTTGAGTAATAAGCCAATTAAAATCAACGCATAATAAAATGAATTACACTCTTTTCTTTTTAGGGTGCACCGAAAAGACTAGTTTTTAGGGTCTTGGAATAGTTCATTGTGAGTAAATTCTCCAAGACCACTAAACGAAACATTTATGTGTATTTCGAGGTGAAAGTGTGAAATTATTTTATATAATTAGTGTTCTCAGAATCCTCCTCTTACAATGGATTTAAGCATGAGGTAGTGTGAGTGGTTATCATTGAGATGACCCCTGGTCGTAACTGAGTAGCACCAGAGATATTTCCATGATTGGATTCCTATCTGGGGGCTCTTTCGAGATTTTTGGAATTTGCTACCCTTCCCATATGGTCAATCCCACCTATGGTTATCTGCTTGAGCATTGATTATATCAAGGTGACCTTAGTTGCCTTACCTAGGTTATTGAGGGGGTACTTCGCAGAGGTTATTCTGCAGGTCTCCTAGCCAGGTAGGGGTCGGATAGCACAGTTGCTATATGTGTTGAACCTGAGGGACACTATAATTGGTTATGAACCTCTGCTTGTTGTGTATGGGAGTCTCAAGCCTCTCCTAGGTGAGACATACCTTCTTAATTTGAGACCTCACATATCCTACCCTTGTTTTCTTGCGGTTTGGATTTACATTTTATAGGTGTATGCTCTATGCACTCTAGTTTTACTAGGGTTTGTGCAATTATATTGAGTCTTTTATTTTTTGAGTCATTGTGGATTTGGGTGTGTCACCCCATCATTCTCACCATTTAGTAAGACTTCCACCTTCCATATATCCTCCTCCTTTGGGAGAGTAAACTAGACAGTCCGGGTGGACTACTTCTCACTTTCATTCGCACACCATGGGAGATCATTGGGGTGAGATTCCAGAGATGTCCTCTCCACCTCATGAGGTTGGGGAGGAATATCCTACTAGCACATATGATCCATCACATGAACAACCATCATGATTTGGTTATGATCCCTCATTCATAGGTCATCGGTATTGGTTTCCAGGAGACAAGACTCATTATGAGCCCACAAGCACTAGTCATGTTCACTATGGCATGCCTGATATCATAGCACCCGATCTGGAACATCATGTTGAGTTAGAAATTGATAATAGAGCTGCACCTAGGGGCACACCTATTCCTTTCCATGTAGAGAGATTTGGGAGCACTAGTCACATTACACCTTCCATCCCCACGGTGGAAGCATCCTCCCATGTCTGTCCTAGGCCTAGTGTTAGTAAACCTATGCAGATACAAGAACTGAGACAAGTGAAAATTGGGAACACCACTTATATTCCTTCACATTTCCCTTCTTCCTCGAAACCTACTCCTTCGAATGCATTTTTGACGACCCTTCCTCCCCCTAATTCATGCGGTCCTTTAGGATGGAATATTGTTACTAGTAGTGTTTGTGTTGTGACTGCTCACACGATAGTATCTCAGAGTCAAGTACCTTCAATTGTGTCGGGAGTTCATATCCCTATTTTTGGATCATCTCATGTTCCATCTCATGGAGCTCCCCATATCCCTAAGTATGGACCTTCTCATGGGACATCCCATGGAACACCTTATGGAGCTTCTCATGGACAGTCTTATGGACCACAGTATGGACAGAACTATCAACCCTATGGGTATGGGTATCAACAACCCACTTACTCTTCCAATTGTGGCTTTGTAGCACCGCATAATCAAGATACCCCACATCACAATGCTTCCATGCAGCCCTATATAGGTCAAATGGGAGGAAGTTATTATGTCCAAGGCCATGGTATTTATGTCCATGGGCAGACCCGGGTTTATGTCCATGGTATTTATGCCCATGGACATAATAACTAGGCTCAACCTAGGCTCCCTTTCCTCAAGACATTAAACTTACCTGACTTGTTGAGACTAATGAATGATACGGTATCCCATGACCCGTCCTGGCCCGATATCCCTAACAAGATTCCTTCAGACATTCCCAAGTTCGAGGGTAAGTCTGGAGAAGATCCTAGTGAGCATGTCACCACTTTTCACCTTTGGTGCTCTTCCAATTCCTTACATGATGATTCAATCCGTCTGAGGCTATTTCAATGCACCCTCATCGTCCGTGCGATGAAATGGTATATAGAGTTATCAAGGGGGGCATACGCTTTATTTGATGACCTTACCATGAATTTTCTCAACTACTTTTAGTTACCCATATGTTACAACGTCGGTACCAAACTATTGTTGACCTTTCGGAAAGATAAAACCACACACATTTTGGATCGCATTCAAGAGTGGCGTAGATGGAAGCGATTGATTAAATCCTTTATACCACCGAAATTTCTCCTTGAATGGTTCCTCAAATCATTGTTACCTTACATCACAAAATATGTTTCTACATCCGAAGTTCAAAAGGAGGAACAAGCAATATTTAGGGCACAAGAGTTGGATTTGATCTACGCTCAATCCATACTTTTGTATGAGATTATACCTAACGCTCTGTGACCTAGTTTCGATCCCAAGGTCAAGCCTGGACCACATGCTAATGGAATTGTGGGCTCTATAAGTACCAAACCCATGGATTCAGTTGTGAAACAAGTGATCCAATTGTAAATTAACCATTTTGTCTTGGGACAAGCTACAGCTTCGTCTCAACCTACCCAATCGGCAACTGTACTTTCCATGCAATCGTCAGACCCAAAGGGAAGCTAGAAGCCTGAAAGGAATGAGAAAAAAGGGAAAAAATAACCATAAGGGTCAGAATAAGAATGAAAATGTCAATAATAATGACAAGAATGCTCGTAATGCTAGGGGGGACAAGCAGTCTAAACATAAGGTGAAGTTTCCTTGTAAGTTGTGTAAGGATGACCACCTCACTTACTTGTGCCCTCATATGGAAGATGCCTCGAGTTTCATAGCATAGGGCCCAGCTGTGTTAACGAATCCTTTCCCCAACAATCAAAATATGAACTCGAGGAACATTGATCCTAATTGTGCATTAGGTGGAAATAAAAACCCACAAGAAGCCAATAGTGGTCATGGATGCATCAACATGATGAGTGCCACTAAGGTTTGACTCATATGAAAGATTATGGTTCATCATAATCAGACCTTGGGAAAGAACCCTCTCCATCTCAGAACCCTTCGCATATAAAAAAACCTACGAATAAACCTAAAGCTCTACCTTGCATTCCTAAGGGATTCCTAAAGAATTCAAGGCATAATCCTAATTCCCGAGCCACTTAGAACTATTCAGTTGTCAAGGATTTGGGAAGAATCCTTGTGCAATGTTCGTACTTGAAGTGCTTCAGACTTGTCCTCTATAGAGGAAAGATTTGTTGTCCTCTCTAGTGATGATAGCTCTTCTTCCATTATCAAATTTGAAACCATGGGAGTACAGGCTCGCTTTCCTTACTACATGTCTCTTTTGATTCATGTACAGTGTCTTAATAAGACCATCAAATGCACTATCATTGATGAAGGCACTACTACTTTTGTGATGTATTTTTCATGTTGGAAGGGCTTAGGTTCTCCCGAGTTGTCTCAATCCACTACCATGTTGACAATTTTTTATTGTAGATCATTTTGGCCACACAGAATTATTCGTTCTCTAAAATTCCAATTGGGAGGGAAGACCATTGCGATGGAGGTTGAGGTGGTTGATGCGTCCCTTGACTACAATATTTTACTAGATCAGAATTTAATGTATAGTATGCAATCTATAGCTTCCTCCCTCTTTAGAGTGATATGATTTCCATTTAATGGGAAGATTGTTACAATTGATCAGATGTTATTCCAAAATCCGTGTGTCAATGCATCATCGGGAGCTTGAGTGTGGGTGTGGGTATGTATCCTTCTCTTATGGGAACCTTTAGTTGTCCTGCACCCATGATTATGATTGGGTATAGTTTTGGTGGGGCTTCATCCTCATTTAATTCGGTGTCTTTTTACACTACCCATATGGAGGAACCTTGGATCCTTCCTTCACCGAGTTCCTCGATTGGACTTATTGAAATAGACGTGGCATTGCCTGCAACAATGTTAACATGTCAAGTGAATCTTGATCAAGTTACAGAGCCTAGTCCTTCCTCTTTGTAGACAAAGGAGGAGGACCCATATGTGCTTCCTGCATGGGCAGTTGAGTCATCTCATGCACATGATTTCCTTGATGATGTTTTTCCATCGGATGAAGCCATTATTGAGGCCATTTCTGGGGTTGAGCTACCCTAGGAAGAGTTTCATCATCGATCATATTTTCTTCCTAAACTCGACCATGTGGAGCGTGATGAATTTAGGTATATTCTTAGTGAGAATATTGGTAGGGCTATGGTTCCATTTAGCTCTCCTAGTTAGAAGGCTAATGGGAACATGGTGAATTTATCACCAACTATTCCTATCAATATTTCTCATGATCCTGGCAAGGTTGAGAATGTCTAAATTGGGGCGGATTGTTCCCCTTATGAGATCAAGGAGTATATTGTGTTGTTTAAAGAGTTTCATAAAATATTTTCATGGTCATACGATGAGATGCTAGGTATCGACCCTTGTATTGTCAAACATGAAATCAAAACCTATCCAGATGCGAAGCTGGTTCGACAACGTTTGTGTGCTGTGAATCCTAGAAAAGCACCCACCATTAAGGATGAGATAGAAAAAATTTTGAAATCTGGTTTTATCTATCCCATTCCCTTGACGGAGTGGGTTTCAAATCCCATTCCGATAGATAAGAAGCAGGGAGTGATCCGTATATGCACTGATTTCTGTGACTTAAATCATGCATGTCCTAAGGATAATTTCCCCACACCATTTATTGATCAGATTTTGGATGAGTGTGCCGAGAGTGAGGTATTTTCCTTTATGGATGGTTTTTATGGATATAATCATATTCATATTAATCCCAAGGATCAACATAAGACCGCATTTATTTGTCTTTGCGGTACTTTTGCATATCGGAAGATACATTTCAGTCTTAAAAACATCGGAGCTACATTTTAGTGGGCCATGAACTTAATTTTTCATGATCTCAAAATGATTATTGAAGTATATTTGGATGATATTGCTGCTCACTCTCATCTGAGGGTGTGTCATCCATATCATTTGAGATTAGTATTCAAAATATTTTGTCATTACCAGGTTCGTTTAAATCCTCATAAGTGCATCTTTTGCATGATTGTTGGTCGCTTGCTAGGATTTATCGTGTCCAAGGAGGGTATAAGATTCGATCACTTAAAGCTTGAGGCAATACTTCAATTGTCTCCCCCCGTGTAATATTATACATCTTCAGTGTTTGCAAGCCATGGAAAACTTCTTGCAAAGATTTCTAGTTAATTTAGCCAATTTGACTAAAGGTTTTATGCATCTTTTGAAGAAGGACACTCTATTTTACTGGTATGAGTGAGCGTAGGAGTCCTTTGATTCTCTTAAGCAAGCCTTAGCAATGGCTCCCATGCTTAGTCCTTTTGACTATAGATGTGATTTCTTGATTTATGTGGCTGCGTCCATGGAGACGGTTGGTATGGTTTTTGTTTAGAAGGATGATGAGCTCCATGAGCATGTCATATATTATTTGAGCCGAAACCTTATTGATGTGGAAGTCCATTATTCCCATGTGGAAAGCTTTCCTTAGCCATTGTTCATGCGTTCCAACATTTCAGGCATTACACTCTTCTTAGCCAAACTTTGGTCGTAGCTCATATCAATCCATTTCAGTTCATCCTCACTAGAAGGATGATAGGGGGAAAATACCATAAATGGATTGTCATTTTGCAAGAGTTTGATCTCGAGTTCCTTTCGGAAAAATCAAAGAAATATTTGATCTTTGTGGAGATCATATCTGATTTTCCAAGTTTGAAGGAGGAGGAAGTTTATGAGGATACATTTGTCGATGAGCATATTTTCCTTATCTCAACTGTGGACCTATGGTACGGGGATATCATCATATATTTGCAAACGTTGAAAGTCCCTACTCACCTTTCATAGGATTAGCGATGACAATTACGTCATGTAGCTAAGAACTACCTCATAGTGGATAACATTTTGTACCTCCATGGGGTAGATTCCATTCTGCGTCGATGTTTAACCCGTGTTGAGGTGGAGGTTGTGCTAAATGATTGCCATGGAGGGGCATGTGGCGGTAATTTATCTAGGATTTCTACAGCCCAAAAAATCTTGAGAGTAGGATATTTTTGTTAGATTAATCAACCCATAGTTACCTACCTTATACATTAATTAAATCATTTTTGTCTTATTACCTAGTCTCCTAGATTCCACTCTATGCTAGTTGCCTTCTACATGTCATAGAAGTCAACACTTGCTAAAAATGAGTCATGGAGCACTTGGAAAACCTCCTAGAAATGATAATTAGCATTTCTTCTTTATTCCAGATCCTCCAAAGTGCATATCTGCTTTTTCTGTAAAGCTGTCGATTTTATTGAGAATTAAGGAAAAATGAAAAGCTAGACTAGGTGTAGTTGACTTGTTTTTTTCCCACATCATACTCCATCCTTTTCTCCTAATAAAATCATGTATGATGTTTCTTTCCATCCCTTATTAGATTTCCTACTTTACTTTTCCAATTCGTGAGCATCTTAGTGGATTTGGAAACTGCTTTATGCACCTATGGGGGATTTGACTAGATTTAGTAAGTCTACTTTTTTACTATTTTGAATGGAATCCTTATGCATTTGAGTCTCTCATGTAATTATATATTGTAGCAGCCTATTATTTCACAAGGTTGGCTATTGTACACTTATTCAATACAGATTAGTGTTATGCTCCAATTTCAATCTCCTTTGATGTTAATTTTGCATGTTTGATTAGCAATTTTGTGAGTGTAATTGTTCTATCACTTGGGTTCAATTTCCACATGGTATCAGATCCTCTATAGATCGATTTATCTCCTTCCATATTTCTATTTCAGGTTTGACATCTTGACTGGGAGCATATTCTACTGACTGAATGGCACCATTCCTAAGTTATGGACCAATCTCAGAAGATCATCTTGACTCCATTTAATTTCTTTGAATGGAAAGCTGAGATGGAGATATTGTTGAGATGGAAAGGTCTCTACAGGGTTACTATGGCAACTGAGGCAGAGCCCAATGCAGCTGCAGAGAAAATAAAATGGCACAACAGGAGGGACGAGGCCTATAGTCTTTTGTGTCTGATCATTTCAAGAGACATCCTCTTCCATCTTGATCGATTGACATCACCTAATGAAGTGTGGGAGAAGCTTGTATAGCTTTCTAGTAAGACATATGAGATGATAGGATGTCAAATCAAGAATGAGCTGATCACCTTGAGTACCAGCAGCTTCGAATCCTTGCAACTCTATTTTTCCAAGTTTAAAGCCCTTATTTTGCAGCTAAAACAGTGTGGAATTGAAAATAAGGAAGAGAAACTAGTTTTGGCCATACTCTCGAAGCTTGGCCTTGAATATTTAGTGTTTTTTTTTACTTTCCATGCCACTAAGTTGACAGCTCGAGCTTGGAATATTCCTAAGCTTATAGAGTTCATGGAATCCCTCACACAGGAACAAGATAAGTTGGTGATGATGGGCACCATCAAAACTTCCAAAGACCAAGCTTTTGTTGCTGGAGATTCAAGGGTGGATTCAAAAAGCAAGAAAAAATATAAAAATCCACCTAAGCAAAAGAGAGACAAGAACAGGTCTTAAGAGGAGCCCCAAGGCTCCAAGAAGAAATTCTAGAAGAAGAAGAACAAAGGAAAATGAGCAAGTGCGCATACTGTAGTAAGGGCTATCATCCTGAGAGATCTTGTATGAAGAAGCAAATTGACATGTTGACCCAACTCCTAGAGAAGAATAACATCTCCCTTCTTGATTGCTCAAAGAAGAGGGAAGGAGGATCAAATTCAGAGGTCAGAGAGAGAGTACATACCTTGGTTGCTGGCACATCAAGCTCACCTAGCTTCATCATAGACTCTAGAGCTTCTAGACATATGGCTTCGAAAAAAGAGGCATTATCCTCTCTTGACATGTTGAAAGGTCCACCAATAATTTTTGGATATGACTCTCTCACTGATAGTTTGGGGAAATGAAGGATTAATCTTGACCATGGTAAGTTCAATAATGTGTTTTATTTTCCAGGTCTTGCCTCTAAACTCTTGTCAGTGTATCAGATGACTCACACTGGGTTTCCAAAGAAGTTCATCTTATCCCCTAATGATGTTGAAATCATTAAGATTTCGAATGTTAAAGTGATAGAAAAATGTTTTGTTGATCACACTTTGAAGGTATACATGTTTTCCCATTTTCAACCCTACTCAAACCCCTCTGCTTTTCTGATTCAAGCTAATGAGGCAAGCAAGCTTTGGCATGAAATATTTGGCCATATTAAGTGCAAGTATCTTTCTGATTTGAGTGAAAAAGATATGGTCATAGGGTTACCAAAGATCAAGTTTTCCAAGGGAGTATGTCAAGGTTGTATCCTAGGAAAACACCCAGAGCACAAATTTGAGAGAACTAGTCATGAGAGAACCTATGCATCTCTTGAGTTGATCCATAGTGACATTTCTGGTCCATTTTCTCATATGTCCATGGGTCAAGAAAAATATGCATTGACCTTCATAGATGAATTTTCCAGGTATTGTTGGGTTTACTTCCTAAAGCATAAGTCTGAAGTTTTTGACCTCTTCAAAGTATTTAAGGCCTTGGTTGAAAACTAGTCTGGAAGGAGACTCAAGATACTCAGATATGACAATGGTGGTGAGTATGTCAAGTTTGATTTCATTCAATATTGTAAAGATGTAGGTATTCAGATGTAGCATTTGAATCCTTACACACCACATCAAAATGGTGTTGCCGAGAGAAAGAACAGGTCACTGAAGGAGATGGCAACCTACATGATGGAGGCTAAGACTTTGCCACCAAATTTTTGGGCCAAGGCTATAAAATATGCATCCCACATCCAGAATAGGGTGCATCATAAGAAACTTGATGGTATGACTCCTTTTGAAGCTTGGACTGGGCACAATACAAATGTGACCCATTTCAGTATTTTTGGCTCAAAGGCTTGGGCTAGAATTCCAATTGAAAAGGGAAAGGCTTTGCAGCCCCAAAGACAAGAGTGCCTATTTGTTGGGTATTTTGAATATTCAAAAGGGTACAATTTGATGAACTTGAGCACCAACAAATATTTCATTGAAAGAAGTGTTCAGTTCCAAGAAGAGCCTTTAGTAGCAGTTGAAGTTGCAGAGTCTTCTTCACCACTAGATCCATTGATTGTAAGTGGAGAGACTAATGAGTTTGATGATTCTGATATGTCTGATAATTATGATTTGATTGCAGATCCTAACAGTCCTACAAGACTAAAATGGGTTGAAAATACCATTGATGCAGCTGGGGAACTATCTGGAAATCCTAGTGACACTAGGAGGACTAGATATCAGTTTGAGAGTGCCCTGCGTATGAAAGATCACTTATTTGTTGAGAAGTGTTATCTGATGGTGGAATCAGATCCATAGACATATGAATATGCAGCACACGATCCAAGATGGGAAACATCCATGAAAGAAGAATTCAGCTCACTCCAGAAGAACAACACTTGGGAACTGGTTGATCTTCCCCCAGGGAGGAAGCTAGTTCAATGTAAGTGGGTTTTCAAGACTAAGTTTGCTACTGATGGTTCACCTTTGAATTATAAGGAAAGATTGGTAGCCATGGGATACTCACAAGTACATGGTATTGACTACAATGAAACCTTTGCACCAGTATCAAAGATGGAATCCATAAGGATAGCTTTAGCCATCGCAACTTCAAAGCAGTGGGAGGTACATCACATGGATGTGAAGTGTGCTTTCCTAAATGGAGATCTCACTGAATATATTTACATGCAGCAACCTGAAGGGTTTGTTTTTAATCCATATTTTGTGTGGAAGTTAAAGAAGTCATTGTACGGGCTCAAGCAAGCCCCCAGGGCTTGGTATGCCAAGATTGATGAATTTCTGCTGTCATTGAGTTTTGTTCGATGCAAGTCTGATCCTAATGTTTATTTGAAGCTGATTCATGGTTCTTTGATGATTATTGTCTTGTATGTGGATGACCTTCTGATTACAAGAAGTTCAAAGAAAGAGATTGCCTACTTGAAGGATGCAATGAACCATGCATTTTCTATGACAGATT
Organism: Pseudotsuga menziesii; assembly: GCA_001517045.1. Lineage (NCBI taxonomy): Eukaryota > Viridiplantae > Streptophyta > Pinopsida > Pinales > Pinaceae > Pseudotsuga > Pseudotsuga menziesii. The sequence goes on from LPNX010121492.1 coordinate 300,018, forward strand.
TGGGATTGCTAAGCCAATTTTTGGGTCTCAAAATTGCTCAATCCCAACATGGAATCAAAGTACATCAGTCCAAGTATGCCTTAGATTTTCGCAATAAGTTCAACATGGAAGATTGCAAGCCAAGTGATTCGGATTTATGCGTGAACGAAATGAAAGAACATATCCATAATTATAATCACAGACATTTTGCAAAGATAACCGAGATACAGTAAACACACATTCTATTAAATGGTTGAAATAGAACAAACTGTAATACAATTGCTAGAATGGTGGTAGCTATCTTTGAGAAGATATGTGGCTGCTATGCTCATCTGTGCCAAGCTGAATAAAAAATGATGCCAAAGGGGCCTATTTATAATAAGAATGAGGTGAGAACCCCAAAATTCCAAAACGTAACCCTCGAAGATGAACCGTCATAAAGTATGCAACCCCAAGGTGGTAAGTTAAACAGTCAACTTCCCGAGGTCATAACTTTTGCATACGATCCTTGATTTGGGTGTTTGATAGCTCGTTGGAAATTTATCTCTAATATTTACAACTTTTGGTTGACTAAATGAATGCCTATGGCCAGCATTTGACCTCGAATCTCAAAAAAACGTCATTTAGGGCCTCAAAACGGCCTCCAAAGTTTAGGACCCGAAAAACTGTAGAAAAATAACTAGAAAACTGCCACAATGGACAATTGTTTTGAGCTAGTAGAATATTTGGGTGGCCACCGATATCCATATAGATCAATACTCCCACCTTAGGAAGCAATGGTCTCCATTGCGTTGAATCTCGTATCATATCTCGAACTATGTGTTGACTTGATCTCTTGGTGCGACATTTGTTGAAGTGAAGAGGCTGCTTTTCTTTGGCATCCCGAGAGGGTTGTAATTGTTGTGTGGATGATTTGTTTTTGGATGAGCACCTTGAATACATGACCTTGTATCATAGAGGTACTCACATAGATGAGGAAATGATGGCTCTATTTTCTTCTTGTGTCTGATGAGCAGAGACACCCTGTGTAGAGGGTTTGGAGGTCTCTTTGATCTTATGTTCTCCTTCAGACGCAATTGTGAAGAGGAATATGTTTATGATGTGGGAGCTTATCTTCCTACTTTGTGAGAATTTTCTAGGTGCAATGGTCTCTAGCATTTCATAGAGTTTTCCTCCCAAAGTAACAATGACACTGCGAGGTCGTGACTCATATACAACATGACGCTTCCACATATATGGTTGTCCTAAAAGAACATCACAGAATTCAAGTGGGGCCACATCACACAGTACCTCATCTTTGAAAGGCTTGATGCCATATGGTAGGAGGCCTTGTTGAGTAATGAGGATACCTCGTCCTTGTCTTAGCCATCCGATGCTTTAAGGTTGCGGGTGTGGTGTTGTCAGAAGCTCCAATCTCTTGATGACTTATGCTGAGATCAGGTTCTTTTGGCTGCCATTGTCAACAACAAAATGTAGAGGCATCTCCTTCACCCAGATCTGCGAGTAGAATAGGCACTCCTCTACCTATGACTCTTCAGGATCCTCTAGTTGAATCTGTGTGGTAGCAACAGTGGCAGTGGGGTCTGCATCAATGATCTGGCTCCCATTGTATGCAGCTATGGCATTGGGTTCAGAATCAGAATCAGGATCTGATTCTGAAGATTTGATCTTGACTACTAATGACTGCTTTGAGTGACATTCATTAGTGTTGTGCCAAGGGATTTTATGAAATTTGCACCACTTACCAGTGTCCTTCTTTGTCTTTCCATCCCCCTTGTTTGCTTGTGGCGGGGATTGGTTGTTGTTTTCTTTTACTGTGTTCTACACGCCAGGGTTTCCCTTGCCTTACTTCTCCTATGGATTCGTAGGTCCAGAGTCTCGCTTGTTCTTTCGTCGACATTTCTCCTCTATTTTGACAGCATACCAATAGGTGTATCCAAGTGAAGAGATGTCGAGGAAGTCCATCTCAGTTCAGATGTACCGATGTATACCACTGTGATATTTGAGAATCAGGTGTCGCTCGAAGTCATTGATACTCAGATTTGTATGCAAGGTATGAAATTTGTCGGTTTACTCTGACACCATCTGGTCCCTTTCTTGACGTAGAATGGTTCGTTTTGTGTATTGGTCATCATAGTTTCCCACAAGGTAATACTGTTCCTTGAATACATCGATGAAAGAGGCCAAAGTGGGATTTGTTTCAAACATTCCAGACTCATCTGATGAGTTTTGGTCACAATAAGTACCCCACCAATTTTGGACATGGGGGACTGCCTTAAGGAGTGCAAAGGTTATATTTTCTCTGTCGAAAAAATTGTGGACAGAGAAATACCCTTCTATAACATTCAACCAATTATCCAGGGCATTTGCATCGATATTTCCTTCAAATAAAGGGACATCAAAGTTAACTTGTACCTTAAAGGGAGTTGCATCCCTGAACCGACTGCTCGTTGAAGATGCACTTGCCATTGCCGGCATTCGCAGAAGGATTTGGGAGAAACTATCCATCATCTCATTCCTATGTCACTCGAGGGATTCCTTGAGCATCAACTTGATAGGATCTCCTGCTCCATCATCTCTCTTTTCTTTCGCCATGGGAGGTCATTTGGGACGACGAGAATGATCAAGTGAAACTAGTTAGAGACCAAACTCTCTATACTCGGACGTCATCGGGGACATGCGCCGAGAAATAATCAAAGAACAGATTGCTCTAATAGCAGTGATCAAGATTTATGAATGAACAAAATGAAAGAACATATACATAATTGTAATCATAGACCTTTTGAAAAGATAACAGAGATAGAGTAAACACATATTCTATTAAATGGTGGAAATAAAACAAATTGTAATACAATTGCTAGAATGGTGGTAGCTATCTCTGAGAAGAGATGTGGCTGCTACGCTCATCCATGCTAAGATGAATACAAAATGATGCCAAAGGGGCCTATTTATAATAAGAATGAGGTGAGAACCCCAAAATTCCAAAATGTAACCCTAGAAGATGAACCGTCATAAAGTTTGCGGCCCCAAAATGGTAAGTTGAACAGTCAACTTCCCAGGGTCATAACGTTTGCATACGATCTTCGATTTGGGTGTTTGATAACTTGTTGGAAAGGTCTGTCTAAGATTTACAATTTTTGGTTGGCCAAATCAATGCCAAAGGAAAAAATTTGGCCCCAAATCTCCAAAAAAATGTCGTTTAGGGCCTCAAAATGGCCCCGGAAGTTTAGGACCCGAAAAACTGTAGAAAAATAACTAGGAAACTGCCACAATGGACAATTGTTTTGAGCCATTGGAATAGGTGGGTGGCCACCCATATCCATATGGATCAATCCTCCCTCCTTAGGAAGCAATGTTCTCCTTGTGTCGAATCCCGTATCATATCTCGAACTGTGTGTTGAGTTGATCTCCTAGTGCGACATTTGTTGAAGTGAGGAGGCTGCTTTTCTTTGGCATCCCGAGAGGGTTGTAATTGTTGTGTGGATGATTTTTTTTTGGATGAGCACCTTGAATGCATGGCCTTTCATCGTATAGGTACTTGGATAGATGAGGAAAAAATGGCTCTATTTTCTTCTTATGTCTGATGAGCAGAGACACCCTATGTAGAGGGTGTGGAGGTCTCTGTGATCTTATGTTCTCCTTCAGATGCAATTGTGAAGAGGAACAATTTTTTGATGTGGAAGCTTATCTTCCTACCTTGTGAGACTTTGATAGGTGCAACAGTCTCTAGTATTTGATAGAGTTTTCCTCCCAAAGTAACAATGACACTGCGAGGTTGTGACTCATATACAACATGACACTTCCACATATATGGTTGTCCTAAAAGAACATCATAGACTTCAAGTGGGGCCACATCACACAATACCTCATCTTTGAAAGGCTTGATGCCATATGGTGGGAGGAATTGTTGAGTAATGAATATACCTCATCCTTAGCTTAGCCAATTGATGTTGTAATATTGTGGGGGTGGTGCTGTCGGAAGCTCCAATCTATTGATCACTTATGTTGAGATCAGGTTCTTTTGGCTGTCGTTGTCAACAACAAAATGTAGAGGCATATCCTTCACCCACATATGTGAGTCGAATAGGTGCTCCTCTACCTATGACTCTTCAGGATCCTCTAGTTGAATCTGTGCGGTAGCAACAGTGGCAGTGGGGTCTGCATCAATGATCTACCTGCCATTGTATGCGGCTGTGGCATTGGGTTCAGAATCAGAATCAGGATCTGATTCTAAAAATTTGATCTCAACTACTAATGACTGCTTTGAGTGACATTCATTAGTGTTGTGCCAAGGGATCTTATGAAAATTGCACCACTTACCAGTGTCCTTCTTTGCTTGTCATGGGGACCAGTTGTTGTTTTCTTTTACTGTGTTATGTGGGATATGGTTTCCCTTTCCTTGCTTCTGCTGTGGATTTGTAGGTCGAGAGTTTCACTTGTTCTTATGTCAAAATTTCTCCTCGATTTTGACAGCATAGCGATAGGTGGATCCAAGTGAAGACATGTCAAGGAAGTCCATCTCAGTTCGGATGTATTGATGTAGAACACTGCAGTATTTTAGAATTAGGTGTCGCTCAGAGTCCTTGATACTCAACTTTGTACGAAAGGCATGAAATTTGTTGGTGTACTCTGTTATAGCTGATTTCACCACTCCAGGTGAATCACACTTGGTATGGCCTTATGTTGTCCCACTGCAAACTCCTTAGACCCCTTGGACCATTTTTTTGTCCTTTGGTGTTTTCCTGACCATCCCTAAAAACATGTGAAAAATGATACATGTGACTTTTAAACCTATAATCACGTATATACATGGGTTTGACCACTAAAACCACATACATCGGGATGTGTACAAAATCCAAATCCTTCTGGAGTTTTCCTTGACATGGATCCGAATCACTTGAATCCTAGCATTCCCTATGCCTTGAGATCGCTCAAATTCAACCTTTCATTACCCCTTTGAAAAGCTATATAAGGAATTCCTTGGTACATTGAAGGCATAAGAGAGAATTGAGAGAAAATAAACTATAGTCCATTGTTGGTGGAACTTATGCTTGAATCTGCATCCCTTTGTCCCTTGGAGAACTTTTGTGTTCTTCCCAAGCTTGTTTTTTTCTTGTGAGCTTGCTATCGAGAGATGGAGGATTGAAGTGGTGGAGGCCCAAGTGGGGGATTTAGTTTCTATGATTCACAGACATGCCGAAAGAGGTTGTATCTATTGTAATCTCTGATTTATATTAATAGAAATATCTTTTCCTATCCAATAATGTGTGTTTGAATGAATATTTTATCCATGGGATTATGTCAAATGCTTATACATTATTGATTATATATGCTAGAATAGATCTAACACCATGATATATAGAATGCTTGTATTGTTTACTTGTTGTTGAGGAAGTAATTTATCAATTCAAGCCAAAGTTGGAAAGCTCAACGGGGATCTACTTCAACCGTCTGAAATAAGGTATGAGTTCTGATCCTTTAGTGTTACACATTTAATTTCTATTGCATATTGGAAAGGATTGATTTTTGGAGTCAAGCTATCTGTTGTGGTACCCAAAGCCATAGGAATTTCTCTCTGTAATAGAATTGGTGACTCCGCTAGGGAGTTCCTAGTAGTTTTCCTTTGGGGGTTTTTCTATCGGCATTCAATGAATTTGAATTGCTCTTTCTCTCTTGTTTCTGTGTCGGGTCTAGGGGCATGTTTTCTTGGTAGTGTCTGATTCATGTGAAGTTTGTCTCAGCTTGTTTGTTTGCCTTGATTTTATGCACCTTTCTTCTTGTACGCGAGTTTTTAACTCACAGTTGCATTTACATGTGGGTTTCTCTTTGATTTCTACGTATACATGTGGGTTTACTGTGAGCAGTCATGTATGCCCTTAGTTTTGCCTTTTTGTGGAAGTTAAATGGTTGCTGGGTGAAGTTTGATGATTGCTGAGTCTCCTTTGACACTGCCTGAGTCTGTTTATACCTCTCTTTCTGACTAGAGACATTTTTTTAGGCTAAATTTTTTTTAAGGTTCTTGTCATGGCATTTTTTATTTTTTGTTTGGGATTAGTGCATTAGATTTCTTTTACCTTGGTGCTTTGATTGAGTGCTGGAGTGTGCTTGTAGAGTCTAAGGGTTGTAAAATCATCCTTTCGCTTTTTATCTCATTTTATTTCAAAAAATCCAAAAACATTTGCTTATCATCATGCATCGCATTTTTCATTTTGCATTGTACTTGCACTAGATTTGCTTTGGATTATTATTTAGGATTTCATATAGGAAAGCTTGCATTCATCATTTGAAGAAAAATTGTGCATTTCATGTAGTAGCATACCCTGTTTTCATGGACACAATGTATTTGCATTGATTGTTAGGTGTGCATTTTACTTCATGTTGCATCATAACACCATTAGTTGCATGACCATATCCCTCTTTTGAGTAATAAATCCAATTAAAATCAACGCTTAAATTAAAATGAACTACACTCTTTTCTTTTATAGGCTGCACCAACAAGCTTAGGTTTTAGGATCTTGGAATAGTTCATTGTGAGTAAATTCTCCAAGATCACTATACAACAACACGTATGTGTTTGTCCAGGTGAGTGTGTGAAATCCTTGGTATAACCAGTGTTTCTCAGGATCCTCCTCTCAAAAGGGAGTTAAGCATGAGGCAGTGTGAGCGGTTATTGATTAGGATGATCCCTAGTCATAACTGAGTAGCACCGAATATATTTCCAGGATTGTATTCGTATCTGGGGGCTCTTTTGAGAGTTTCAAGCTTTGCTACCGTGCCCATACAGTCAATCCTGCCTATGATTGTCCGCTTGAGAATTGATTAAATTGAGGTGACCTTAGTGGCCTTACCTAGGATATCAAGGGGGTACTTTGCAGGGGTTATTTTGCGGGTGTCCCAGCCAGGTTGGGGTCGGACAGCACAGTCGCTTTACGCATTGAAGCTGAGGGCCACAATAATTATTTGCGTACCTCTGCTTGTTGTGTATGGGAGTCTCAAGCCTCTCCTAGGCGAGACATACCTACTTCATTTGGGATCTCACTTATCCTACCCTTGATTGCTTGCATTTGGATTTAAATTTTATTATTGATTTCTCTATGCACGATAGTTTTCTTAGGGTTTGCGTAAATAGAGAGTCTTTTCTATTTTTTGAGTCATTGTGGATTCGGGCATGGCTCCTCGCCGTTCTCATTGTTTAGTAGGAATTCCACCTTCTACTTCTCCTCCTCCTTTAGGAGAGAGACCTAGACAGTCCAGGAAGACTACTTCGCACATTGATTCACACACCATGGGAGACCATTTAGAAGGTATTCCTGAACCACCTTCTCCCATTCGTGTAGACGATGGGGAGTTTACACCTACTTATGATCCTTCACCCGACCTGGCTGAGTTAGGCCCTGTGATTTTTTAGATAGGAAACTTTCATGATAGACCTACTCACTCTAGGGATGATTCCCCATTGACACATTACTGGTATGGAATGCCGGAGGATGCCGAGACTCATTTTGAACCCGCCATCACTAGCTATGGTAGTTATGGTATGTCTGGTTTTCCTACACATGATTTGGCATTTCATGTTGAATATGAATTTGAGCCTAACACTATGCCTGGGGGTACTCTCATTCCTTAACATGTGGAGAGGTTTGGGAGCACTAGTCACATTGCACCTTCCATCCCATCAGTGGAAGTCACATCACATATTCCTCCTAGGTCTAGGGTTAGTGATCCTATTAGGATACTAGATCCGAGACTAGTGACTATAGGGAATAGTACATACTTAATCACACAGATCCCTTCGTCCTTTGTCCCTAGTTCTTCAAATGTTCACCCTCCACCTCATTCACATGGTCCTACGGGCTGAAACGTGGCTACGAGTCAGGTCTGTACTGCGGTTACTAGACCGATTGTGTCTCAGGTTTACATACTACCCATTGCTTCGAGAGGTTATGTTCATACTTATAGAGGTCATGTTACTACTTCCAGGGCATATATCCCTATGTCTAGTATGTATATTCCTACTTTCGGAGCGTATCTTCCTACCTATGGAGTGTCTCATGGGACATCGCATGCGATGACTTATGGGCCCTATTATGGGACGCAGTATGGACAAGGTTCTTCACCTTATGGGGGCGGGTATCAACAACTTGCTTACTCTCCTAATTACGGCTTTTTAGCTCCTAATAGTCAAGGTCCACCACACTATGGTGCTTCCATGCCACCCTATACGGGTCAAACAGGAGGAGGGCACTATGGCCAAGGCCATGGTGGTAATCAGACCTATATGAATAAGGGAGCGGTCCATCGACCTCATCATCCTAGGCTCCCTTTCCTCACAACACTGAATATTCTTGACTTGTCGATATTGAAAAACAATCCTGTCGCTCATGACCCAGCTTGGCTGGCTGTCCCTACTAAGCTTCCCTCAGACATACCTAATTTTGAGGGAAAACTGGGAGAGGATCCGAGCGAACACGTTACTACATTTCACCTATGGTGCTCTTCAAATTCCTTACATCAAGATTCCATCTGATTGAGACTATTTCAACGCACCCTTACAGGGCCTGTCGTGACATGGTATATAGAGTTACCTAGGAGAGCTTTCGCTTTGTTCGACGACCTTGCGATGAATTTTCTTAATCACTTCCAGCTACCAGTGCGTTATGACGTTGTTGTGCCCCTACCCAACATCCTGATAAAAAATACAAATTTTATCAAACAAAATGAAATTTTGTTTGATGAAATATTTGAAGTCCTCATTTCAAAATTGTAGAATCTGGAGCTACTGAAACGATGAAATTCCGTGAGCTACTGAAATGGTGAAATTCAAATTGTCTTTTTTATAACCTTGTCAACTATTGCTCATTGACAACATTACTATGTTAAATCATTATTTTGAATACATTTGTATGCTTTTCAACATAGTCTCACCATAAGCCTTGTTTGAGCATTCAGAAATTGGTATGTTAGTTTTTGTTTTTGCAAATTTGACAAGGTCCTAGAACATCAAAGGCTAAATGTTTTTATGGAGGACTACCTTATCCTAAGTTCATCCTTTGAACCTTGAATCATGTTTGATCTTACCATAAGTGTTTAGTCTCGATATGCTTCATGTCGTGACTTATATCCTTGCATATAAGGTTTGGGGTGGATTTGATGATTTACGTTGTGTCGAATGCTCGCCATTTTCGAAGGTTAAGATCATTATACAGTAAGGTTGATATGTTAATGCTCAAGGTCCATCCCCTATGGTTGTTTTGACTCACATCGCCATTTGATCCGTTTGATTGTAGATTGATATGGTATCATTACACTCGTACATGAATCTGTAAATAACATTCAATTGCAAGTACGTGCTCAGCGTCGTGGCTCCATGCTCGTTGAACACCTGTATCTGATGCGATGAGTGGGGTTATTACGGTCAGGCCGGATAAATAACGGCACAACAATTTTAGTATGAATTCTTTGTCGTCACTTTTTATTATCTTGATTGCCTCTCTGCGTGATCATTCTTCTTCGCCCATGCCGGGTTTACAGGGGTCTTGTCTGGGTTTTCTCATGGCGCATTTTGTTTATGAGGGCATTGGGTTTCATTGCTTGTGTTTTCTGCTTGGTTTTCATCCTGAATGCTCTCTCTCCAGTTTACTGTCGTGTTTCGATTTGTGGTATCTCTGTTGTGTGCAGCTGCGTGCATTTGCGCTCATAGCTATGGCTCCGATGGTTAGGGTTGAACCCAGTGACATGAAACTCCTTGATGGAAACCCTGAGCTCTTAGCCAAGGTTGAAGTAGTCGGATGGTTGCCATTTATTCGCAAGTTTACAAACTCAAATCCTGAGGTGACTAGGTTATTCACTTTGTCACTGGCCGATGCTAGGGTTAAGGTGGCCAACCTCCAATTCAAGGTTGATGAGTGTTAGGTTGCTCTGGCTATGGGTTTGTTGTTGACAGGTGAACGTTGGTTCAAGTATAAGCAGATGAAGGTAAATGAATGGAGATAGATGATGAAGGACCCTTGCCAATATGTGTCCTTTAGAGCCGGTGTATCATGGAGATATTTCAAGAAAGAATGGTGACTGGTTCTAGACGTTATTCACAGGTATGTGACCTGTGAGGGTCATCTATCCTCTGCTTATGTCTATAACCTCAGGTTGATGGCTGTTTTTCTCGGTTTTCCTATTAATTTTCCCTATTATTTAGTTCATAGTTTTACCAAGATGTCTTCGGCCATTAAGAAGGGGCCGAAGAACATCGGTCGCAGTCTGTTTCATCATGGGCTGGTTAGGATATTGGTAGAAAGAGAGTTGTCTAAACAAAATCGGTCATGGGATGATTTTCTGGAACATAATGGATTCTTGGCATTCTGCCATTGTCAATTCGATAACCCTGAAGAATGTGTTAGGAATAAATAGCCTTGTCAAGATCCGGCTTCACCTATGCACGAGTCTATGTCAAACCCTAAAGATTGTGTAAGCCCCAGCGCCCGCGATGATCTTATTCCCACTCCTGTGTGTAGTCCTGGTACTCCTATGCCTTCCAAGCATATGAGGAAGTCTTTAAAATTATCTCCTGTGATGCCGAAACATAATGACAATACCTACAAACAAAAGGGCAAAAGGCCGAATGTTAAGGTTACTGGCAGGTTTACGAGGAGTATGTTAGCCAAGGTTAGTGCTGTTAAGTCTTCTGTGAACAATAACAAAGACACTGAAATAGTTGTGCTAGATGACGAAGAAGAGAATCATGTCTCGCCTAATGATGGCCTTGACATTGATCATGATACTATCATGAACCATGCCGATAACAGTCTTCATGTGTCTGATAAGAATCTTTAGGTTGACGCTGTGGTCAATCCTCCAATTAAGGGAAAGTCTTTAGAAGAAAATTTACCAGGTTCCTATCAAATTGGTGAAATGATTCACCCGTTATTTGTAGATTGTTTGCTGGATAAAATACATAGGATGGAGGAAGAAGTAACAGAAATGGTATCACATCGTGATGCTCTGAATGCCGAGAATATAAGGATGAAAGAGAAATCTGATTCTAATGATAAGTGTCTACTACATCTGAAGAAACATAATAACAGGTTGATTCGGAGAGTCCTGAAACTGCAAAATGAGAATCATAAGAATGAGGACAAAGTGCGTGAGTTGAATGCTCAGGTTACTTTGATGCAATTCAAAGGTCATTCACAGAATCCAGCGAATGGTGTGAATATATAGGTGTTTAATGCTCCTGTTAAATTAAAATATTTTGCGCACACTCACTATTGTATATATGTTTAAGAAGATTTCAGGTTTGAAGTTTATAATCAAGTGATAATCAAGTTATTTTGTTACAGGTATTGGTTGGATTTGATTTATGGATTATGTAGTTTATTTTATTTTTCTATTGCGTATGTGTTAATTATTTCTTTTTATTGTGTAGTGCTGCAGGTTATATGGTTGATGCGTTTTTCTTGGGTCGCTCATTTTGAAGATGATCCCTGGGGAATCGTGAACAAATTGGTTGGCTTTGTTGTTTCCCAGGTGTCACTAAATCGTTAGTGTCTTTATCATTTTGTGATTTTGTGCTATAAATCAAATCTTTCCAATTTCGAGACATTATAACGCATATAGAAAAATGACAATTGCATTTGTCATTTTTAATGAAATTGGTTAAGATTTCGATTTTGTAGTTTCCAGTTTTATAGAACTATCTCTATGTGAGATTAAATGTATTTAAAGGAGACATGTATTACTGGATAAGGGGTCAATAGTTGGGAAAATGAGCGAGACAAGATCACTTTAATCATTTCCTATGACTTAAGGCAATTTCTTGTCAGCAGTTACAACACTCTTTTGACTGGTGATATATATAAGTATATTTACAGTATTATTACTATGCAAATGTGCTTATAGTGTCAATTGATCTTGTTATTTCTTTTCATATTCTCTATGTTTTGTTATATTTCTTTAAATAAATGTGCAGATGCATCATGCTTTAACTGTCGATTTAAGTTGTTTTAATTTGCAAATTTATTTCATGTAGCAGATTTTGTTTATCATTATAATATATATGATATATCAGTTATGTGTCATCCCGTTTCTATTTAGAATTTCTTCTTAATATTTTCAGGATTGTTTTCACAATATCCTTATTTACAAGTTGGTTCCAGTATTAATATTTCCATGCTCCTGATCAGGATAGGGTAGTTAGGATATAAGTGGTAGTTTTTATTTATTTTTACAGAAAACATATTGAACCAGATCTTTATATTCATACTTTGTTAAGTTATCTTTCAATCTTTGTTATGAATTTACATGTGTTTATAGTTGATTTATGTAAAATCATTGAATCTATTAATATTTCCTTAATTATTTATTCTTGTATTCATTCTAATTAATTGTTTAATTAGGCTAATTTTCAGTTATTAACTGTGTAATATATCAACTAATTCAGTAATTATCTTTAATAGTGTGTTGTGTATATTCATAGGTATACTATAGATTTAGTTAACAAATAGTAGTTTTAGTTTTTTCTTTTTGAGTCTTCTCCTGTAGCTGGGAGTAATTTAGGGAAGGAAACGGGTCCTTAATCCTGTCAGAGACAGCTACCTAACAACTGAGAGCATCTTTGAAAACTTTTAGATCGGGTTGTCTCTCGGTTGACGATCATGCCATTTTCATCCCATCAATAGATGTTGGTACTGAACTCTTGTCGACATTTCGGCAGGATAAAGCCACACATATCTCGGATCACATCCAAGAGTGGTGTAGACCGAAGAGGTTAATTAAATCCTTTATACTGTCGGAATTCATCCTCGAATGGTTCCTTAAGTCGTTATTTCCATATATAGCGAAGGATTTTTCTACATCCGGAGTGCAGAATGAGGAACAAGTGATTTTTAGGGTGTAGGAACTGGACTTGATTTATGCTCAGTTCGGTTTGTTATATGAGATTATTCCCAACACTCCGCGTTCTAGTTTTGACCCCAAAATCAAACCTGGACCACATGCGGATGGCATTATGGGTTGTGCAAGTGCGAAACCTGTAGATTCAATTGCAAAACAAGTTAGTCAATTGTCAATCAACCAATCTACTTCAGGAAAAGCTATGGCTTTGTCTCAACCCACCCAAATGGTGAGTGTACTTTCTGTGAAATCGTTGGACCAAAAGGGTAACCAGCAGCCCAAACGGAATAGAAAAAAGGGTAAGAATAATCGTAAGGGTGGGAATAAGAATGATAATGCTAATAGTAATGAAAAAAATGGCCATAATGATGGGGGGGACAAGCAAGATAAACGTAAGGTTAAGTTCCCTTGCAAGTTGTGTAAGGATGATCACCTCACTTACTTGTGCCCTTGTATTGAATAAGCTTCGAGGTTCTTGGAACAGGGCCCAGCTGTGCTAACTAACCCTTTACCGCACAATCAAAATATGAACTCGAAGTCCCATGACCAGTCTGGTGTTGATCAAGATCCGTCGGAGGGTAGTGGTTGTGGTTACATTAACATGGTCTATGCTGAGAAAGTTGTGACCCATGTGAAAGATTATGGTTCATCACAACCCAGCCCAGGAAAAGAGCCTAATCCACCAGGGTCTCCTTTACGTATTGAGAAACCTATGGATAAACTTGAAGTTATACCTCGCATTCCTAATGGATTCCTTAAGTGTTCAGGGCACAATCCAAATTCCTGGGCCGCCCAGAACTATTCAGTTGTCGAGGAATTTGGGCCACATTCCTTGTGCGATGTCTGCATTGGAAGGGATTCATAGTTGTCCTTCGCAAAGGAAGGCGTTGCTTTCTTCCCTTGGTGTGAACGATGATGATTCTTCCTCCATGATTAAATTTGAAACCGCAGGACTTCAGCCTCACTTGCCTTACTATGTGTCTCTTTTGATTCACGTAGAATGTATTAATATTCTCATCAAGTGCACTATGATTGACGAAGGCGTTGCTGCTTCTGTGATGTCTTTATCGTGTTGGAAGGGTTTAGGTTCACCTGAGATGTCTCAATCAGTGACCATGTTAACTGCGTTCAATGGGAGATCATTTAGGCCGCACAGCATCCTTCCTTCCCTTAAATTCCATTTGGGAGGGAAGACCATTGCGATAGAGGTCGAGGTGGTTGATGCGCCCCTTGAATACAATCTCTTGTTGGGTAGGAATTGGATGTATAGTATGCAAGCCATTGCTTCTTCCCTATTTCATGTTGTATGCTTTCCACATAACGGGATGATAGTAACGATTGATCAAATGACATTCAAGAATCGGTCTGTTACCACATCTTCAGGAGCTTTGATCCCGATCGTTGAGCACTCTCAGCTGACAACTGGGAGTGTGGGTGTAGGCATGTATCCATCCCTCATGGGAAGCTTTAGTTTTCCTACACCGACTCTTATGATAGGTTCTAGTTCCGGTGAGGCTTCGGCATCTATGAGATTGGTTTCTTTTCGCATGAGTCATATGGAAGATCCTTGGATTCTTCCTACATCGAGTACTCCAAGTGAGCCCATCGTGATGGACTTCAAGCAACTGAAGCTAATATTGAGTGTGTTACAGAGCCCGGTCCTTCCTCTTCGCGGATGGAGGAGGAAGACCCTTATGTGATGCCGACATGGGTAGTACAGTCTTCTCATGTGCATGACTACCTTGATATGGTTTTCCCTTCATATGAAGCGATTATTGAGGCTATGTCGAGAGTTGAGCCACCATGGGAGGAACTCCATTATAGATCTTACTTTCTTCTTGAGCTTGACCACTTGGAGCATGAGGAATTTAGGGTGTTTATTAGTGTGAGAGTTGGTAGTCCTATGGTTTCATTAATCTCTCCTGGTCATATGGCCAACGGAAACATGGTGAACATATCTTCAATGATTCCTATCAACATCTCTCGCGATCCTAGCAGAATAGAGAATGTCTATATTGGGGTGGAATGTTCCCATGCTGAGATTCTAGAATACAATGATCTATTTAAAGAATTCTGTGATATGTTTGCTTGGTCTTACGATGAAATACCAGGTATCAACCCTCGGATTGTTGAGCATGAGATTAAGACTTATCCCAATGCTAAGCCTGTTCGACAACACTTGCGTGCGACGAATCCTAGGAAAGCACCCACGAATAAGCCAGAGATAGAAAAGTTGTTAAAAGTTGGTTTTATCTATCCCGTTCCCTTGATGGAGTGGGTTTCAAACTCTGTTCCGATGGGTAAGAAGTAGGGAGCGATCCACATATGTACTGATTTCCACGATTTAAATTGTGCTTGTCCTAAGGACAATTTCCCCACACCATTTATTGATCATATTTTGGATGAGTGTGTGGGTAGCGAGGTTTTTTCCTTTATGGATGGATTTTTCGGGTATAATCAGATACAAATTAAACCTAAGGACCAACATAAGACTGCATTTATTTGTCCTTGGGGAACTTTTGCATATCGAAAAATGCTTTTCGGCCTTAAAAACACCGGAGCTACATTTCAGCGGGCAATGACCTTGATGTTCCATGATCTCAAGTCGATCATCGAAGTATTTTTGGATGACCTTGCTGCTCATTCTCATATGAGAATGTGTCATCCCTATCACTTGAAATTGGTATTCCAAAGATCCCGGCACTATTTGGTTAGACTAAATCCTCATAAGTGCATCTTTTGTGTGAAGTCAGGTCGTTTGCTAGGATTCATCATTTCTAAAGAGGGTATAAGATTCGACCCTTTAAAGGTTGAGGCAATACTTTGGTTGTCTCCCCCGAGGAATATTCATCATCTTCAATGTTTGCAAGGCATGGCAAACTTCTTATGGAGATTTGTTGTCAATTTTTCCAATTTGACTAGAGGCTTCATGCATCTATTGAAGAAGTACACCCCCTTTTGTTGGGATGAGTGAGCCCAGGAGTCCTTTGATGCACTCAAGCAAGCCCTAGCATTGACCCCCGTGATTAGTCCCCTAGAATATAGCCATGATTTTCTACTTTATGTGGCCACGTCCTTAGAAATGATTGGTATGATTTTGGTTCAAGAGGATGAGGAGCTCCAAGAGCATGTCATATACTATATGAGCTAGAACCTTATTATGCAGAGATTCGTTGGTATCATGTTGAGAAGCTTGCTTTAGCTACCGTACATGTGGTTCAGCGGTTGAGACATTATATTCTCCTTCGCCAGACCTTGGTTGTATCCCATGTCAATCCATTTCAATTCGTCCTCACTCGAAGGATGATTGGGGGAAAATATAATAAATGGATTTTCATTCTGCAAGATTTCGATCTTGAATTTGTTTCAACAAAATCGAAGAAGTCTTTAATTTTTGCAGAGCTTATGTCGGATTTCCTGAGCGAGGCCGAGGAGTTGGTTTGTGAAGATACGTTTGTCGATGAACACATCTTCTTAATCTCAAATTTAGACCCATGGTATGGGGATATCATAATATATTTACAAACATTGAAGGTCCCTACCCACCTCTCGCGAGATGAACGATGATGATTATGTCATGTCTCTAAGAACTAACTCATAGTGGATAACACTTTGTATCCCTGTGGGGTAGATTCCATTTTACGACGTTATTTAACTCATGAAGAGGCTGAGGTAGTGCTGAATGATTGCCATGGAGGGGCGTGTGGCGGTCATTTATCTGGGCTTTCTATAGCTCAAAAGATATTAAGAGTGGGTTATTTTTAGCTGTCGATCTTTAAAGATTGTGTAGATGCGGTTAAGAGGTGCCACCCTTGCCAGGTGTTTGCATGTAATATGTGCTTGAAACCGGCCCCATTACATCCCATTATCACCACCGGTCCCTTCACTAAGTGGGGGCTTGATTTTATGGATTGCAACCTAGCTTTGACTGGGGAGCACCATCACATTATAGTGGCTATTGATTACTTCATGAAATGGGCTGAGGCTATGCCTATAGTTAAATCCAATGGTGAGATAGCTGCCCACTTCATATTCAACCAAATTATCACTCAGCTTGGAATTCTGAAAGAGCTTGTCACTGACCATGGCTCATACTTTTAGAATCGTATGATGGAAGAGTTGGCATCAAAGTTAGGGTACAAGCAAGAGCATTCCTCTTCTTACTACCCTCAAGCGAATGGACAGGTAGAAGCAGTGAATAAATCACTCAAATCCATTCTCCAACGAACCATTGCGCAAAGCAAGAATAATTGGCACATCATGTTATATCCTGCTTTGTGGGCATATAGAACCGCTGTTAAGACTGCCACGAGTTTTTCTCCATATCAACTTGTACATGGAGAGGAGTTGATATTGCCAGTTGAATGCAAGATTCCTATTTTGAAGCTAGCTGTAGAACTCTTACCAGACACTTCACCATTGGAGGAGCATTTGTTCCACCTTTAGCAACTTGATGAGCAACGTAGAGATTCCTTGGTGGCTCTAGAAGTCAATAAACGTCGCGTAAAGGTTCGGTACGATAAGTCTGTCTGTCCAAGGAGGTTTAGTGAGGGAGACTTGGTCCTTTTGTGGGATCAACCGAAAGAACCCTTGGGCATAGAAAAATTTAATCCCATGTGGCGTGGTCATTACATGGTCAAACGTGTCTTAGAGAAGGGTGCTTATGAGTTAGTCACATTACGAGGGAATGGCCTTGGCGGAGCCTAGAAATGGGCTCTATCTCAAGAAGTACTATGCATGATTTTCAGCCAAGGCTGGTTATTGTATATTATTGTGCAATTGCATAGTTAGTTCTTTTTCTTATAGTGATCGGGTTTGTGATTATTTTCCATTTATTTTGGCAAATGTCAATGGAATCTTCCACCTACATAGGATTCATGGATGGTGTGAGCCGTCACACTCAACACTCAGCCTCTGCTGCTTGGGTGATTTATACTCCTATGGGTTAGGTACTGTATTCACGAGGCATATGTCTGCGGCCATCTTCCAACAATGTTGCTGAAGATAGTGTCGTTATTGAGCTTCTACGGGATGCCATTTCACATGGTGTTGTCTCTCTTGAGGTACATCTTGATTTGGAGTTAGTAGTGTCACAGCTTAATGGTTTGTACCATGTTAGATATCCGACGTTATTAAGAATATTCTTACGTGTGAGGTTATTAGAATGACAATTTGACAATATAACATATATACATATTTCAAGAATTAATAATCAAGTTGCTGACTCATATGCTAACTACGTGTTAGATTGGAATTTGTTTCATTCACAATAAATTAATCACAAACACAAGTTTTACACATGTAAATAAATAAACCGATCACCATAAAAAAATTTATATAACATCCAAAATGTGGTAATACATAGTGTCATGATACAAAATTGGGGCTCTTGAGCCACCAACATATAATACACGGTAGTACAAAATGTATACACTCCCAGGTATCTAATCCTATGGAGGAGGAGGATGGTTGTGATCATGGAAGGTCACTACGGCTCTAGCTAGCCATCGGAATAATTGCACCCATGTGCGTGGTACAGCCACCACCTGCCGCTGCATAGCCTCAGGCAAGTCCTCGACCTACACCATGGGAACCTTGTGTGTCAGTCGCACAAAATTGGTATGAATTCTTTGGAGCGTCCTCTCTGCATCCACACCTATGATGTCATCTCCTCTTCCCCTCCGTCTATGATGAGGGAAGCCTTTCGGCTGTCGTGGTCCCACATCTACACACAAATGGTAGATGTCACTATGTATTGTGACGCAAAAATATGTATTTTTGATTCCACATAATCAGAAAACACAAAAAAATTAAATAACTCAAAAATTAAAAAAGAGAGGGTCGAGATTCGTTACCTATATCACCATATGTCGATCCTGGTGGTAGCAGCATGTCTGGTTCCCCCTGAAAATCTATCCCTGCATAGGGGTAGTCATCGATGGAAACTATCTGTCATCACCACCACGGAAAAAAGTCAGCTAGATAAGGGTTGGACACCCTACCACCCCCCATTCTATGCATAGCATCTACCCAATGCCGTTGGGATGGATCTTGAACCTCGTGAAGAGGAATGTCCACTCTGGGGCTCAATCCTGGAGCACACTCAAAGAAAAATGTGCTCAAAATACTGTTGAACCCGAAGTTCTGCACTTTTCCTTCCTTACACTCACTGAGATGATGTTTCATGTTGCTCGGTAGTGTAGTGCTCCATTCATAAATTGTGGGTCTCATGCACTCCACTGCATAGAACATTAGAGGCCACGAGGCTCGGTGGAGTGATGCCAAGCCTACTATCTTGCCCAATGTCAATAGTATGGACTTTAGGCCCAGTACCTGTATAGCATTGGTAGGGACCTGACTCCCCACCTTCTCTGTGTCTAGATAGCAGTACACCGCAATGTACTCATCGATAGTTAGGCCACCTCCTAGCCACCACGAGATCGAAGGTTCACCACCTCCCCCGTCGAGAAAGCCCTGTAATGAAGTATATGTCCTCCACCTCTATAGTGAGGGACATCCCATCTATCTGGAAGGACTATGAGTCTATATCCCAGTAATCCACCAGCATTTGCAATAGTCTTGGTTTTTCCCTCAAACCACCAAGACACCAAAACTTGTAGAGTCCACATGCATGTAGAGCTTATTGGGCCATTAGATCAGCCCTTACTGCTTCCTCTACCTCACCATGTTCATGCTCTCTCCAATATAGGACCATCCTGCACAAGAAATTACAAATTTGTCCATTAGATTATTGAAAAAACCTCATGCGCAGCCTCATACGTGACTGTTTTCAAAACAGCCGCGTATGTACATGGATTTGGGGGCATTTTCCACATATATACATCCCTATACATGGAAAAACCCTCGATTTCCATGTGGTATGCAACGCCCTTTTCAGTTTGTCCTAGAAATCTTAATTCACCATGGAATTTGATAAAAATTGCATTGAAACGGAAGAGAAGAGCATGGGTAAATACCTAGAAGAAACGATAGTGGATTCCACTGGCTGGATCTCCTGGAATTCCCTGTTGAAAATATGAGCTCAAATGGGTAAAATTTTCAAATGTTTTATAATATTTTGAATCGTTTACTATTTATAGAATTTTTTCAAATATTTGAAAATTTTTACCGCCTTTCCTATAGTTTTGACAATTTCTAACCATTTTGGACCATTTTTGACATAATTCATGATGGAGAGGACCTTTTTCAATGCCGTTTCAGCCGTTGGATTGACCCATTCATGCCGATCTCAGGTATCATATCTAAGCTGGCATATAGGTTAGGTTTCATCACTATTTGCATTTTGCATGACCTTATGACCATTTCATCATGACCTTAGGTACCTTAGGTACGAACCCACTCTATTATGTCATGAAACCTTCTTGATGTTTCAGAAGTGGCATGATATGAGTGGTAGAGCTTCACCTTACATGGGTACCCTACTTAGCACTACATTTGGTGCCCATGCTGACATTTTCTCCTTTAGGGTGTAGGAGTCTTTTGTCTAGTATTGCCATGACATTTCACAAGAGCCTCATACTCCTCTTGATCTTTTGCTGGCCTATTTCCCTCAGGACTCCCTCATGTCAAGTTGTGAATTCATTATCATGAGCTTTGCTTGCCTTATTGAGCTTTATGAGAGCTCCCCTGACATTGCATTTCAGCCATATATCCCAAGCTTGTCTCATGTCTAGCCATGCAGAGCCATTTTTTATATCCTTCGCAGCTTGTTTCCCTTTTCACCGGGAGGGGATTTTTCCCCAAGTGTTGCTATCCTACACATGTATCCTTGCATTGAGCATAGGTATTCTCCACTGCTTGGAACTAGTTTGTTTTCCCTCATGACACTCGTCTCCTCCTAGTATGTAAATATAAAGCCATTTTATTCTTTTTCAAGCTTTTTAAATAATTGAAAAAGTCCAAAAAACCAAAAAGCCAGACAAGGAAAGATGTTATCTTTGGTAGCTGTCGAGTCGTGTCACCTTCGAACAGAGCACTGTATATCACATCCATTGGTTGGGTTATAGTTTGACTTTAGGAGCTATACTTGTTTATCTGAGTTTATCTCCACCAACTGGTTAAGCTTCTAGTCCCCATGGAGCCTCTGTCGATGCCTCTTGTGTCGCAGAGATGTCCTAGTTTGCATATCGAGTCTATGCTACCTTTATTCAGTCACCATACACCGTTATGCTCTTGTTCAAAGGAAGTTGAATCCTGAGTCATCCATTCCTTAGTTATCTTGACTTTGCATGTCAGCCATTCTCGGTATAGTTACTGGTTCGTGCACCTTATGACCGAGTCCTTCCACATTATACAGCTTTACTGAGTACCATGTGTTGGATGATGGGGGATGCCTTAATTCCCTCCTTCCAACAGATTTCATCCCATCGAATTCAGATCATTTATTTTGGGATTGGAATCTAGAGTCATTTTGAGTGCCTTGAGACTTGTAGTCATCAGTGGCAGGTTCTCTCACCATCGACAGTCTTTGGGAATACATCAATGTCCCCTGATCGATGGATCCTCTCAAGTGTTCAACCTCAACACATTTATTCACACTTGTTAGTTTGCACTCTAGTACCTTGATTCCCATTTTCATTATCGGTGGGTGATCTTGCATGTATTAACGTTATACATTAATGATCGGTAATCAGACGATGGACTACTATGTTCGACCTCGACACCTCTATTCACATAGTAGGACATGTACTCATAGCGGTTTGTGTAGAAGACTTTCCAGATTGGTGGCATCTCTTATATGCTACCTCCTTGATTGTGCCAGTGTTCATGAGATTTCAGCTCTCGTGACTTGATTCCAATATATGTCAGACATTTCCAGCCACTATGGAGATCTTGATCTGTTATATATCTTCATCCATTATGGAGATCATGGTCCTTTGTATATCTTCATCATGGAGATTCTGATCTATGTATATTGTACGTGGTGATGACCACTTATGTGATGTCTTGTATCATGCCTATTCATGGCCATTGTACTCTTATGTATCCGGGACTGCTATATGTATTTGTAGTTATATCTAGAGTTGTATTATTGTACTATGCCGATTCAGTGGCTGGTCTTCCATTTGGGATTCTTTATCACTCCACTTCTGGGATGGACTTATAATGTATTTCAGCCATTGTATGACCCCTCTGACCTCACACATTAGGGGGCATCTGTTATAGCTGATTTCACCACTCTAGGCGAATCACACTTGGTATGCCTTCCCCTGTCCCGTTGTAGACTCCTTAGACCCCTTGGACCATTTTTTTCCTTGGATGTTTTCCTGACCATCCCTAAAAACATGTAAAAAATTATACACATGACTTTTAAACCTATAATCACGTATATACACGGGTTTGACCACTAAAACCACGTACATCAGGATGTGTACAAAATCCAAATCCTTTTGGAGTTTTCCTTGACATGGATCTGACTCACTTGACTCCTGGCCTTCCCTATTCCTTGAGATCACTCGGATTCAACCTTTCATTACCCCTTTGAAAATCTATATAAGGAACTCCTTGGTAAATTGAAGGCATAAGAGAGAATTGAGAGAAAAAAAACTATAGTCCATTGTTGCTGGAACTTATGCTTGAGTCTGCATCCCTTTATCCCTTGGAGCACTTTTGTGTTCTTCCCAAGCTTGCCTTTTTCTTGTGAGCTTGCTATTGAGATATGGAGGATTGAAGTGGTGGAGGCCCAAGTGGTGGATTCTGTTTCTTTGATTCACAGACATGTCGACAGAGGTTGTATCTATTGTAATCTGATTTATATTAATAGAAATATCTTTTCCTATCCAATAATGTGTGTTTGAATGAATATTTTATTTATTGGATTCTGTCAAATGATTATACATTATTGATTATATATGCTAGAATAGATCTAACACCATGATATATAGAATTATTGTATTGTTTACTTGTTGTTGAGGAAGTAATTTATCAATTCAAGCAAAAGTTGGAAAGCTCAACAGGGATCTACTTCAACCATCCGGAATAAGGTATGAGGTATGATCCTTTAGTGTTAGACATTTAATTTATATTGCATATTGGAAAGGATTGACTTTTGGAGTCAAGTTGTCTATTGTGGTACCCCAAGCCATAGGAATTTATCTATGTAACATACTCTGACATCATCTGGTCCCTTTCTTGATGCAGAGTGGTCCATTTTGTGTACTGGTCATCATAGTTTCCCATAGGGTAATACTATTCCTTAACGACATCTATGAAAGAGGTTGAAGTGGGATTTGTTTCAAACATTCCAGACTCGTCTGATGATTTTTGCTCATAATAAGTACCCCACCAATTTTGGACATGGGGGACTGCCTTAAGGAGCGCAAAGGTGATCTTTTCTCTGTCGAAAAAATTGTGGATAGAGAAATACCCTTCTAGAACATTCAATCAATTGTCTAGGGCATATGCATCAATATTTGCTTCAAATAAAGGGACATCAAATTTAACTTGTACCTTAAATGGAGTTGCATCCCTGAACCGACTGCTCATTGACAATGCACTTGCCATTGCCGGCATTCGCAGAAGGATTTGGGTGAAACTATCCATCATCTCGTTCCTCTATTGCTTGAGGGATTCATTGAGCATCAACTTAATAGGATCTCCTACTACATCATCTCTCTTTTCTTCTGCAATGGGAGGTCATTTGGGACGGCAAGAATGATCAAGTGAAACTAGTTCGAGACCAAACTCTCTATACTCGGACCTCGTCGAGGACATGCGCCGAGAAACAATCAAAGAGCAGATTGCTCTGATACCACTGATCGAGATTTATGCATGAATGAAATGAAAAAACATATACATAATCGTAATCATAGAGATTTTGAAAAGATAACAAAGATATAGTAAACACATATTCTATTAAATGGCGGAAATAAAACAAACTGTAATACAATTGCTAGAATGGTGGTAGCTATCTCTAAGAAGAGATGTGGTTGCTACGCTCATTCGTGCCAAGATGAATACAAAATGAGGCCAAAGGGGCCTATTTATAATAATAATGAGGTGAGAACCCCAAAATTCCAAAACGTAACCCTAGAAGATGAACTGTCATAAAGTTTGTGGCCCCAAGGTGGTAAGTTGAACAGTCAACTTCCTGAGGTCATAACATTTGCATACAATCTCTGATTTGGGCCTTCGATAGCTCGTTGGGAAGGTCTGTCTAATATTTACAACTTTTGATCCATTAAATAAATGTCAATGGCAACAATTTTTCCCCAAATATCCAAAAAAATTCGTTTAGGGACTCAAAACGGCCCCGAAAGTTTATGACCCAAAAAACTGTAGAAAAATAACTAGGAAACTACCATAATGGACAATTTTTTTGAGCCAGTGGAATAGGTGGGTGGCCACTGATATCCATCCAGATCAATCCTCCGTCCTTAGGAATCAATGGTCTCCATTGCGTCAAATCCCATATCATATCTCGAGCTATGTGTTTAGTTGATCTCCTGGTGCGACATTTGTTGAAGTGAAGAGGCTGCTTTTCTTTGGCATCCTGAGAGAGTTGTAATTGTTGTGTAGATGATTTGTTTTTGGATGAGAACCTTGAATGCATGGCCTTGCATCATAGATTTACTTGAATAGATGAGGAAATGATGGCTCTATTTTCTTCTTGTGTCTGATGCGCAGAGACACCCTATGTAGAGGGTGTGGAGGTCTCTGTGATCTTATGTTCTCCTTCAGACGCAATTGTGAAGAGGAATAATTTTTTGATGTGGGATATTATTTTCCTACCTTGCGAGAATTTTTTAGGTGCAACGGTCTCTAGTATTCGATAGATTTTTCCTCCCAAAGTAACAATGACACTATGAGGTTGTGACTCATATACATCATGACGCTTCCACATATATGGTTGTCCTAAAAGAACATCACAGACTTTAAGTGGGGCCACATCACATAGTACCTGATCTTTGAAGGGCTTGATGCCATATGGTAGGAGGGATTGTTGAGTAATACGGATACCTCATCCTTGGCTTAACCAACTGATGCTATAAGGTTGTGGTTGTGGTGTTATCAAAAGCTCCAATCGCTTGATGACTTTTGCTGAGATCAGGTTCTTTTGGCTGCCATTGTCAACAAAAAAATGTAGAGGCATATCCTTCACCCACATCTATGAGTGGAATAGGCACTCCTCTACCTTTGACTCTTTAGTAACCTCTAGTTGAATCTATGCGGTAGCAACAGTGGAAGTGGGGTCTGCATCAATGATCTGCCTCCCATTATATGCGGTTGTGGCATTCGGTTCAGAATCAAAATCAGGATCTAATTCTGAATATTTGATCTCGGCTACTAATGAATTCTTTGAGCAAGATTCATCAGTTTTGTTCCAAGGTATTTTATGAAATTCACATCGCTTACCAGTGTCCTTCTTTGTCTTTCCATCCCCCTTCTTTGCTTGTGGCGGGGACTGGTTGTTGTTTTCTTTTACTGTGTTCTATGGGCCAAGGTTTCCCTTGCCTTGATTCTGCTGTGGATTCACAGGTCTAGAGTCTCACTTGTTCTTCTGTCAAAATTTATCCTCAATTTTGACAACATACCGATAGGCGGATCCAAGTGAAGAGATGTCAAGGAATTCCGTCTCAGTTCGGATGTACCGATGTAGACCACTGCAATATTTCAAAATCAGGTGTCACTCAGAGTACTTGATACTCAGCTTTGTATGCAAGGTATGAAATTTTTTGGTGTACTCCGACAACGTTTGGTCCCTTTCTTGATGCAAAATGGTCCATTTTGTGTACTGGTCATCACAGTTTCCCATAGGGTAATACTGTTCCCTGATGGAATCTATGAAAGAGGCCTAAGTGGGATTTGTTTCAAACATTCTAGACTTGTATAATGATTTTTCCTCACAATAAGTACCCCACCAATTTTGGACATGGGGAACTACCTTAAGGAGTGTAGAGTTGATATTTTCTCTATCGAAAAAATTGTGGACAGAGAAATACCCTTCTAGAAATTTCAACCAATTATTCAGGGCATCTGTATCGATATTGCCTTCAAATAAAGGGACATGAAAGTTAACTTGTACCTTAAAGGGAGTTGAATCCCTTAACCAATTGGTCATTGAATATGCACTTGCCGTTTCCGGCATTTGTAGAAGGATTTGGGTGAAACTATCCATCATCTTGTTCCTCTGTCACTCGAGGGCTTCCTTGAGCATCAAATTGATAGGATCTCCTGCTCCATTGTCTCTCTTTTCTTCTACCATGGGAGGTCATTTGGGACAGTGAGAATGATCAAGTGAAACTAGTTCAATACCAAACTCTCTATACTCAGACCTCGTTAGGGACATGCGCCGAGAAACAATCAAAGAGCAGATTGCTCTGATACCACTAATCCAGATTTATGCGTGAACGAAATGAAAGAACATATACATAATCGTAATCACAGAAATTTTGCAAAGATAACAGAGATACAGTAAACAACAACAACAAAGGCAGTGTTGAGGCATGGAAATTTGTAGGCAACAACAACAAGGCATTCTCCCCAGTCAACATTCCCAACTAGCCCGTGACTGTTTGGTGTAGGGAAGTCGTCTGGTTTACGGTCCGGCTACCGTAGGTCAAGTAACAAAAACAAAAGTTTTTACCGGTTGTGGCCTGGTCCATCGTGTATAATTTTGTATTTTTGACTCTAAGTATGATATGCAAGTGCCTATCTAAAATGAATATTGATAAAGAATATGATGAGTAGTCACAATGTGATGTGCAGATTCTTACCTCTCATCTTAGACTCTCTCGCATCTAAATCACACACAACTGAAAACAAGATTAACTAAGCTGTCGCTAGGGAGCAAGATTATCAATTAATGAGTAATGTATTACTGTTCATATGTTAATACAAATCATAGATAGTTGTTCTTAAAATCAAAACACATAAACATGAATAAATATATGCACAACAAGATAGCTCGTCATCTGTTAAAACAATCATTACTCATAGTGGAAATTATCACAAGATAAACCAGAGAACATTCATATAAGAACATAGCTTGAGAAAGTTAGAAAAATCTCACAGTTAATGAAACACAACTGAAAACAAAATAATTCCCCTTCAACATTGTTCATTTCATCACATTTAAACATTCCACACAACACTTTCTCCAATAGGCAAAATTGTAATTTTATTATTGAAAAATGAATTAGTTCCTCTTACAACAAGTAGTTCACAAATCTCACTAGGAAAAAGCCCCTTATGCCTATTTCTTTTCTATATTTATACAAGAACCAGCTCAAAAACCTTTCGTTCTCCCCCACAACCATTTCAATCTCCAGTCTTGTCATGTTGTGAATGCTCATAATTCAATTTTACATTTCAAATAAAGATTGTTTTATAAAAAATGGGTATAGCTAGGTAACTAATGAACTGTCCAAGCCTGGGCCTTTGCTTCGTCGTGATTACACTCTACCATTCCTCGGTCCCTCTTCGGAACCTTAGTATTTTATTTTCCTCGAGCGACAACTATGCTGCCTTATGCTTTGACATGCTTTGTCCTCTAACTGCGTCTTCTTCACTGCAATAATTTTCAAAGGGCTCTGGGAAAATCTCTTGTGTATGTCTGCGATCAAATGAAAACTTGTCATTTATCCTGCCTATCTTTAATAAACATAAACTATAATACCAGTAAAATGAGTACTAAAGGAAATAAATGCAGCTGGATTTTCATGCGAATTTTTCAACCTGGTAAAACAAGGCACACTGGTCACTTACGAAACTAGTTACGAGCTCATAACAATCAGCGAGAAAATGATTAAGAAACGGGCGAACAAAAACCCCCATCGATGAATCGAAACAATTTGACATCGGTCGGTTAGTGAGATATGTAGCCGCAATAGCAGGAGACCTACAATCTAAGGGTTCTAGAACACAAACAAAAAATTGGTGTGATAAACATCGGGGTCAGCTCTTCTAAAACATCGGGTAGTTAGTGCACTACACAGCCACAACGGCAGGAGTCAAATGGTCAATAGGATCCGCAGAATAGTCAACATTGAATAAACATATAACAAGACATCGATAAAAATATAAGCAGTCTGACGGGCATTTAGTCTACCCTGCGGCTGCAACGGCGAAACTCAATCAGCCTTCGACCTCCGATCAAAGTCAAAACACCTTCCGAATAAATCGCAAAGCAAGGTCTTTTTCAACAATAAAATGTGGGCTCCACGAAAGGATTTAATTATCAGCGCCATGTCTAACTGACCTCTGAAAAAATGGCAACTAAAAATCCCATTTTTAACCTCGACCAAACCCAGGCAATGATAAAACAACATAAAACCTGCTAAATCCTATAGTCCAAAGCAATCGAAGACCCAAACAAATTCTTGAGAGGCAAGACAAATTGGTCTCAAACAATCCAGACGCATAGCAAAATGACCTTCAACAAAATCCACAAGGAGGGTCCAAAATTTTAGAAATTTGGGAAAAGTTGCAGCTGCAACAATTGGCGTCTCACTGGTGAACCCAGATCTCTGAATAAACTCCTCCTTAAGAAACAGACTATTATGTAGTAAAAATGGCATGCTGGATTCTTCTAGATGTCTGGATTCCCATAATGCCAAATATATGTACTCATAATCATTGATGATAGTCCAATTTTAGGGAATGAAACCCAAAATCTCAAAGTCAGGATAACCCTTTTGAGGCTAAGTGGGTGGATTTTATTTTACCTCTGTCTCTGGGCAGCTTCTAGCTTAGACACCATAGGATTGTAACTCATGGAAAACAGAAATATTCATTTGTTCCCCATTCCCATGCCACTTGGCACTTTCGTTTGTGGACTTTATGTCCTTTTGAGTCCTCCTCATGCCTTTCCTTCTACATTTTATTCAGGCTCTTCCATCCATAGTGTCCTTTTGTGTGAGAGATGCATTTAATTTTCAGCTCACGGACGAAGAAGAACTTTTGGCAATCTGTAGTCATATAATTTAGTACTTTGTTTCGATAAATATTGCTTTCTTAGGAGTTGTGACTCTTATTTTCCTTTTAGCTTTCCATTTTTTGGCATGGGATCATTTAGATATAATATACAATTTACCATGCTTTCCTTTCCATGGGTCCTTTGTTGTCACCCCCCAAGATGTTTTAGATAAGAAATGGGTGGAGCCTCGAAATAGTATTCCAGGCCTTTTGATTCTGAGTTATTTCAGGGATTATGCCGAACTTCAATGTGTTTATAGACATTCAGGAAAACTACTTACTAGAAGAAATTCCATCAGATTTAAACAATAAGATACAGTCTAATGCCCAAAGGATCTTTGTTTATCAAGGGCTCTGATGCTCTCCATGCAACCAAAAGTTTGCTTCTTTTATTGAAATCAGAATAAAAGTAAACTAAACAAAAAGGAAAGACACAAACCAAAGTGGAAAAACAAGTCAATTATTTATGTACAAAATAAAACAAAAAATCAAGAAAAATAAGGTTTAAGAACTAAACCATTTACTGGTAAGTTCTCCTCCCATCCCTATAAATCCTACAATTTATAGGTTGAGGGGCCAAGTTTTGCTACAATCTGGAAAGGGCCTACCCATAACTGTTGAAACTTTGTGTGTTTTCCCTTCTCATCATGAGGGTGATCCCACTTAAGAACCAAGTCTCCTACTTCAAATTCTTGTGTTCCATCTTTGTGTTTTTCAAACCACCTCTTCACTACCTCCTATTGTTGTTTAAAATGTTCTCTGGCCTTGCATATAGATTCCTCTTCCTTCAAAATATTGTGGATTCTTATCTGCAAGACTTCATTATCTGATCCTCTTGATTCTTGAGCTATTATGGAAGAAGGTAGCATTTTATTGGTGGGTAGAATGGACTCTTTTCCATAAACAAGGGAATATGGGGACACACCTAACGAAGTCTTGGGGGTGAACCTATCATCGCAAAGGGAATTTGGTAATGTTGAATGCCAACTTCTATGGTTTTCTATCACAGTCTTTTTTAATATTCTAATAAGATTCTTGTTTGTATATTCTTCCAAACCATTTCCTTGTGGATAATAATTTGCAAAATAATGCAACTTAATTCCATTTTCATGAGCAAATGTACTTAATCTAATAGAGGAAAAATAAGTAGCATTATCAAAAAATAGGGAAATTGGAACTCCGAACCTAGTCATAATATGATCTTGCAAGAAGTCCATGAACGTATCTTCATTCACTTTACACAACAGAATGGCTTTGACCCAACAAGTGAAGTAATCGGTTTCCGTCAGAATATACTTGTGTTGCAAAGAATAATTTGGATTTATCTCTCCAATGATATCCATTCCCCACTGCTCAAAAGGATCTATTATCATTACAGGCTTTAATGGTCCTGCTGCTTTAACTTGTCTTCCACCACACCTTTGATAGATGTCGCACTTTCTGACATGGGCATGTGCATCATTGGATAGTTTGGGCCAATAGTATCCGGCTCTAATAATTTTATGGGCTGTTGTATCTCCAGAAAAATATCCTCCAGAAAGCCCATCATGTAAGTCTATCATGACCTTCTTTGCATCTTCTTTCTCTAAGCATCTAAGAAGAACTCTATCATAATTATTTCTGAATAATATTCCTTCAATAATTTGATATGAGGCTGATTTAAGATGCAATGCTCTTCTTTGATTAGAATTCCAATTTTCCAGTAACAATCCCTCCTAAAGGTAGTGCACAAGGTCTCGATACCAGGAGTTTGGAGCTGTGAAAAGAGGGCATACATCCATCAAATGTAACTCAGCTTCGTCTTCCCAGTTATTTTCTTCATTGTCTTTACTTTCAATCATTAGTTTGCACAATCCTTTCCCTTTAACTATGGAGGCTGGCTTGAATTCGAAGTCATACTCTTGTAAAGTTGTTACCTACTTACCTCTTCTTTCTTCCAATTCCTTTTGTATGAAAAGAGACCTCACAGCTGGGTGTGGAACTATTACCTTTGTCTAGTTCTTAAGTATATATGGTATAAATTGTTTCACTGCTTTGAAAACTATGTAATATTGTTTATCCACAGCTGGGTAATTCAATTCGGCTCCCTATAGACCAGTGCTCATAAATGATATGGGGAACTCATCTCCCCCATCTACCTTCTGGGTAAGCACCGTTTCTGGTGAATCGTCAGATGCGAAAGTGTACAAAATAAAATCTTTCTCGAAATGTATACTTTTGAGGGAAGGTGCGTGTGCAACAATTGTCTTTATTTTACTAAATGCATTCTTTTCTACATCATTCCACTTGAATTGTACAGTTTGCTTTATCATTTCCTGCAAAGGTTTAACAATCTGAGCGAAATCTGGGACAAACCTTCGCACAAAATTTATTGTCCCCATAAATGATTGCATGCCCTTTTTATTATGGGGTAACGGAATCTGTTCGATAGCTTTGATCTTTTCTGGGTCTATGGAGATCCCCTTCTTAGAAACCACGTGACCCAGTAACTTGCCTTCGGTAATGGAAAACACACACTTCTTGGGGTTTAATTAGATACCATATTTGCGGCAGCATTCAAAAAGTTGTTTTAGATGGAATGTGTGTTTTTCCCTTTTCTTTGAGAACATTGTGATGTCATCGAGGTATAATATAGCACTGCGGCCAATCAGACTGTAGAAAACTATGTCCATAGCCCTCTAGAAAGTAGCTCCATCGTTTATGATTCCAAAGGGCATCCTTTTGTAAGAAAAAGTACCCCATCTAGTTTTGAATGTAGTTTTAAGTCTCTATTCTTCAGCTACTAACACTTGATTGTAGCCAAAGAATCCATCTAATAAAGAAAATAATTCAGAACCCAAAACCATTAGCAATATCTGTTCCATAGGTGGGACAGGATAATTGTCTTTATCCGAAGCACGATTTAGGTTTCAGAAATCGACACATAGTATAATTTCTCCAGATTTCTTTCTTACTGGTACCAGATTTGAAACCCATTCCGAGTGTCTAACTTTGAAGATAATTTTAGCATCCAACAGCTTCTTTACTTCACTCTAAATTAGAGGCTCCAGTTTTGGATGCATTTTGAATAGGGCTTGACCCCAGACCTGATGGGGATAACATGTTGAATAATACCGGTGTCATATGTCTTCAGATCTTCATACGTCTAGGAAAAAAACATATTTTTATTGTTTGAACATATCGATGAACTTATTTCTTTCACCTGGAGAGAAACCCTTTCCCAAATTCACATATTTAGACTCAATTTTAGTCCCTAAATTTATCAACTCAAACTGTAGAGACGAGCTATGAGTCTTCACATTCACTGGCATTTAGAATTTCTCGTTTAAATCAAACATCCACTCTAAAGTCATGACTCCTTTAGGAATAAAATTATCGAATTTTAGCTCGGCTTGATGTTCTTCATCATCAATAATTTCCCCTTTGAAGGTCTCGTCATTTGTCAAGCATTCTAGAATCTGTTGATCATCACCAAAAACTCGTAGATTGGTAATCATATCTGGAACCGAGGGCATGAAAAGTAATTCAATAGAACACCGGTTATTAGAGGGCACAAGCCTTGCAGTTGAGGTGGCCAACAAATCAACTACTGCATTATTAAGTCTCGAAATCGATAAAATATTAAATGCATGAAAACATTTAATAAAATCCCATACTTCATTTTGATAAGCTTTTAAATGAGGGGAAATGTAATGTATTTGATTTCGAATCTGCTTTACAATTATTTTAGAATCCCCATACGCTTTCAGATTTTCTACCTTTAACTCAATCGCTTTTATTAGTCCCTGAACTAATGCTTCATATTCAGTTGTGTTATTGGTGCATTCAAACTCTAACCTACATGAAAAAAAATGTTTATTTTTTTTAGGATCAATCAGGACATAGCCGGCTCCTGACCCTTCTAAAGTTTTAGACCCATCAAAGAAAAGCGTCCAAAAATAGCCTATCACTACTGCACATGAATCAACATCTACAATTATAGCTAACTCTACTATTTTACAATCAATTTCATCATCCTGTGAAAACCGAAGGAGATCAGGTTGAGCATCTGATGTATCACTGGCTTCTTCCACTCGATAATTTCTCGGTTCTAGCTCAATAAAGTAATTTCCCAAAATAGAATTCATTGGTTCATTTTTACCTTCGAATTGAGTAACATTATGTTTCATGTGGGGCTCTATTAAAAATTTAATTTGATTTGGGCTCCCTTTATAAGGTAGCCATAGATGTGACCAGTCCGAAGCAAAATATCCACTCAGCTTTGCCGACCAATCTCTTCTCAAAACAAGTCCATAAGATTTCGGTATGTCTGCTACCACAATATCAATGAATTGACACACCTTATCATTTGAAGACAAGTGAATGAGAAAATCCTCCATTTCCCCAATTACCTTCACATTTGTTCTGTCCAACTGAATGACCTTCCAGGTAGATGGTTTGGGTTGTCCATTTATCTTTTTGTAGACCGACAATGACATAACATTTATTGAAGCCCCCAAGTCAACTAAGCAATTGTGCACGTTGTGGTTGAAAATTTAAAAAGTAAGGGAAAAGGTGGAGTCTTGCATTTATGCTTACCTCCCCCACTTGCTTTACCAATTTCTTCTTCCTGGGGCTGATTGTCAGCGAGAAGCTTCTCCTCTGATATTTCAAGTGCTTTCAATAACTTTTCTTTCTGCTGCAGCACATTGCACATCTCAAATAACGAGATATTTCCCCTTGCATTTTTTATATCCTCCACGATGTCATAATCCATCTTATGTTCTGTGAGATTCATTTTAACATTATTGATCTTCTCTTCAATGGGCTTAGTATGCCTATTGATTTGTTTCGGATTTTGATTGGTGGTGGTAAATTCCGGAATTTTATTAGCTGAGGTGTTTTTTTGAAATTTATTTATATTCTTTTGAAGTCTCTTAATCTTTGGGAGCATAAGACTGTTTTCCTTGATCAACCCTTGGCTTCTCGTCATCACATTTGTTTCCAATATCTCTTCATGTCTTGGATCCTTTTCTTCTTCGGTATCAAACAATGATACACAGTCCCATAAAACCATGGCCTCATCTTCTTGTTTTTATATTGATTTATTGTTTCCCTTTCCCTCTTCATCATTATCCTCAGTTAATTTGGAATCTAACAGTTGATTCATCACCAATGTCATTGAATTTATCCATTGAGGGAAATTCTTTTCAAAATGGGGTTGTTGGTGAAAAGTGCAAAAGTTATCCATCCCTACCTCCATTAAGTTCATCTATGCAGGACTATGTGGAGGGGGTTGGGATTGATTATTATCCTCCATTTTCTTGTAATAAGGCTTATAAAACTTATGGGCTTCCTTTTCCTTTTCCAAGTATATTATTCTATTAGAGAGCTTCTGCATCATCTTTTCCATTCCTTCGAAATAGGGTAATTGCTCCTCTTTAGGCTTAGTAAATAACAAGGCTTTCCTCCCAACATTTTTTTCTCCTAACTGGTTAGGATAATCTTCGATGCTTTCCTTTTCATCCTCTACTCTCTCCTCTTCTTCATAAGTCTCTGCTAGCATAGGTTTGGCTTTCATTTTGGAAAACATGGCCAAATCGGGCCCTAGAGCTTAAGTATAATACTCAATCAGGACTTTATCCAAGGTTTGTTAGTTTCAGAAAATTTCTTAAGATAACATACAAATATTTGGGTAAAACTATGCACCTTCTATTTTCTTTCTCTCTTTAAAGCGCATAGTCCTTTCATGAGGGCTGCATGAGTTTTATGGTTGCATATTTACTTCTGAAAATCCTTTTAAAGGTATCCTAGACTGGGATAGAGTTTGCAGGCAAACCAAAATACCATGATGTTGCTGCTCCTTTAAGGGCATGCGAAAAAAGTCTACAAACTACATCCTCATGTTCCCCAGCCTTTAATCCTTCTATTGCCAAATATAAACTTTGTAAATGGTCATCTACTAACATCTTCTCATTTGGATCAAACTTGGGCAGCATCTTCTCAAAAGCTTGAGGTAAGTCATGCAACGGAGGTGTTAAGTTCAGGGGTGATCTGGCTTTCCAAGCGGGTGGTGGATTTGGTGGGTTAGATGGCTGATTTGCATTAACACCTGCCATGAGTCTGGGTGGAGAATGAGGAGGTGAGGGAATGGGAGTATGCATCGGATAATAGTAAGGTGTGTTTGGGTCTACTTGATTCAGAGGCTGAACAACTTCCTATAATGCCACTTCTACTAACTCTTCCAAATCTCCAACCAATACTGAATATTCCAAGATGGGATGATCTTTCTTCTTGTACTCTCTTCGGGGTAAATCAAGGATAGTGGGTAATCCTCCAATACTCTTTACATAGGCCTGTGTGTGTCTTCTCAGATCATTAACTACTTGGTTGTCTACAAAAAACAAATGCTCTCTATTCTCTTCAGTATTTGGATCAGGAAATAAATCGCTTTCAAAACTATCACTGGTGGAGTAACTTCAAGGAAATGAATTTCCCTGGCCAGCCATGCACTAGTGGCCCTCATTTTAGCGCCAAAAATTTTTGAGACTTGGAAATTCACAAGAAACAACAGCAAGGGATTCTCCCCAGTCAACGTTCCCAACTAGCCTATGATTGTTTGGTGTAGGGAATCCGTTCGGTTTGCGGTCTGGATACCGTAGGTCAAGTAACAAAAACAAAGGGTTTTACCAGTTGCGGCCTGGTCCACCATGTATATTTTTGTATTTTTGACTCTAAGTATGATATGCAAGTGCCTATCTAAAATGCAGATTGATAAAGAATATGAGGAGTGGTCACAATGTGATGCATAGGTTCTTACCTCTCATCTTAGACTCTCTCGCATCTAAATCACACACAACTGAAAACAAGATAAACTAAGTTGTCCCTAGGGAGCAATATTATCAATTAATGAGTAATCTATTACTATTCATATGTTAAGACAAATCACAAATAGTTGTTCTTAAAATCAAAACACATAAACATGAATAAATATATGCACAACAAGATAGCTCGTCATCTGTTAAAACATTCATTACTCATAGTGGAAATTATCACAAGATAAACCAGAGAACATTCATATAAGAACATAGGTTGGGAAAGTTAGAACGATCTCATAGTTAATGAAAAACAGCTGAAAACGAAATAATTCCCCTTCAACATTGTTTATTTCATCACATTTGAACATTCCACATAGCACTTTCTCCAATAGGCAAAATTGTAATTTTATTATTGCAAAACGAAGTAGTTCCTCTTACAACAAGTAGTTCACAAATCTCACTGGGAAAAATCCCCTTCTCGCTATTTATTTTCTATATTTATACAAGAACCAGCTCAAAACCTTTTGGTCTCCCCCAGAACCGTTTCAATCTCCAGTTTTGTCATGTTGCGAAAGCTCATAATTCAACATTACGTTTCAAATAAAGATTTTTTATAAAAAACAGATATAGTTAGGTAACTGATGAACCACCCAAGCCTGGGCCTTTGCTTCTTCATGATTACACTCTATCATTCCTCAGTCCCTCTTCAGAACCTTAGTATTTTCTTTTCCTTGAGTGACAACTCTGTTGCCTTATGCTTTGACATGCTTTGTCCTCCAACTGCATCTTCTTCGCTGCAATAATTTTCAAAGGGCTCTGGGAAAATCTTCTATGTATGTCTGCGATCAAAAAAAACTTTTCATTTATCCCACCTATATTTAAAAAACATAAACTATAATACGAGTAAAATGAGCATTGAAGGAAAGAAATGCAGCCGGATTTTCACGCAAAAAATTCAACTTGGTAAAACAAGGCACACCGGTCACTTACGAAACCAGTTACGAGCTCATAACAATCGATGGGAAAACGATTAAGAAACGGGTGAACAAAAACCCCCATCGACGAATCGAAACACTTTGAAATCGGTTGGTTAGTGAGATATGTAGCCACAATGGCGAGAGACCTACAATCTAAGGGTTCCGGAACACAAACAAAAAATTGGCACGATAAACGTCGGGGTCGGCTCATCTGAAACATCAGGTAGTTAGTGCACTACACAACTGCAATGACGGGAGTCAAATGGTCAAGAAGATACATAGAATAGTCAATGTTAGAAAAACATAGAATAGGGCATTGGCGAAAAGATAAGTAGTCTGATGGGCATTTAGTCTACCCTAGGGCTGCAATGACAAAACTCAATCAGCCTTCGACCTTCGATCAAAGTCAAAATACCTTCCAAATAAATCTCAAAGCAAGGTATTTTTCAACAATTAAATGTAGGATCAGTGAAAGGCTTTAATTATTGACACCATGTCTAGCTGACCTCTGAAAAAATTACAACTAAAAATCCCATTTTAAACCTCAGCCAAACCTAGGCAATGATAAAACAACATAAAACTTGCTAAATCCTATAGTCCAAAACAATAGTAGACCCTAACGAATTCCCGAGAGGTGAGAAAACCTAGCCTCAAACAATCCAAACGTGTAGCAAAATGACCTTGAACAAAATCAACAAGGAGCGTCCAAAATTTTAGAAATTTGGGAAAAGTTGCAGCTGCAACAGGCGGAAATAGAACAAACTATAATACAATTGCTAGAATGGTGGTAGCTATCTCTGAGAAGAGATGTGGCTGCTACGCTCATCCATGCCAAGATGAATACAAAATGAGGCCAAAGGGGCCTATTTATAATAAGAATGAGGTGAGAACCCCAAAAGTACAAAACGTAACCCTAGAAGATGAACCATCATAAAGTTTGCAGCCCCAAGGTGGCAAGTTGAACAATCAACTTCCTGGGGTCATAACTTTTGCATACGATCTCTGATTTGGGAATTCGATAGCTCGTTGGAAAGGTATGTCTAATATTTACAACTTTTGGTCAGCCAAATGGATGCCAATGGCTACCATTTTTCCCCAAATATCCAAAAAATGTCATTTAGGGCCTCAAAACGGCCCCAAACGTTTAGGCCCCGAAAAACTATAGAAAAATAACTAAGAAACTGCCACAATGGACAATTGTTTTGAGCTAGTGGAATAGGTGGTTGGACACCGATCTCCATTTGGATCAATTCTCCCTCCTTAGGAAGCAATGGTATCCATTGCATCGAATCCCGTATCATACTTCAAACTGTGTGTTGAGTTGATCTCCTGGTGCGACATTTGTTGAAGTGAAGAGGCTGCTTTTATTTGGCATCCCGAGAGGGTTGTAATTATTGTGTGGATGATTTGTTTTTAGATGAGCGACTTGAATGCATGGCCTTGCATCGTAGAGGTAATCCGATAGATGAGGAAACGATGGCTCTATTTTCTCCTTGTGTCTGATGAGCAAAGACACCCTATGTAGAGGGTGTGGAGGTCTCTGTGATCTTATGTTCTCTTTCAGACGCAATTGTGAAGATAAATATTTTTCTGATGTGGGAGCTTATCTTCCTACCTTGCGAGAATTTGTTAGGTGCAACAGTCTCTGGTATTCGATAAAGTTTTACTCCCAAAGTAACAATGACACTGCGAGGCCGTGACTCATATACAACATGACACTTCCACATATATGGTTATCCTAAAAAAACATCAAACACTTCAAGTGGGGCCACTTCACACAGTACCTCATCTTTGCAAGACTTGATGCCATATGGTAGGAGGCATTATTGAGTAATGCAAATACCTTGTCCTTGGCTTAGCCAACCGATGCTGTAAATTTGTGGGTGTGGTGTTGTCGGAATCTCCAATCTCTTGATGACTTCTGCTGAGATTAGGTTCTTTTGGTTGCCGCTGTCAACAACAAAATGTAGAGGCATCTCCTTCACCCACATCTACGAGTGGAATAGGTTCTCCTCTGCCTCTGACTCTTCAAGATCCTCTAGTTGAATCTGTGAGGTAGCAATATTGGCAGTGGGGTCTACATCAATGATCTTCCTCCCATTGTATGTGGCTATGGAATTGGGTTCAGAATCAAAATCAGGATATGATTCTGAATATTTGATCTCAGCTACTAATGTCTGCTTTGAGTTATATTCATTAGTGTTGTGCCAAGGGATTTTATGAAATTCACACCACTTTACCAGTGTCCTTCTTTTTCTTTCCATCCCCCTTATTTGCTTGTGGCGGGGACTAGTTTTGGTTTTCTTTTACTATGTTCTATGTGCTAGGGTTTCCCTTGCCTTGCTTCTACTGTGGATTCGTAGGTTTAGAGTCTCGCTTGTTCTTCGGTCGAAATTTCTCCTCGATTTTGACAACATACCGATAGGCGGATCTAAGTGAAGAGATGTTAAGGAAGTCCATCTCAGTTTGGATGTACCGATGTATACCACTGCGATATTTCAGAATCAGGTCTTGCTTAAAGTCCTTAATACTTAGATTTGTACACAAGGTATGAAATTTGTTGGTGTACTCTGACACTGTCTGGTCCCTTTCTTGATGCAAAATAGTCCAGTTTGTGTACTGGTCATCATAGTCTCCCATAGGGTAATACTGTTCCCTGACGGCATCTATGAAAGAGGTCGAAGTGGGATTTGTTTCAAACATTCCAGACTCGTCTGATGAGTTTTGCTCACAATAAGTACCCCACCAATATTGGACATGGGGGACTACCTTAAAGAGCGCAAAGGTGATCTTTTCTCTGTCAGAAAAATTGCGGACAGAGAAATACCCTTCTAGAACATTCAACCAATTATCCAAGGCATCTGCATCGATATTGCCTTCAGATTTATCCAAGGCATCTGCATCGATATTGCCTTCAGATTTATGCGTGAATGAAACGAAAGAACATATACATAATTGTAATCATAGACATTTTGGAAATATAACAAAGATACATTAAACACATATTCGATTAAATGGCAAAAATAAAACAAACTGTAATACAATTGCTAGAATGGTGGTAGCTATTTTAGAGAAGAGATGTGGCTACTACGCTCATTCGTGCCAAGCTGAATACAAAATGAGGCCAAAGGGGACTATTTATAATAAGAATGAGGTGATAACCCCAAAATTCCAAAATGTAACCCTAGAAGATGAACCATCATAAAGTTTGTGGCCTCAAGGTGGTAAGTTGAACAGTCAACTTCCTGCGGTAATAACATTTGCATACGATCTCCAATTTGGGCGTTCGATAGCTCGTTGGAAAGGCCTGTCTAAAATTTACAACTTTTGGTTGCCCAAATGCATGCCGATGGCAACCATTTGGCCCTAAATGTCCAAAAAACGTCATCTAGGGCCTCAAAACGGCCCCGTATGTTTAGGACCCAAAAAACTGTAGAAAAATAACTAGGAAACTACCACAATGGAAAATTATTTTGAGCCAGTGGAATAGGTGGGTGGCCACCGATCTCCATCTGGATCACCAAGCAAGACTCCCTTCCTTTCAGGAGTTAAGCTTGAAGAAGCAGGTTCTTCTCCTATGGTAAATAATACACTGTATAGGGAGTTGATTGGGTGTTTGCTTTATCTTACACACACTCGACCTGATCTATCTTATGCAGTTAGTGTGTCTTCAAGATGCATGGATCAGCCTCATGAGATCCATTGGAGAGAAGCCAAAAGGATCCTTAATTTTGTTCAAGGAACAAGAACTCATGAGATATTCTACAAAGCTAAATTTGATCTTGATTTGATTGGGTTTACTGGCAGCGATTGGGCAGGTGACAACATCAGGATATGTATTCATGCTTACAAAAGGACCAATTAGCTGGTCAAGTAAGAAGTAGAGTGCCATAGCACTCTCATCTATAGAAGCAGAGTATAGAGGAGTTGTAAATACGACAACTCAACATTTGTTGTTGCAGGGAATACTTGGTTAACATGTATTTGAATCAGAGTTTTCAACTATTATCTACTATGATAATCAGAGCACCATTCGAATCTGCAATGATCCAGTTTAGAGACAGTGAACCAAACACATTGAGATCCATATGCACTACATCAAATAGCTTTTGCATGATGGTGTTACGGAGAGAAATTCCTATGGCTTGGGGTACCACAACAAACATCTTGACACCAGAAATCAATCCTTTCCAATATGCAATAGAAATCGAATATCTAACACTAAAGGATCAGACCTCGTACCTTATTCCAGATGGTTGAAGTAGATCCTCGTTGATCTTTCCAACTTCAGCTTGAATTGGTGAATCACTTCCTTAACAACAAGTAAACAAGACAAGCATACTATATATATTGGTGTTAGATCTATTCTAGCATATATAATCAACAATGTATAAGCATTTGAAATCATCCATGGATAAAATATTCATTCAAACACACATTATTGGACAGGAAAAGATATTTCTATTAATATAAAATCAAAGATTACAATGAATACAATATCTGTCGGCACGTCTATGAATCAGAGAAACTGAATCCCCCACTTGGGCCTCCACGACATAAATCCTCCATCTCTCGATAGAAAGCTCACAAGCAAAAGGAAAGCTTGTGAAGAACACCAAAGTGCTCCAAGGGACAAAGGGATGCAGACTCAAGCACAAGTTCCAGCAACAATGGACTATAGTTTCTTTGCTCACAATTCTCATATGCCTTCAATGTATCCAAAGAGTTCCTTATATAGCTTTTCAAAGGGGTAATGAAAGGTCAAATCTAAGCGATCTCAAGGCATATGGAAGGCCAGCAGTCAAGTGAGTCGGATCCATGTCAAGGAAAACTCCAAAAGGATTTGGATTTTGTACACATCTCGATGTATGCAGTTTTAGGGGTCAAATCCACGTATATACGCGATTAAGGGTTTAAAAGTCGCTTATATGAATTTGCACATGTTTATAGGGATGGTATAGGAAACATCAAAGGACAAAAAATGGTCCAAGGGGTCTAAGGAGTCTGTAGAGGGACAGGGGAAGGCCATACAAGTGTGATTCACCTGGTGTGGTAAAATCAGCTAGAACATATTCCCCCTAATGTATGAGGTCAGAGGGGTTATACAATGACTGAAATACATTATAAGTCCATCCTAGAAGTGGAGTGATGAAGAGTCCCAAATGGAATACCAGACACCCAATCAACATAGTACAATGATACAACTCTACACATAACTGCAAATACATCTAGCAGTCCCGGATACATAAGAGTACAACAGCCATGAATAGGCATGATACCAAATATCACATAAGTGGTCATAGCCACGTACAATATATATAGATCAGAATCTCCATAATGAAGATATACAAAGGATCATAATCTCCATAATGGATCAAGATATACAATGGATCAAGATATCCATAATAGTTGGAAATGTTTGACATATACTAGAATCAAGTCACGAGAGCTAAAATCTCATGAACACTAGCACGATCAAAGAGGTAGCATATAAGAGATGCCACCAATCTGGAAGGTCTTCTACACAAACTGCTACGAGTACATGTCCTACTATGTGAATAGAGGTGTTGAGGTTGAACATAGTAGTCCATCGTCTAATTACCGGTCATTGATGTATACTGTTAACAGACGCAAGATCACCCACCGATAATGCTAATGGGAATCAAGGTACTAGAGTGCAAACTAACAAGTGTGAATAAATGTGTTGAGGTCAAACACTTGAGAGGATCCATCAATCAGGGGACATTGATGTATTCCAAAAACTGTCGATGGAAAGAGAACATACCACTGATGACTGCAAGTCTCAAGGCACTCAAATATGACTCTAGATTCCAATCCTAGAATAAATGATCTAAAGTCGATGGGATTAAATCTGCTGAAAGGAGGGCATTAAGGCATCCCCCATCATCCAACACGAGTTACTTAGCAAAGTTGTATAATGTGTAAGGACTCGATCATAAGGTGCACAAACCAGTAACTATATCGGGAATGGCCGACATGCAAAGTCAAGATAACTGAGGAGTGGATGACTCAGGTTTTAACTTCCTTCGAACAAGAGCATAACGGTGAATGGTGACTGAATAAAGGTAGCATAGACTTGATATAAAAAACTGGGACATCTCTACAACACAGGAGGCATCGATAGAGGCTCCATGGGGACTGGAAGCTTAACCAGTCGATGGAGATAAACTCAGATAAATGAGTGCAGCTCCTAAAGTCAAACTATAAACCCAACTAATGGATGTGATATGCAGTGCTTTGTTCAAAGGAGACACAACTCGATAGCTGCCAAAAGATAACATCTTTCCTTATTTGGCTTTTTGGTTTTTTGATTTTTTAAGACTTTTTCAAATATTTAAAAAGCTTGAAAAAGAATAAAACTACTTTATAGTTATAGACTAGGATGAGACAAGTGTCATATGGGCAAACAAGCTAGTTCCAAGCAGTGGAACATACATATGCTCAATGCAAGGATACATGTGTAGGATATCGGCACTCGGGGGAAAATACCCTCTTAGTAAAAATAGGGAATAAAGCTACAAAGGATATATAAAATGGCTTTGCATGGATAGATATGAGACAAGCTCAGGCTATATGGCTGAAACTTGATGTCAGGGAAGCCGGTATAAGGCTCAGTAAGGCAGGAAAAGCTCATGATAATGCAATTACAACTTGATATAAGGGAGTCTTGAGGGAAATAGGCCAGCAAAATATCAAGAGGAGTATGAGGCTCTTGCAAAATGT
Source organism: Pseudotsuga menziesii (assembly GCA_001517045.1). NCBI lineage: Eukaryota > Viridiplantae > Streptophyta > Pinopsida > Pinales > Pinaceae > Pseudotsuga > Pseudotsuga menziesii. The sequence goes on from LPNX010121492.1 coordinate 343,336, forward strand.
CATGGAAATACTATACAATAGACTCCCACACCCTAAGCGACAAAATATCATCATGGGCACCAAATGCAAATAAGGTGCTAACTAGGGTACCCATGTATGGTCAAGCTCTACCACTCATATCATGCCACTTCTAAAATAGCAAGAAGGTTCTGTGACATAATAGAGTGGGTTCATACCTAAGGCTATAATGAAACGGACATAAGGTCATGCGAAATGCAAATTGTGATGAAACCTAATCTATATGCCGGTTTAGACATGATACCTGAAATCGGCACAAACGGGTCAATCCAATGGCTGAAACGGCACTAAAAAAGGTCTCCTACATTATAAATTAGTCTGAAAATGGTCGAAAAGGATTAGAAATGGTCCAAACTATAGGAAAGGGGGAAAAAAATTCAAAAATTTCAAAAATTTCTATAAATAGTAAATCATTCAAAACATTATAAAAAATTTGAAACTTTTACCCATTTGAGCTTAGAACTTCAACAGCGAATTCCAGGAGATCCAGCCAGCAGAATCCACTACCGTTTTTTCCAGGTACTTACCCATGCTCTACTCTTTCATTTTGATGCAAATTTTGTCAAATTCCATGGTGTATTTGGGATTCTAGGATAGTCTACGATACGCGCCCCAACCCACGTAGAAATTGAGGGCTTTTCTGCGTATAGGGCTAGCTATACACGGAAAATTCCTCCAAAGTCACGTACATATGCAACGGTTTAGAAAACAGTCACGTATGGGGCCATGCTCAATGTTTTTTAATTATTCTAATGGACAAAATTCAAATTTTTTGTGCATGATGGTACTAGACTAGAGAGAACGTGAACATGGTGATGTAGAAGAGGTAGTAAGGGCAAATCTAATGGCCCAAAAAGCATTACGTGCATGTGGGATATACAAATTTTGGTGTCTTGGTGGCTTAAGAGCCAAACCAGGACTACTACAAATGTTAGTGGACTATTGGGATCTAGAATCAAAGTCTTTCCAGATAGAAGGGATGTCCCTAACCATAGAAGTGGAGGACATATAATTTATTACTCAACTTTCTCGATGGGGGGAAGTGGTGAACCTAATCTCTCACAGGCCCAGAGGTGGCATGCCTATAGATGAGTACATTGCAGTGTACTGCTATCCAGACATGGAGAAGGTGAGGAGTCAGATCCCAACTAACTCCATACAGGTGTTGGGCCTAAAGGCCATCCTACTGACACTAGGAAGGATAGCAGGCTTGGATTCACTCCACCAAGCCTCGTGGCCTCTAATGTTCTATGCATTGGAGTGCATGAGACCCATAGTATATGATTGGAGCACTGTGCTACTGGGCAACATGAAACACCAGCTCAGTGAGTGCAAGATGGGCAGAGTGCAAAACTTTGGTTTCAGCAGCATACTAAGCATGTTTTTCTTCAAGCATGTTCTAGTATTGAGCCCTAGAGTTGACGTTCCTCTACACGGGGTTCGAGATCAATCCCAACGGCGTTGGGTGGATGCGATGCGCAGATTGGGGGGAGGTAGGGTGTCCAACCCCTATCTAGCTGATTTATTTTTGTGGTGGTGATGATAGATAGTTTCCATCGACGACTACCCCTATGTGGGGATAGGATTTTGGGGAGACCTGGATATGCCACTACCACCAGGACTGGCATACAGAGACATAGGTAACAAATCTCGAACCTCTTTTTAAAATTTTTGAGTTATTTAATTTTTTTGTGTTTTCTGATTATGTGGAATCAAAAGACATGTTTTTGGGTGACAATACATAGTGACATATATCATATGCATGCAAATGTGGGACCACGACGGACTAAAGGCTTCCCTCATCATAGACGGAGGGGAAGAGGAGATGATATCACAGGTGTGGATGCGGAGTGGACGCTCCAAAGAATTCATACCAAATTCGTGAGATTGACACACAAAGTACTGATGGCGCAAGTCGAGGACTTGACTGAGGCCATGCAGTGCCAGGTGGTGGGTGTACCATGAGCATGGGTGCGACTATTTCAACGACTAGATAGAGCCGGAGTGACATTCCATGATCACAACCTCCCTCCTTTTCCACAAGCTTAGATACCTGGGAGTGATACATTTTGTACTACCATGTATTATATTTTGGTGGCTCAAGAGCCCCATTTTTGTATTATGACACTATGTGTTACCACATTTTGGATGTTTATAATTTTTTTTATCATGATTGGTTTATTTATTTACATGTGTAAAAATGATGTTTGTGATGAGCTTATCATGTATGAAACAAATGCCAATCTAACACGTAGTTAGCATATGAGTCGGCAACTTGATTATTAATTCTTGGAACATGTATGTATGCTATATTGTCATATTTACATTCTAATAGTCTCACATGCAAGAATATTCTTAATAATGTTGGATCTCTAACATGGTACAAACCATTAAGCTGTGACACTACTAACTCCGAATCAAGTCATACCTCAAGAGAGAGAACACCATATGAAATGGCATCCCATAGAAGCTCAATAACGACACTATATTCAGCAACACTGTTTGAAGATAGCCGTAGACATACGCCTCCTGAAGACAATACCTGACCCATAAGAGTATAAATCACCCAAGCAGTAGAGGCTGAGTGTTGAGTGTGACGGCTCGCACCATCCGCGAATCCCATGAAGGTGGAATATTCCATTAACATCTACCAAAAGAAACAAAAACTAATCACAAACCTGATCACGATAAGAAAAATACCCGACTATGCAAAACTGTATAATAATATACAATAACCAACCTTGGCTAAAAATCATGCATAGTACTTCTTGAGATAGAGTCCATTTTTAGGCTCCGCCAAGGCCATTCCCTCATAATCCACTAACTCATAAGCTCCCTTCTCTAACACATGCTTAACGACGTAAGGACCACGCCGCATGGGGTTAAAATTTCTTGCCCCCAAGGGTTGTTTTGGTTGATCCCACAAAAGGACCAAGTCTCCCTCACTAAACCTCCTTGGATGGACAGACTTATCGTACTGGACCTTAAAGCGACGCTTACTTACTTCTAGAGCCACCAAGGCATCTCGACATTTCTCATCAAGTTGCTCAAGGTGGACCAAACACTCCTCAAATGGTGAAGTGTCTCGTAAGAGCTCTATGGCTAGCTTCAAAGAAGGAATCTCGCACTTAACCAGCAATACCAACTCCACTCCATGTACAAGTTAATATGGAGAAAAACCCATGGAAATCTTAACAGTGGTTCTATAAGCCCACAAAGCAGGATATAACATAATGTGCCAATTATTCTTGCTTTGTGTGATGGTTCGTTGGAGAATGGATTTGAGTGACTTGTTCACTGCTTCTACTTGTCCATTCACTTGAGGGTAGTAAGAGGAGGAATGCTCTTGTTTGTCCCCTAACTTTGATGCCAACTATTCCATCATATGATTCTGAAAGTGCAAGCCATGCTTAGTGACAAGCTCTTTTGGAATCCTGAACTGAGTAATAATCTGGTTGAATATGAAGTGCGCGGCTGTCTCACCCTTGAATTTAATTGTAGGCATAGCCTCAGTTCATTTCGTGAAGTAATCGACAACCACTATGATATGATGATGCCCCCCAGCTGAAGCTGGGTTGAAATCCATAAAATCAAGCCCCCACTTGGTGAAGGGACCGGCGATGATGATGGGATGTAATGGGGCAGGTTTCGAGTGCATATTACGTGCAAACACCTGGCAAGGGTGGAACCCCTTGACCGCATCTACATAATCTTTAAAGATCGACGACTAGAAATAACCCTCTCTTAAGATTTTTTGGGCTGTAGAAAGCCCAGATAAATCACCACGACACGCTCCTCCATTGCAATCATTCAGCACTACCTTAGAATCCTCATGAGTTAAACAACGATGTAAAATGGAATCTACCCCATGGTGGTAGAAAGTGTTATCCACTATGAGGTAATTCTTAGACACATGACGTAATCGTCGTTGTTCATCCCATGAGAGGTGAGTAGGGACCTTCAATGTTTGTAGATATATAATGATATCCCCATACAATGGGTCTAAAGTTGAGATTAAGAATATGTGCTCATTGATAAATGTATCTTCACAAACCAACTCCTCGACCTCGCTTGGGAAAACTGATATAAGCTCCGCAAAAATTAACGATTTCTTCGATTTTGCTGAAACAAACTCAAGATCAAATTCTTGCAAGATGACAATCCATTTATTATATTTTCCCCTAATCATCCTTCGAGTGAGGATGAATTGAAATGGATTGACATGGGCTACAACCAATGTCTAACGAAGGAGAATATAATGTCTCAACCGTTGAACCGCATGTACGGTAGCTAAGACAAGCTTCTCAACATGGGAATAATGGATCTCCACATCAATAAGATTTCAGCTCAAATAATCTATGACATGGTCTTGGAGCTCCTCATCCTCTTGAACCAAAACCATACCAATCTTCTCCATGGACATGACCACATAAAGTAGAAAATCACGGCTATAGTCTGGGGGACTAATCATCGAGGCCGATGCTAGGGCTTGCTTAAGCGCATCAAATGAATCCTGGGCTCACTCATCTCAACAAAAGGTGGTGTCCTTCTTCAAAATATGCATGAAGCCTCTAGTCAAATTGGCAAAATTGACAACAAATCTCCATAAGAAGTTTTCAATGCGTTGCAAACATTGAAGATGACGAATATTCTTCGGGGGAGACAACTGAAGTATTGCCTTAACCTTCAAAGGGTCAAATATTATACCCTCTTTAGAAACAATGAATCCTAATAAGCGACCTGACTTCACACAAAAGATGCACTTGTGAGGATTTAACCTATCCAAATAATGGCGTCACCTTTTGAATACCAATCTTAAATGATAGGAATCGCGCATTCTCATATAAGAATGAGCAGCAAGGTCATCCAAAAACACTTCGATGATCGATTTGAGATTGTGGAAGATCAAGGTCATAGCCTGCTGAAAAGTAGCTCCGACATTCTTAAGGCCAAAATGCATTTTTCGATATGAAAAATTTCCCCAAGGACAAATAAATGCAGTCTTATGTTGGTTCTCAGGTTTAATTCATTAGAGGAAATTTGGGGTCTAAAATGGGCCTTATAAGAAAACGTGCCAAAATAAGTTTTTGTGAGTTGGAATTCAAGAACCAATAGAATTTCAA
>LPNX010121492.1:348692-382487 GCA_001517045.1 Pseudotsuga menziesii
CCTCTAATGTGTATCTAATTATATCCAGAAAAGCTGTCGATAAAGGAAAAAACCTTGCTACCCGCACACTCATCTAAAATCTGATCAATAAATGGTGTTGGGAAATTGTCCTTAGGATAGGCATGATTCAAATCATAGAAATCAGTACATATGCCGATTACTCCCTGCTTATTATCAATCGGAATGGGGTTTAAAACCCACTACATCAAGGGAACGAGATAGATAAAACCAGCTTTCAACAGTTTTTCTATCTCTGCCTTAATCATGGGTGCTTTCCTAGGATTCACTGCACGTAGGCGTTGTTGAACAGGCTTAGCGTTGGGATAAGTTTTAATCTCGTGTTCAACAATGCAAGGGTCAATACATGGCATTTCATCGTAAGACCAAGAAAAGATATCACATAATTATTTAAACAACTCAGTGTATTCTAGAATCTTAGCATGGGAACATTCTGCCCCAATATAGACATTCTCTATCCTGCCAGGATTATGAGAGATATTGATAGGAATCGTTGGAGATATATTTGCCATGTTCCCATCAGCCATCAGATCAGGAGAGCTTAACGGAACCATGGAACTACCAATTCTCTCACTAAGAACCTCCCTAATGTCCTCACACTCCAAGTGGTCAAGCTCAAGAAGAAATTAAGATCTATGATGGAGCTCTTCCCATGGTGGCTCAAATCCTGACACGACCTCAATAATCACTTCTTCTGAAGGAAAAACACTATCAAGGCAGTCGTGCATGTGAGAAGACTGTATTGCCCATGCAGGAAGCACATAAGGGTCCTCCTCCTCCATTCATGAAGAGGAAGGACTAGGCTCTGCAACACACTCAACATTATCTTGATAAGATACCATAGTTGCAGGAACATCCATCACAATGGGCTCACTCAAAGTGCTCGGTGTAGGAAGAATCCAAGGCTCTTCCATATGACTCGTGCGAAAATACACTGATCTCACAGATGTTGAAGCCTCACCGAAACTAGACCCTATCATAAGGATAGGTGCAGGACAACTAAAGATTCCCATAAGGGATGGATACATGCCAACACCCACACTCCCAATTGTCGACTGAGAGTGCTCTACAATCAAGATCGAAGCTCCTGAAAATGCAGTAACCTATGGATTCTTGAATGATGTTTGATCAATCGTAACTATCTTCCGATTAAATGGAAAGCATAAAACACAAAATAGTGAAGAAGCTATGGCTTGCATACTGTACATCCAATTCCTACCCAGCAAGAGATTGTAGTCAAGGGGTGCATCAACCACCTCGACCTCTATCGCAACGGTCTTTCCTCCCAAATGGACCTTTAGGGAAGGAAGGATCCCATGCAGCCTAAACAATCTCCCATCAAACGTAGTTAACATGGTCACCTATTTATACAACTTAGGGGAACCTAAACCCTTCCAACATGATAAATACATCACAGAAACAACAGTGCCTTCATCAATCACAGTGCACTTGACGGTCATGTTAAGAAATTCTACGTGAATCAAAAGAGACACATAGTAAGGCAAGCGAGGATGAAGTCCTGCATTTTCAAATTTAATCATGGAGGAAGAATTATCATCATTCACACCAAGGGAAGAAAGCAAATCCTTCCTTTGTGAAGGACAATTCTAAAGTAATTCAAGTGCAGACATCACACAGGGAGTGTGGCCCAAATCCTTGACAAAAAAATAGTTCTAGGTGGCTGTGGCATTAGGATTGTGCCCCGAACACTTAACAACTCCCTTAGGAATGCGAGGTGTTGGTCGCTGGGGAGACCCGGGTTTACTATAATGTACCAACAACACCCCTAGCTCATTGGCCATTTCGACAACAGACCGTGGAGTGGCCTGAAGTCTCACCCGAAGTGATCCTAATGGGTTGGCCAAAGACTCAAGTGTCTCGACCAGGTTCTGTATAGCGTCCTGTGTGCGTCTCACAACTCTTCTCAACCCACAAGACCTCTCTCTGTGATGCACAGTTTCCTCTTACTCACGATGACTCTAACCTTTATCGCATCGCCGCGTCCTGGGCAACACATAACTCTCTCCTATGCTCAATCCTCAACCTGTGGTACCGGGCACCACAACTCCTCTGATGGTGTGATATCGCCTCCCTGTGATATCCTACCGCTACGGCTCAGCGTACTTAGCGTACTGGTGTTCAACTTATAGGAATCAATGCACAAGTCTATTTTACACTGCGACTCTTAAATGTCTTGAGTGAAACTTAGACAAACTCTTATACAGAATACTCAAAGACTTGAACTTGCATTTATCCTTTTAATATGCTATGAACTGAATAACACATACATACATTTACTGTAAGCAAAGTTCATGTAATGAGTGACAGATATAATAAGTAAACACAATCATATGAATCAATCACATAACAATATGATTTTACATGGTTCACTTCCAGGGTAGAAGCTACGTCCATAGAACTGTGTTTCTATATTATAACTTGAGAGAGGTACACAGTTCTGCTGCACCACATATGTAGCTAGAGATCTTCTGGGTAACTCCGCACACAGCCTGGAGCCCTTCTCTCTTATATCTCTTCTGTATAGTTCCTTCTTACAATGTACTATCACTCTCTCTCTCTGTCAATCCCTGCAGATTGTTGCAATACAAAATAATAGTGAGCTAACAGACTACTGGACTCTCAGACTTGCTGATGTCTGAATAGATATAGGTTACCCTAATAGCTCCAGAAGGATTGACTAGATAACCTTTTACAATACAAAATGCATCCCTTTATAGGTGGCCCGAAGGTCTCGCCATTACAACACTGTGGTCCTATCCAAACAGTAACCCAAATCCCTAACTAGTGACAGTCGGCATATCTGTACTTGGGGTAGCCACTTTCCGTCACACCACTGCTCTCTGCAGTCTTCCACGCTTCTCGACGCTGACCATGGGTACTATGCACTGCTTCCCATCTTCTGTCCTTCATCTTCAATACCTTGGCCTCATCACTCCTTTTCCTTCATGAGGGTAGCTGAGCCCTCCTGTATTCACCACTACCTTCAATGCAGTGGTTGAGCTCTCTCTTCTTCGCTGCTCAGGTACTATCATCTTCCTTGACTTCTCTGTCCCAATAGTCGCGGTTTCCGGCTCTGCTCTGCAGCTAGAAACATGATACAACATTGTAGCTTTACCTTATCTCTTCATCTTCGCCAAACTGTCTATCCACCAAAATGGCAGCTTCTCCTGTAGCTGCGGAACTCTGCTCCAACACGAGGTGTAGCTTCAGGTTTATCCACAGGTTTTTCAATATGCAAAGGAGTTCCTGGTGGATCAGGTTCCTTACTTGGGTTGGGTTGTGACGAACCATAATCTTTTGCACGGTCACAACTTTTGCAGCATGTACCATGTTAATGCAACCATGACCACTACCCTTCGATGGATCTTGATCACCACCAGACTAATCATGGGTCCTTGAGTTCATGTTTTAATTCTGAGGTAAAGGGTTAGTTAGCATAGCTGGGCCCTGTGCTAAGAATCTCAAGGCTTCATCGATACGAGGGCACAAGTAACTGAGGTGATCTTCCTTACACAACTTGCAAGGAAATTTAACCTTACGTTTAGCTTTCTTGTCCCCCCTAGCATTACGAGCATTAATTTCATTATTGTTATCATTTTCATTCCTATTCCCACCCTTATGATTGCTCTTACCCTTCTTTTTATTCCATTTGGGCTACTGGTTACCCTTCTGGTCTGATGATTGCACCAAAAGCACACTCGCTGTTTGGGTCGGTTGGGACGAAGCTGTGGCTTGTCCCAAAGCAAATTGGTTGATTGACAATTGACTGACTTGTTTCACAACTGAATCCATAGGTTTAGCACTCACACAACCAACAATGTCGTCGGCATGTGGTCCAGGTTTAACTTTGGGGTCGAAACTAGAATGCGGAGCATTGGGGATGATATCATATAACAAACTGGATTGAGCATAAATCAAATCCGGTTCCTACGCCCTAAAAATGGCTTGTTCCTCATTTTTCACTCTGGATGTAGAAACATCCTTCACTATATAAGGAAATAACGACTTAAGGAACCATTCGAGGAGGAATTATGGTGGTATAAAGGCTTTAATCAACCTCTTCTATCTACGCCATTCTTGGATATGGTCCGAGATATGTGTGGCTTTATCCTACCAAAATGTTGACAAGAGTTTCATACCAACATCATAACACAATGTTAGCTGGAAGTGGTTAAGAAAAGTCATCACTAGGTCATCAGACAAAGCGAATGCCCCCCTAGGTAGCTCTATATACCATTTCGCAGCAGGCCCTGTAAGGGTGCATTGAAACATCCTTAAATGGATCGAATACTAGTGTAAGGAATTTTAAGAGCACTAGAGGTGAAAGGTAGTAACATGTTCACTCGGATCCTCTCCTGGTTTTCCCTCAAATTTGGGTATGTTTGAGGGAAGCTTAGTAGGGACAGCCGGCTAAGTCGGGTCATGAGCTACAAGATCGTTTGTCAATATCAACAATTCAGGAAGATTCAACGTTGTGATAAAAGGGATCCTAGGATGAGTAGGTTAATGGACCACTCCCTGATAGTTCTGATTCACATAGGTCTGATTACCATAACCAACATGAACTTGGCCATAGTTCCCTCCTCCTATTTGACCTGTATAGGGTGGCATGGAAGCACCATAGTGTGCTGTACCTTGACTATTCAGAGCTACAAAGCCATAATTTGGAGAGTAAGCGGGTTGTTGATACCCGCACCCATAAGGTGAAGAACCCTGTCCATACTGTGTCCCATAATAAGGTCCATAAGTCATTGCATGAGATGTCCCATGAGACACTCCGTACGTAGGAATATACGCTCCGGAAGAAGGAATATACATTCTAGAAATAGGAATATATGCTCCAAAAGTAGTAACACGAGCTCTAGAAGTATGAACATGACCTCCCGAAACAACGGGCGGTACTTGAACCCGAGACACAACTGGTTGAGTAACTGCAGTATGGACATGACTCGTAGCAACATGCCAGCCCGAAGGACCACGTGAATGAGGTGGATGGTGAACATTCAAAGAATTATGGATAGAGGACGAAGGGACCTGCGTAATTATGTACATGTTGTTCCCTATAGTCACTCATCATAGATCTGGTATCCTAATAGGATCACTAGCCCTAGGCCTAGGAGGAATATATGATGTAGCTTCCACCGCTGAGATGGAAGGTGAAATGTGACTTGTGCTCCCAAACCTCTCCACATGGTAAGGAATGAGAGTGCCCCCAGGCATACTATTAGGTTCAAACTCTGACTTGGCATGAAATGCCAAATCATGTGTAGGAAAACCAGACATACCATAACTACAATAACTAGTGCTCACGGGTTCAAAATGAGTCTCATTATCTTCCAGCATTCCATACTGGTGATGCTTCAATGTGGGATCAACATTAGAGTAAGTAGGTCTATCATGTAAAGTACCTATCTCATAAATCATAGGACCTAATTCAATCAAATCAGGTGAAGGATCATAGTTAAGAGTAAACTCCCCATCTTCCACTTGAATGGGAGAAGGTGGTTCAGGAATACCTTCAACATGGTCTCCCATCATGTGTGAATCAATGTGTGAAGTAGTACACCTGGATGGTCTATCACTATCTCTCAAAAGAGGAGGAAATGTAGAAGGTGGAAGTCCTACTAAACGACGAGAATGGTGAGGCGTCGCACCCGAATCCATAATGACTCAAAAAATATAAAAGACTCTCTATCTACGCAAACCCTAGGCAAGCTAACGTGCCTAGAGAATACACCAATAAAATTTAAATCCAAACACAAGCAATCAAGGGTAGGATAAATGAGCTCCTGAATGAAGTAGGTATGTCTCGCTTAGGAGAGGCTTGAGACTCCCATACACAAGCGCAGGCATGTAACCAATTATTGTGGCCCTCAGCTTCAATGCATAAAGCGACTCTGCTCTCCGACCCCAACCTGGTCGGGACACCCATAGAATAACCCATGCAGAGTACCCCCTCGATATCCTAGGTAAGGCAAATAAGGTCACCTCAATATAATCAATGCTCAGGCGGACAGTTGCAGGCGGGATTGACCGTATGGGATTGACATCATCATCACGTTTTTTTCGATATTTCTTGTTTTTGGGGTAGCGGGGTCCGTCAAAATTATGCCAAGTGGGTACTCGTTGGATGTGGAATTTAATTCCACATCCAAAGAGATATCCTAATGAAAATTTGAGTAAAAACACGAGGAGATATGTCAAAAATACAAACAAAAAAGTAGTTTTTTTATTTTCTTCCTCCAAAATTAATAAATATTATTTTATTATTTTAACTATTATTTTATTAATTTTTTTTTGGAGGCCCAATTTGAGTTGAAATTTCCTCCAATGAAACAAAGGCATGAACCTTCAATTAACCCAAATAAAACTTGGACATTGCAAAGGAAACACCAAAATAATAGCAAACGCTTTTTATGTACTGCATAAAAAACCCCATCAAACAACTTTTTTCTGTGGAATTTACCTCATATTCAAAAAGATATCCATCAGGTACAAAAAACCCATCACTGTCATCATCTTCCTCATATTTAAACTTATCTGTGTCAACCTTATTCTTTTCTTCCTCATCATCCTTGTCACAGTCAGAAAGGATTTCCCCAGGATCTTCCTAAAAATTTTAACAAAGTAAGAAAGTTAATAAAAATACTACAAATACTCTTATTAAAGAGATTTAGTAATGAGTACCTCTTCCCATTTTTCATCACTATCATTCTCATAGTCCAAAGAAGAGTCCTTCTTGAAAGGATTTTGAATCCCAGTGCCATCACTGCATCAAAAACAAAGAGCCGGCAACAAAACTTTCCCTCTTGTCTACTGCAATATTAAGAATCCATGAGCTTCAAGGTGTTTCAGATGTTCCTCATCATGGGCTATCAAAATTAAAACACAACCTGTTGCTTTGATAATTAATAAACTTAAAATTATGCAAAGTATATTCACCTTTTATTTGAGAAGGTTCCATAATAAGTAGGTCTATTGTTGTGATCAAACTGCAAAAGGTTTCTTCTCTTATTGTGAAGCCTATTTTCTCTATGTACATTGGTATTCCCATTATTTCAAGGAAAACCATCACTCAAAACTTCTTTTGATTCATTTGCAAGGATTTTTGACATGAACTCGTGATCTTCAACCTCACTATACATCCATTTTTTGTTTGTAGAGTATTGAAATTTTGGTATCTCTACATATTCAACATATTCCCCATGCAACCTAAGTTCATTGAACAATGCAACTTTCGGTTTACACCAAATACCCCAACTTAGATGTCTTTGTGCTGAAGTGCACCAACTAAGATGGCACCAAGATACTAGGTGTGATCTAAGTACATCGCACAATCAAATCTATTCAACTCAAAGAATCTAGAAAGAACAGGACATACTCATGCCACATTTAGACATTTATAAAAAGATAGAACATCAACCTTAGAAGACCCCCTATCTCTGTCTCTGCCGCTTGCTAGCACTAAATTTATTTTTGTCGACATTGGTCTTATTGCCTTCAAAATTTTAAGTTTTCATGGGTGATTGAGTTGGTTTCCAAAGTTTTCTCATTAAACTATTTTCAAGTTGGCAAAGAAGAGAAGTTAAAGGAATTTTAGATAAAAAGAGAAATAAATTTTTCACAAGTGGGGCAAAAAGTTTTATTAACTTTTGAATGAAATTTATAAAATGGGTTTTATAAACCTATTATTTTATGTATATTCAAACTTATATAGTTTTGGATATTTTTTACAAAGTCAAAAATCAGCCTCTTATTAATCCAATGGCTAATGTAAAAAGTGAAAACTCATCAACAGGTATTAGTGTTTCCGGAGAGTAAAGTTGTGAGGTGGTTAAATTGGAAAGGTGGTAGCGGAATTTAAACCACTTTCCACGTGGTAACTTTTGGTGAATTCCGTGGAGAAAAATGGTTTAAGAAAAACAACTCAGTGAAGACTCCGGAACAGACCATTATGTAAAGGTAAATGTGACTTGGTTTTTAAAAAATTATTTCATTTGTGTGCTGCGCGCAAAAGGAAGGAGACAATCTGCGATATTTACATAGCATATTTTTTCTGAAAATGATTGTTTTAGTAATTTTATTGAACGACCTGTTTTTAGAAAACAAAGAATAATTTTCAAAAATTGAAAGATTGTTTTCATCATAAGATTGTGATATACAATAACCTCTCTCAGTTTTTACCCAGGTGCTAAATATTGGGAGCAGCAAATTCATCTTCAGAAGGAAAATGTTCAGATGTCAAAATGACTGTTCTAGTCATCAAATTAAAATAATTGTTTACATGAAATGAAGATTCATTTTGAGAAAGTGAGAGAGTATTTTCTTCAAAACATATCTATTCACAATAACCTCTTTCCATTTTCACACAGGTGCTATGTTTTAGTAGAAACAAAGTCAGTTGTACAGGCCATTTTTCATGTTTTCCAAAGGACTATTTCAGCCATCAAATTCAAAGAATTGTTTTGGACAAATGAAATTTAATTTGACAAAAATGAGAGAGTTTTTTTATTAATAATAGGTCTATAATAAAAAAACCTCCTTCATGTTTTACACAGTAATCACAGTTTGGGAGAATTTAAAATATCTTCACAAGTCATTTTTCCAGAAATCTAGAATTTTATTATTTGAGTCATCAGCTTCAAAGGAATATTCCAAGTATATTGAGGTGATTTTGGAAAAATGAAGAAATGGGTTTTGTTGGGAACATGTCCAATTATAAAAACCTCTTCCATATTTCACACAGCTATCACCATTGGAGATATGCATGAGAAACGTTGTTCTAACTGTTTCTATTTTTAGAGTTCAGTTAGGTTTTGAATTCAAAGTTCGGTAGAGGTTATTCTTATATAAATTAAAATGTAATTGATAATTAAAAGAGGGAGGATTTTCAAGAGAAGAGAGACTCTACATTGTAATGGCTTCACGTTTTCAGTAAATGAATGAAATTTGCAGAGGAGGAATGTAAAATCTTTTTCATGTCAGAGATTCTTGTGCCATCTTTTTCTTCAGTAAGCAATTTCTTTATGTGATTGTTTATCCTGTTTCCCACTCCATTTTGTATTTGCTTTCATTATTGAGCATTAGTTTTTATGGGCTAGAATTCATCCTGCATGCTCTAGGTCCATTGTTCAAGCATTTTCAAAATATTTTCTTCTAAAGTCTTGCAGAATCCACCCTAGTTAGGTGTTCTGTTTGATGGAATGTCTACCTTTGTCTACTAATCAACCTGCTAATACCTCAAGACTGTGGAAATGGTGCCTACCTTTCCTATGATCATAAACTTTCAAAACCCTACCTCCTACAACCTATTTTAGATCTGATTATTGACTCCATTACCCAATGGTCTCCTCCATGACTGTGTTACCACCTAAGTTGTACTTAGCGGTTTTTATCAAGTGAGCTCGGTGAACCGGATAGGGTTAACTTGTTCGGACTTCAAAAAGACCTTTGAAAGTACTTCTAGGAAGTGCTTATTGTATCATATCACATGTTCATACCCCATGGGGGAATTGTAATAAATTTTCTAGCATGATGGTGTCTGTAAAATACTAGGTCTCTTGGACTTTATTTGTCAATCTGATAAGCCCAAGGTGTTTTTTTCCTTCGTTATTATTGGTTGTTGAACAAACGACTGATAATTTCTAAGTTTTTCACTCCATGCCTCCAAAGTTAGGGTGGTCGGCTAGGCATTTAGGCCTATTGAGGTTATTAGAGTCTATGTGTCAATGTATAAACATGCTAGACATCATTTTTGAGTCATATGAACATGTCTAAGTCCCCCTAGGTGTTTTTCAATTTTTCAATTTTTTAGTTTTTTCAGTGTTTTTTATTAAATTTTAATTTTTCCAAAACTTAGGCTATTTTCAATAGTTTAATTGGAAAAAATTATTTTGTAATAAAAGTGGGCCAAATAATCGGTTTCAGTCATGTAGGTGCTCATTTTCAAGCTAAGAGCACCATGTAAACCCATGGACCCACTATTTCCTAGTTTTGAGTGATTTTCCATCACTCAGGTCAGAAAGCCCCAAAAATCAATTATTGATTATTTTAATTAATAAATTGATGAATAATGGAGCAAATCCAAAATCAATAAATCAGTGGATTCTCAGCCGATTTGATTGAAATCAGTCAGATCTGAAGCAGATTGACTGGATCTGACGAATCCTTGACTGAAGGAGGTGATCAAATCAGATCCAGAGTTGATCTTGAGCATCCTTTATCGGGAAATTCGCCCTCCCTCTCTCCTCAACATGTTTTGGCTCATCTGGATGAGTTTTGGGCTGATGTGTCAGTGTATGGGTTGATGTGTCAGCCATATCAGGCCCCCGGTTGACAAGTAGGCTCAGCTCAGCCTCATTTCTGCATTGATGAACTCTCCATCAGTTGATTTCACTTGATTCCATGAGGAATTGTGCCCCCCGTGGGCTAGATGGACTACAAATTGTATAAATCCTGCTTGAGGCTCCCTCTTCCAAGCTAGTTAGAGCTAGACTGAAGGGTTTGCCATTGTAAACTATGTATTGATCTTCATTTGTTGAAATAAAGAGAAGCTTTGGAGGCTCAATTGTGGAGTAACTTTCATGTGTGGATTGTCATTGTCATGCTGTATTCGAGGTGAAACTGCTATTTTTCCAATTTCTTGCACTTAATTATTGTCTGCCTGAATGGTTTCTGAAATCATAGGGATAGATCATTGTAAGTAAGCTTACTTACTTTCTATTTTTTGCATATGTTTGAATGAGTTAATACCTGTATGTTAAATAAGGTTATTTTCATACTGTATCATCCCTTTCTCATATGTATCTTCAGATCTGATAGTTCTGTTTGCAGGAGTTGTGTTGTAGCTTACAGGTTTTCCATGGCTGGAAGATCAATGGTTCAGGTTTGATTCCATTGATTTCCGACAGATATTTCTAATATCATGCCCCTCGGTGCTTCACTACCAAGTTTCCTCTACAGATCTGCTTCAACAATAAGCACCTTTCTTCCCCTTTCTCTCCTTTAAAAATTATTAAACTTTCCTCAAACTGGTTACTTTAAAGGTTTCTTATTACTTTGATATATCTCTTTAAGAAAAATACACATATATCTGATCAGTAATATCCCTCCGAAAGTCTATATCTTAGTTTTGTTTTGCACCTAAAGTTCAATTTCAAGAGGTCTAGTTAAAAGTACCTTATTTTTGCAAGCAATTTAGTGAAAATTCATAGCTTGCTGTTAAGGTAGTTTCATTTTCTGAATGATAAAATTCAATATTCTGCAATATCAGTGCATTTAATTGTCTGCACAAATAGCAATCCAAGATCCCAAGGAAAGCTTGCTTTCCTTGGTTCCTTTTTTCGTCGATTTAGCTAGTTCAATTTCATTACTTTTTGAGATAAAGTAGGCTGACCCAAAGGTACTCTTAAAGTGCTTATGGGAATTTGTTATTATAACATGCTCTCTTTCCTTTAGCAGGTTTTACAGAGAATAACGGAAGCGGCTGTCCAAAGTGGCTTTTGGAGCGCTCAAATCCCCCCATGGGTCTCCCTTTTCTCACAAAATTCTTAAATTTTTTGTATAACTCTAAGATCTTGGTTTCATATTGTATAAGGACCAAGAAGAACTGATATATCAGTCCTCTGATATTTTAACCAATAATAAATAAAATTTCCTTTGGAATAGGCTCTTTCGAGCCCATTCCCCATCCCCCCTGGGGGGGTTCGCATCGGTACCATTTTCGTCATTTTCTGCTTATTTATTTTTTACTAGAATTGATCTAATTTGTAGGGTAGTATACTTGATCTTGTTATTAATTCCATACTCCATATCTTACTTTTCAAAGCAATCATAATACTTACCCCACGATTTCCTGAGTGACCCGAAAGGGGAAAGAGATTCGTGGTAGGATTAATCAGAAAACCAGATTTGTGTAGTTGTTTTATTTTTCATCTTTTGTTTATCAACAAATTTAAAATTAACCCCTCCTCGATTCCCCGATTGAGATCCACTTGGATCGAAAGAGGTTCTTGGAGGCTTTTCTTTTAAACAAGAACACATATTTTAAAAACTTATTAAAATTTACAAGACTCCAGTGTGTATGCTCTGCACTTGGCTGCGGTTCATTCGATTAGTCAAGATGTATCAAAAGCACTTGGGTGACTAGTATAATTAGGATTCACTCTCCCCAACTGAAAAACCATTAGGTGAAAATCCAACACCTCAATCAAACCTTTACGGTGGAAAAATACCCAAAGGAAGTGGGAACCTACTGAAAAGTGACCTTGGGGCACCGATCACTATCACACCCTAATGGGTGCGTTATGAACAATAGCCCCAGAGACTCCATTTCAGCCCACATATTCCTTGTGGGTAGCCATAAAGGTTTATTTTTGGACATACTCCAAGTACTCTCGGGTATATGTGGAGTCCCCCTTTTGCCTAATTTAATCAACTCATACTTCAATTTTAACTTAAAACATACCAAGATGCAATCGCAAAACTTTCACTCCAAGCACATGCAAGCATATTGATTATATTTTTGACTCCATTATTAAGGCACTAGTCATTTTTTCTTCATATATATATTGTGTATCAGCTTTGTGCTTTCATGTGTTTATCTTCGTATCTTGTCATCTTTAATTGTCTATAGTTAAAATATTCAAACTCCTAAATAACTGATTCAGTTTAACATCACCACACTAAGAATTCATCCTTAGTAACTTAATAGGGTCTACCCCCCTTGGCTCCATTAGGAGTTGAGCCTAAACTGAGGATTCAAGAACAAGGTGACAGCCTTGACTCGAGACTTGCCCCCAATGACACACTGAGTGGCTTGAAGATTTCTGCCATGTGATCCAGGTGTGTGAAAAGGCAGCAACACTTTTTGGCATCGTTGCCGGGGATAAATCTTTTTATTCCCAAGTACGAATTTATTTTTCTTCCTTTTTCTTTCTTCTTTGTTTAATAAATGCTTAGAGTAGATCTTTAATTTTCATCTGGCGACTCCACTGACTTTTTTCCAGTTTTATTTTTACAAATAAAAGAAAAAAATATTTTTTGTGAAAAGATTTATAAATGCTTATTTTTCTTTTTCACATGGCGACTCCATTGAAGGGATAAAACCCTGTTATCTCATAAACTTGTGAGGTTTTGTTGTGTGTAGATGAGCCCATGCGACATGTTAAAACCTTTAAAGCTCATCACATGACAGCTCCACCTTGTAAGTACAAGGTTTAATCATTATATCAAATGGATACTATTTTGGATGAATTAGAGGAGAAATTTGGTGCCCATTTAGCCTTAAGGTTTCAACCTATCTATTTCTCAAACATCCCGGGTTTTCCTAACTGTTGTGATGGTTTGGCAGATGCATATAATTGGCTTCCAACTTTTTATGGAGATTATGGTGACTCAGCCATCTGGCATGTCAAATCTTTCCTTCAGTTGATTGTTGACTTGAATATTTTTCATGAAGACGATATGATGCAAATGTTTTCTAGTACTTTTCGGGGTGAGGCTTGTTATTGGTTCTATCAAGGCCTTCCTGATAAATGTATAACTTCTTTTCCAAGCTTCCTTTGGATGTTTTTAGAGAAGTGGCATGATGGTAGGGGTAGTATGAATGGTTTAAAAATTATCCTTGAAAAGATCTGTACCTTCTACCTATCTGGGACAGAGTATCACACGGAAACATATGATGGAACTTTTTCCATGATACAAAGTATTGAAGACTTGGAATCACTTCTTGAACATTTAAGTAAAGAGGAAGTCCATGATACTCCCATAAAAAAGCATCCTAGAGGTTATTTAAGAAATGAAGAAATCAAGCATCTTCTTAAAGAAAATGAGGTATCTCCCAATACACAGCAAGATTCCGAGGAAGGGAAAATCCAAGATGATCATATTGAAGAGCTCTAGGAAGAGCCCATGATGGAACACATTGTTGAAGACTCTCCTCATGTCACCATAGCTGAAGACATTGAAGATTTGGTGTATTCTTAAGTGTGTTGCAATGCTGATACCTTTCCAGAAATCCCTCTAGAGAAATCCACTGAGCAACACATACCAAGTGATCCCATTGAATATGTCCAAAAAATTTCCTTGATTGAAGATAATATTGAAGATCCTCTTCATGATATCATAACAAAAGCCCATAAAGAAACCTATGATAAGATCACTACAGTGTGTGGTGACACTAGACCTTGTTCTCCTCATGTTGATGAAGTTTTGGAAAGTTTATTTCCTTGTAACATTTTATCTAAAGAATATTGTTATGAATACAAGGAAGACATGGATAGGCAAGAGCATGATGCCATGGATGAAGAGTCCCCCACATATGACATGGATGGGAGTGATGACTATTGGAATTTCATAGATAATCCAACTGGTAAAAATATTATGAAGAATCCCATCCATGATATGTCCAACAATGGGAGTGTTTATTCAAAAATTTGTGGAATTCCAATCTACGATACATCCATAGAGGGAAGCACAAATATGGATGCCTAGGAAAACCCTAGTATGGAAGAGGAGCATTCAGAATTTTCATGTGATCATTCAAAATCATACCATATAGAGCCGCACAAGGGTATCAGCAATGAAGACATTGAGAAACAGTATTGTGAAAAGTCAGATGTGATGCAGTCAATGGAAAATCAGTCTCAGCCATCTTTTTCACATATAGAGGTTCCTTATGATTTGGAGCTACTTGGGGGTTGTGCAACAAGTTATCATTTGATAAGCCCCGATGAACAGTATGATGACGTAGTGAGTTTACCTCATCGTTCTGATTGGTATATCAGTCCTATCTAGTCATGGATAGAAGCATCCTGCATGAGCACATACAAGTTTGGGAAGAATTTTTATGACATTGTTCATGCCTATGATCTCGCATCCATCCCGCCCATCCTGAATAATCACGTAGGTTTGCATTTTCTAAATAAGGTATCCTTTCTTTGGCTAGTAACCGAAGACAAGGAATTTTTTTTTTATGTTAATAAAATGCTTAGGTGGTTACACTGGATTTCTGATTACACTTAAACCTTTTTATATCATTCTTAGAGAAGGAAAATAAGCTCCTTGAAAGAGAGCATTTAATTTCTACATTTCTATTTTATACTTAGTCATAATAAAACTTTACTTCTTTTAGTTAGTTACATTTATTTTGTTTAAATAAATCAGCTTAATGGTTCATTTGGTTTTTTATAAAACTTGTGCTACTGAGGTTTTCTTGTCAACTTGAGATGTTTTTATAGGGTATATCAACCAGAGATTCTGGTGTTCTCGTATCCTCTTCTTGCCTTAAAGACCAGATCGAGCACACGTCCCACAGTTGGAGCCAGAATGTTACCACCTAAGTTGTACTTAGTGGTTTTTATCAAGTGAGCCCGATGAACTAGACATGGTTAACTTGTTCGGACTTCAAAAAGACCTTTGGAAGTACTTTTGGGAAGTGCTTGTTGTATCATATCACATGTTCATACCCCATGGGGGAATTGTAATAAATGTGCTAGAATGATGGTGTCTGTAAAAGACTTGATCTCTTAGACTTTATTTGTTAATCCGATCAGACTAGGGTGTTTTTTCTCTTGGTTATTATTGGTTGTTGAACAAACGACTGATAATTTCCAAGTTTTTCACTCCATACCTCCAAAGTTGGGGTGTTCGGCTTGGAATTTAGGCCTATTGAGGTTATTAGAGTCTATGTGTCAATGTATAAACATGCTAGACATCATTTTTGAGTCATATGAACATGTCTAAGTCCCCATAGGTGTTTTTCAATTTTTCAATTTTCTAGTTTTTTCAGTGTTTTTTATTAAATTTTATTTTTTCCAAAACTTAGGCTATTTTTTAATAGTTTAATTGGAAAAATTGATTTTGTAATAAAAGTGGGCCAAATAATCGGCTTCAGTCATGTAGGTGCTCATTTTCAAGTTAAGAGCACCATGTAAACCCATGGACCCACTATTTCCTAGTTTTGAGTGATTTTCCATCACTCAGGTCAAAAAGCCCCAAAAATCAATTATTGATTATTTTAATTAATAAATTGATGAATAATGGAGCAAATCCAAAATTAATAAATCAGTGGATTCTTAGCCGATTTGATTGAAATCAGTCAGATCTGAAGCAGATTGATTGGATCTGACGAATCCTTGACTGAAGGAGGTGATCAAATCAGATCCAGAGTTGATCTTGAGCATCCTTTATGGGGAATTTTTCCCTCCCTCTCTCCTCAACACGTTTTGTCTCATCTGGATGAGTTTTGGGCTGATGTGTCAGTGTATGGGTTGATGTGTCAGCCAGATCAGGCCCCTGGTTGACAAGTAGGCTCAGTTCAGCCTCATTTCTGCATTGATGAACTCTCCATCAGTTGATTTCACTTGATTCCATGAGGAATTGTGCCCCCCTGGGCTGGATGGCCTGCAAATTATATAAATCCTGCTTGAGGCTCCCTCTTCCAAGCTAGTTAGAGCTGGACTAAAGGGCTTGGCATTGTAAATTGTGTGCTGATCTTCATTTGTTGAAATAAAGAGAAGCTTTGGAGGCTCAATTGTGGAGTAACTTTCATGTGTGGATTGTCATTGTCATGCTGCATTCGAGGTGAAACTGCTATTTTTCCAATTTATTGCACTTAATTATTGTCTTCCTGAATGGTTTCTGAAATCATAGGGATATATCATTGTAAGTAATCTTACTTAATTTCTATTTTATGCATATGTTTGAATGAGTTAATACCTGTATGTTAAATAAGGTTATTTGCATACTGTATCATCCCTTTCTCTTATGTATCTTCAGATTTGATAGTTTTGTTTGTAGGAGTTGTGTTGCAGCTTACAGGTTTTCCGTGGCTGGAAGATCTATGGTTCAGGTTTGATTCCATTGATTTCCAGTAGATATTGCTAAGATCATGCCCCTCGGTGCTTCACTACCAAGTTTCCTCTGCAGATCTGCTTCAACAACAAGCACCTTTCTTCCCCTTTCTCTCCTTTAAAAATTATTAAACTTTCCTGAAACTGGTTACTTTAAAGGTTTCTTATTACTCTGATCTATCTCTCTAAGAAAAATACACATATATATGATTAGTAATATCCCTCCCAAAGTCTATATCTTAGTTTTGTTTTTCACCTAAAGTTCAATTTCAAGAGATCTAGCTAAAATTACCTTATTTTCGCAAGCAATTTAGTGAAAATTCATAGCTTGCTGTTAAGGTAGTTTCATTTGCTGAACGATAAAATTCAATATTCTGCAATATCAGTACATTTAATTGGCTGAACAAACAGCAAGACAAGATCCCAAGGAAATCTTTCTTTCCTTGGTTCCTTTTTTCGCCGATTTAGCTAGTTCAATTTCATTACTTTTTGAGATAAAGTAGGCTGACCCAAAGGTACTCTTAAAGTGATTTTGGGTATTTTTTATTCTAACATGCTCAATTTTCTTTAGAATTTATGACATAGAATAATGGAAGTGGCTATCCAAAGTGGCTTTTGGAGCGCTCAAATCCCCCAAGGGGTCTCCCTTTTGTCACAAAATTCTTGAAATTTTTGTATAACTGTAAGATCTTGGTTTCAGCTTGTATAAGGACCAAGAAGAACTGATATATAATTTCTTTGATATTGTAACCAATAATAAATAAAATTTCCTTTGGAATAGGCTCTTTCGAGCCCATTCCCCATCCCCCCTGGGGGGATTCGCGTCGGTGCCATTTTTGTCGTTTTCTACTTATTTATTTTTTATTAGAATTGATCTAATTTGCAGGGTAATATACTTGATATTTTTGTTAATTCCATACTCCATATCTTACTTTTCAAAGTAATCATAATACTTACCCCAGGATTTCCCGAGTGACCCGAAAGGGGAAAGAGATTCATGGTAGGATTAATCAAGAAAACCATATTTGTGTAGTTGTTTTATTTTTCATCTTTTGTTTATCAACAACTTTAAAATTAACCCCTCCTTGATTCCCCAATTGAGATACACTTGGATCGAAAGAGGTTCTTGGAGGCTTTTCTTTTAAACAAGAACACATCTTTTAAAAACTTATTAAAATTTACAACACTCCATTGTGTATGCTTTGCACTTGGCTGTGGTTCATCCGATCAGTCAAGATATATCAAAAGCACTTGGGTGACTAGTATAATTAGGATTCACTCTCCCCAATTGACAAACCATCAGGTGAAAATCCAACACCTCAATCAAACCTTTACGGTGGCAAAATACCCAAAGGAAGCGGGAACCTACTGAAAAGTGACCTCGGGGCACTGATCTCTATCACACCCTAATGGGTGCATTATGAAAAATAGCCCCAGAGATTCCATTTTAGCCCACATATTCCTTGCGGGTAGCCGTAAAGGTTTATTTTTGGACATGCTCCAAGTACTCTCGGGTATATCTGGAGTCCCCCTTTTGCCTAATTTAATCAACTCATACTTCAATTTTAACTTAAAACATACCAAGATGCAATCACAAAAATTTCACTCCAAGCACATGCAAGCCTATTGATTATATTTTTGACTCCATTATTAAGGCACTGGTCATTTTTGCTTCATATATATATTGTGTATCAGCTTTGTGCTTTCGTGTGTTTATCTTCGTATCTTGTCATCTTTAATTGTTTATAGTTAAAATATTCAAACTCCTAAATAACTGATTCAGTTTAACATCACCACACTAAGAATTCATCCTTAGTAACTTAATAGGGTCTACCCCCCTTGGCTCCGTTAGGAGTTGAGCCTAAACGGAGGAGTCAAGAACAAGGTGACAGCCTTGACTCGAGACTTGCCCCCTAAGACACACTAAGTGGCTTGAAGATTTCTACCACGTGATCTAGGTGTGTGAAAAGGTGGAAGCAGACTGTCCTATCAAGTCTTTAAAAAAAACTTGTCCTATTTGTCCCATCAAAAATATGACCTTCTGAGTGTCTTTGATTGAATATCTTGAGTATAAAAACTTTGTAAATAGGGAGAGATCCCTCTCTGATTGTATTAGGTCAGAAATACATTCTAAAGTGGTTTTTGCTGTTACCTTGGAATCTACCATTCACAACCTGGGTACATTCTGAGTGTTAACAAATTGGTGCCTTTGCCGGGGAATTAAGGCTCAAATATTCCCTGGGTATAAACGACATAATTTCAGATGTGATTTTTGATGGTGAAGAACAGTCAGATATTAGCAAGGTTGTGCATCTTTCACCTGGCGACTCCATCTTCGAAGAATCCAGTTTTTAGAATTCCTATGGCGACTCCACTCTCAAAAGATTGCAAAGTTTGAAGAGTTGATTCAGTTTATTCATTTGTCGAGATGATTTCTTTGTCTGTAAGGTATGCTCCTATGAATCGTGCTCACATTCCTATTTTTCCAAATCGAATACCTAAAGTGGATTAGCAAAGAGGTCTTCCAAAGTTTAAAGATCAAAAGAATGATGATGCAGCCCTTCATTTGGTTAGATTTCATATACATATACATAAGCTGGGAGTTAAATTGCATGAGGATTCTTTAATAAAAATGTTCATGGCTACTTTAGAAGGAGATGCAAGGTCATGGTATGAAGGGTTACCATCAGAAAGTTTGTTTTCTCTTACTGATTTTCATACAGTATTTCATGAACATTACAAAAACCAATACCCCTCCTTGTTGCTGGTTCAAGATTGTTGTACACATGTTAAAAGTTTCATTGAAAATTTGGAAAAATTGTATAGTGATGATGATTTAA
This sequence comes from Pseudotsuga menziesii, assembly GCA_001517045.1. NCBI lineage: Eukaryota > Viridiplantae > Streptophyta > Pinopsida > Pinales > Pinaceae > Pseudotsuga > Pseudotsuga menziesii. Next base: position 368,425 of record LPNX010121492.1, read on the forward strand.
TGGATGGATAGCTTTTAGAAATTTTATATGAGAACCCATTTCAGAAAAGAGAAACAAAAATTAGCTATCTTCACATTCAACAAAAATCTCAGCAGTTAATAATGTCTACTGAAAGAGACATGAGCCAAAACTATGATTTGAGAAGCTACATTTCTTTTCCTGAAGTAGATGATGATTTGCAGCAGTCTTGTCAATCTTTGTGTGACCAAGAAGGAATTTGGGATGGTCAATCAAACCCTTCTTCATATTATTCATCTTATAAAGTTTTGTTTCAAGATGAGGCTGCTTATTCCCAATCAGAAAATTCCTTTTTGTAGCAGCAATTTCCTCTAAATTCTAATGCTTTTGTGGGTGATTACATAAAGAATTCTGATTCTACAAATTTTCAGTCTTACAGTCCCTCGACATATTTATTTTCTGAAAATACAATTAAAGAGAAATCAGCCCTTGGATTAGAATTGGAAAAAATATATGAGCATGAAGATGATCAGCATAGTGATGTGAAAGAAGAGGGTTATACTCTTGATGTTTTTTCTGATGATTGCGGTCAGCTTATTAAAAGTTATGTTAGTGATGGTTATAAAGAAAATTTTAGTCTACTTATATATAATGAAAATGAAGATCAATCATGCAATCAATCTCAGTATGTGAAAGAACCAACATTGTGCAATAAACAAAGGGATCACAAAGAAGGAGATGAGAAGTCTAAATGGGATGTTTCTTTAAATCTTTCCAATTCAGAAACATTTTGTCAAGAAGACATATTTCTGCTTAATCTTGTTGAAGAACAAAATGATATTCCTCTTGAAGTGCTTGAGAAGAATGGAGTTGTAAATGTAGAAATATCAAATGAAGTTGTTGATGTATCATTGAAAAACAATAATGAGAATTCCTTTCAAAGCTCTTTTAAAGATCGGTTTGATAGTATGCAAGAAGAGTTACTTTTTGGACAGCCTTGTCATGACAAACAAGTGATTGAGTATTTTGAAATTTGTCATGTTTTTTATGATCCAATAGTAGAGTACATGGATAAATTTTTCAGATGGAGTAGTTGGTTATATGTTTGCAGCAAATGACACATTTTTCATCATAACCTATTGCTATTTTGTTCTTATGTTCTAATTTCGATCAAGCATGAAGAAGAAATGGAATTATTGGATAAATTGCTTGATTGGCTTCATTGGAAGTCAGATTTTGCTTGACTAGGAGTTTCTGCTTAGTTAAGTAGGATAGGTAGGCATGAATAAGCTCAACATGGTGAGCATTTCTTTCAGCATTTTTCAGCTTGGTTTCAGTTTCAAGTGCAATCCAGTTACAGGTTACAGGTTGACAGAGTGGGATTTGTTTGCAAATGGTTTCAGTTGATGGTTCAGTTCAAAACAGGTTGAGGATTTTAGAGAAAAATTAAGAGAAACCCAATGGATTTGGCACCTGGTCTACAGGGTTCTTTTCTACCTCGCAGGGAGGATAGCATCCCTAGTTGGAGCTAGTTGTTAGCACTAAATTTATTTTTGTCGGAATTGGTCTTATTTCCTTCAAAATTTTAAGTTTTCATGGGAGATTGAGTTTGTTTCCAAAGTTTTCTCATTAAGCTATTTCCAAGTTGGCAAAGAAGAGAAGTTAAAGGAATTTTAGATAAAAAGAGAAATAATTTTTTCACAAGTGGGGAAAAAAGTTTTATTAACTTTTGAATGAAATTTATAAAATGGGTTTTATAAACCTATTATTTTATTTATATTCAAACTTATATAGTTTTGGATATTTTTTCCAAAGTCAAAAAGCAGCCTCTTATTAATCCAATGGCTAATGTAAAAAGTGAAAACTCATCAACAGGTATTAGTGTTTCCAAAGAGTAAAGTTGTGAGGTGGTTAAATTGGAAAGGTGGTAGCAGAATTTAAACCACTTTCCATGTGGTAACTTTTGGTGAATTCCGCGGAGAAAAATGGTTTAAGAAAAAAAAATCACTGAAGACTCTAGAATAGACCATTATGTAAAGGTAAAGGTGACTTGGTTTTTAAGAAATTATTTCATTTGTGTGTTGTGCGCGAAAGGAAGGAGACAATCTGCCATATTTACATAGCATATTTTTTTCTTCTTCTGAAAATGATTGTTTTAGTCATTTTATTCAACGACCTATTTCTAGCAAAAAAAGAAGCATTTTCAAAACTGAAAGAGGTTTTTCATCATAACAGTGTTATCTACAATAACCTCTCTCATTTTTTACCCAGGTGCTACATATTGGGAGCAGAAAAGTCATCTTCAGAAGGAAAGTGTTTAGATGTCAAAATGACTGTTCTAGTCATCAAATTAAAATAATTGTTTACATGAAACGAAGATGAATTTTGAGAAAGTGAGAGAATATTTTCTTCACAGAATATCTATTCACAATGACCGCTTTCATTTTTCACACAAGTGCTATGGTTTAGCAGCAACAAAGTCAGTTGTACAGGCCATTTTTCATGTTTTCCAAAGGACTATTTCAACCATCAAATTAAAAGAATTTTTTTGGACAAATGGAATTTAATTTCACAAAAATGAGAGAGGTTTTTATTCATAACAGGTATATAATAAAAAACCTCCTTCATGTTTTACACAGTAATCACAGGTTGGGAGAATTTAAAATACCATCACAAGTCATTTTTCCAGAAATCTACAATTTTATTATTTGAGTCATCAGCTTCAAAAGAATATTTTGAGGATATTGAGATGAATTTGGAGACATTAATACATGGGTTTTGTTGGGCACATTTCCAATTATAAAAAACTCTCCCATATTTCACACAGCTATCACCATTAGAGATATGCATGAGAAACATTGTTGTAACTGTTTCTATTTTTAGAGTTCAGTTAGGTTTTGAATTCAAAGTTAGGTAGAGGTTATTCTTATATAAATTAAAATGTAATTGATAATTAAAAGAGGGATAATTTTCAAGAGTGGAGAGACTCTACATTGTAATGGCTTCACGTTTTCAGTAAATGAATGAAATTTGTAGAGGAGGAATGTAAAATCTTTTCCATGTCAGAGATTCTTGTGCCATCTTTTTCTTCAGTAAGTAATTTCTTTATGTGATTGTTTATCATGTTTCCCCTCCATTTTGTATTTGATTTCATGCTTGAGCATTAGTTTTTATGGGCTAGAATTCATCATGCATTCTCTAGGTCCATTGTTCAAGCATTTTCAAAATATTTTCTTCTAAAGTCTTGCAAAATCCACCCTAGTTAGGTGCTCTGTTTGATGGAATGTCTACCTTTGTCTACTAATCAACCTGCTAATACATCAAGACTGAGGAAATGGTGCCTACCTTGCCTCTAATCATAAACTTTCAAAACCCTACCTCCTACAACCTATTTCAAATCTGATTATTGACTCCATTGCCCAATGGTCTCCTCCATGACTTTCCTACCAAGTCTTTAAAACAAACTTGTCCTATTTGTCCCATCAGAAATCTGACCTTCTGAGTGTCTTTTATTGAATATCTTGAGTATAAAAACTTTGTAAATAGTGAGAGATCCATCTCTGATTGTATTAGCTCAGAAATACATTCTAAAGTGGTTTTTGCTATTACCTTGGAATCTACCTTTCACAACCTGGGTACATTCTGAGTGTTAACACCGCTTTCAGTAATATTTTATCCATTGACAACATAACACCACTGCAAATCTGTGCATTTTCCTGCAAATAATTATAAATTGTTTCATTCAATAGAGTGGGCACTGTTTGACTGTTAGGTGTGTCTTTTTTAAGAAATAGGTCCATCAATGTGGCCTACTTTTTTATTGCAAGTTACTTTTTCATCTCAGCTTCTTCCTTTTCACGTTGCTTCTGTTCATTTTCTACCTCCTCTTGCTACCATTTCTTTTCCTTCTCCTCGTTCAAGGAAACTGAAGATGTTAGCAACTATATATGGTGCCATTATGGAACATAGAGTATAAGTGTTTCCCTATTGGAATGATATAAATCTTAAATTGGAAAAAGAGGTTTCTTGCTTGAATTTGAAAGTTTAATTGTAATGTTAAGACAAGTATATTCCACATATACTACAGAAGTAGAAGATGGAAAATTTTGATAAATAACTTGATGAAATGGAATAAATAAAAAACACGATAAACTCAGTATAAGATAACATGTCCTCATAGTTGTAATAATCTAACAAATAAAGTTGATATTGTCAACTTCTCACTTTCACAATTGCGTCAACAAATAGATTAATAAATCATGCAAATGTGTTTCAATGAGAAATGAAAGAAAGTGATGTAGCTTTGGAATCTTAGTTGAATGTTAGCTTCTTTCTGAGCACAAGATTCTTCCTTTTCCTACAAAGGTAATAAAAAATGTTAGTAAAAACTCCAAAACCTGTCTTTTAAAACTTGCATTATTCCATAGCATTCCAACTAACCTGTTGAACCTTCTCCCTTTTTAGCTCCCACTCCAACCATTTTTGTTGCATCTCACTCTTCTGTTCATTTCTTTCTTTTTCCTTCATCTTGGATTGCTTGACCATTCTACATCAAAATAAGAGATGTTGGCAACATTAAATATATTCTACAAATAGTACATATCCAAACGGATAAATCTAACAGCATCCGATTGAATTGACTTGCAAATTTATCCAATGCATAAATATGTGATTGAGAATCTTACATGTGTGCATTATTTTTCTAAAGCAAGTTTGCAACTGTATCATGAATACTCATCTCATCAACAGCTTTGGAAAGCAATTCCTTAGCTTTTGCTACATCTATTTTCCCACTTCCTTTTGATTGTAGTGATGACAGTGCTGATAGCATTGCTGTTTCTAACACTGATAAATAACATGTGAACAAGGATGTATCAGATATCAAGAAAACATATAATAAGTTTAACTCATCAATGAATCCTTTATTATAGCAAAAAACCAGGAAAAACATATTCATAAATGCTTCAAAATGATATTTTCCTCAGGATTATGTTTATGATACATCAATTTTACTTGCAATTACATTTCTCAGAATTGCAGCTCTTCATTTTAAACAAGGAAAAAAGGAACACAATCCAATGTCGCCATTGGACTCCTCTATTCAATGAATTGTTAACCTGTCCATCCATGCTAGCTCATCCACATTGTGTTATGTTGTGTGTCCACATTGAAAGTGCACATGCCAAGGGATCATGATAGTATTTTAGCAACTTAGCACAACTAAATATTGAAACAATGCACCCATGTCACTACACTACATCTATGCAAGGAAAATATTAAAACATCTGCAATACATATCTAAGCCAACATTTTGATTGGCTCTAAAGTTAATCCATATAATGTGCATCCTACACTCATTATTATTTTGAATTTGCAACTCTCATACAACAACCAAACTTGCACCCATACTTTGAAAATTTCTTAAGGGGAGCCTTTCTTTGGCTCAACTCCTTTGGTCATGGACTTTGTCAATATTTTACTCCTTCCAGGACCAATCCTACCCATTGGGGCTACAATTTGGCTTCATCCTTTCCGATCAAACTATATTTTACAATAGTCACATTTCATGGGTTCCCTTCACTTTGCTAGTTACTCAACTCATAAGCTAAGAATCCGATAATAGAATGGCATTCAAGACACTATAATAGAAATTCAAAAGGGTTGTAGTTACAAAAACATTGCCCTGATTAGAAGAAGAATACTCTTTGAATTCTACTGTAAAATATGATCAACAAATAAAGTTGATACAGAGATCAATTTACCACTATCCCGTCTGAATAGAAACTTGCCACCTAATTTAAACAAATTTCCAATACAATTAATGAGAGACAAAATCTAGTTAAATTGTGTACTTACATTCATTTCATTAACGTGAACACTGTCAAAAGGGAAGATGATTGATGAGATGTTGAGTGTGATTGCTTTCAAAAAAATACCAATAGTACATGAAAAATCAAATATATGTCCTCAGGTTTCAGCCTGTAGCAGGGAGGGAGGGGGTTGTTTGTTTACAATCCTAAGAGACAGTGGGAATTGACTTATTCTTGGTGGTCAACAATGACCACCTATAATAACAAAGAAGCATTAGCTTTAAATCAAGTGATAAACATTCTAAGAGCCAGCCAGATTCAGAAACTTATTGCTAATGGAGACTCGATGATTATCATTTGCAAAATTAGAGACTTGACTCCCTGTGCACCACAATGTCTTGTAAACATGATCTCTAGACCTAGAATTCAAATAATTGAAAGTATTTTGACTTGGGGAATTACAAATATTGCAAGTATTTAGAATTGAATCATTTACTGCTTTAAAGGTACTATTTTGGATGGATGAGTTATGCTTTGTGAATCATTATTCCTTGGCTATAAGGGAACATAATAGTGGATTCAATAATCAAAGAGTCATGTTGCAAATATAAAGATAAATACCCTACTCCTACAACATTGAGTCTTTAGAGAAACCTTTAAAGGGTTGTATGTTTGGCTTCTAGGTGATGATACCAGTTATTTGAAAGGCAGGGCAACTGGTTAAGCATGAATTAAACTTCACAAACTTGCAAACTATTAGGTATAACAAAATATATATCAGCTCTGTGTTGAGATGTACAGGATCTGAAATAGCTTCCATGATGATTGGACAACATTTCATAGAGAGAAATAACCATTGATAAGAAATGAACTTTCCTTAGAATGTATGGTCACCTAAAATAAGACTACACTAAAATTTAGATTCTAGTAAGCTTTTGAGATTGAGTAAACCTATCAAAAAGGTTGGAGAGATTGGTATTCTACAGTGTTCTTATAATGCACAGTTACATAAAGGAATATTCTTATCAAGATTTATGACTTTCAAAATGGGGGAATTTACTTGACCATGAAAAGCACATTTATGATGAAGCAAAGGATAGAGAAAATCATGATGAGGTTCATATTCCCCATTTGAACTGCCTATAAGAAACTATTTCTTTGTAAGGGTAATAAATCATGTCTTCATCCTAATTGAGTGGAATGTGCAAGTGCCCTACCCTGATTATCTGATTATGAATTAGTTTTAAGTTCCAATCCCCTTTAGTCCCTATGGCATGTTTACGCCTTCCACTCTGACTCCCCACATGGGATGCGTTGCTTCTTCAATGGAATATAAGATCCTCACTAAGACCTGAGTCTCATAATTTGGTGTGGAGTTATATTTACAAGTAAAAAGTTGAAGGTTCATGAAGAATTGTTCAAAACCTACCATTATTATAGCATTATAACATAGGGTATGCTTCTGGGGGAGGATAGAGGCAAGGCAGAGAATATGGTAAGAATAAGAGAGGGTCTGACCTCCCCAATTACGTTTTTTACTTGCCAAGTTGAAGAAGTTCAGTGCAGAAGTCAACTTCGGCACTATGGACATTGAAGAACTCAGAGCAAGGGCTATGACTCCCATGCCCAACAATAAGAGGAAGAGAAAGTAGCCACTGCCGCACCCACTCTCATCTAGGAAATTTATTTCCACAAATAATTTGTTCAACAGAAATGGGACACAAATACAAGTTTCTAGTGAACTATCAGTTCCATTATGTGGCCGTAAGGAAAATTATGTCTTCTTATCCAATTTACAAGATCTACATCCTTCTATTAGATCTCTTGCAGTAGAAGAGATAGAAGAAGAGAAAGATGATAACCTTGTGATTAGATTCTTTGATGGAGATAGTGATAGTGAGGGTGAAGAATAGAGCTGGAGAGTGGATTGAAGTGAGAAAGATGGATCATCAAGGGAAAATACAATTGGGGCTTCTGTAAGCCAATCACTTGCAGCTTCTTCACATATGGCTACAAAAACATCGCAATAAACCCAAGGGATGCGGAAGCAAATGGCTATGGTGCAGAAGCAATTAGATGCATTTCATACAACCATGTCAAGTGTAGTGCAAGTCTATGGGGTGACTTCTATGGGGTCCGAAGAGGGTCCACCTCGGTAGTCATCCTATAATAAAAATCCTATTGTTGGCCACAATAGTTCAATTAGACAGAAACATGCTTTCAATCCTGGGTCATCTGTAACTAAACACAGTGCCACTGACTTGGAGAACTCAAGAAAGCAAATTGAAACAAAACATAATGAATTGAAGCTCTAGAGGCATATTCGATCTGGAAAGGGACATGATACAAGATCAATTCCAAGTGGAACATTCCATACACCACTTATAAATACATGAATACTATAGGTAATATTTCCCTTAGTCTTTCAAGTGAATGATTTACAAATCAGGAGAATTGTAACACCTAGACCTCTATTAGGGTTTAGCGCACTAGCTTCAGGAGAGTGACTACACCAACCTAGTCAAAAATAGATCAATACAATAAGATGGTTTAATTACCTATATCTAGGCTCAATAAATCCACCAATACATCCAATAGAGGGTTGGCACATATCAGCATATGCACTAAATGAAAAATAATGTGTCTGAGTCACAAGTGGGATCAGGCAGTGCCATTTCAGATATCTTCATTGTTGAATACAGCAGGGTACTTCAACAATAGTTATTATTTTCAAAGGTCATATGTCACTTTTAGCAAATTAGAGGTTAGGAAGGACAGTTTACCTATATCCCAAGACAATCCCATTAGATACTAGAGGAGACACAAGGAAATAACTCCCAACTTCTAATAAATTGTAATTTTCATACTGTGCTATTGCAAGTTCATATACTAGTGACTTTAAAGAAAAAAAATCTAAATATTTTCTGAATTAGAGATTGAATAGTCTCTTAGTAAGGGGTAATGTGTTGGTGAGTGAGTGTAGTGCCAAGGCCTTATATTTGTTTTCTCTTAGGCACCGATTTTGGAAAGTGATGCTAAGAAGTCCCCAAGATGGCCAAGGGATATTTGACAATCCTACACAATATTGGTATTGTCTCGGTGCAACTTAAGGACATCCCATGTGCAGTGTTAGATCTCAAAAGATAGGCTCATTTGAAAATAGTTATCTCTTGTATTTAGATCCATAAAAATAAGTCTATATCCATAGATAACAAACTAAGAAAAATAAAAAGGCTTAAAATGGCTGGATAAAAGGAAACAAAAGCTGTAAATGCCATATTAGCAAGAGGTAAAACATAATTATTAAAAGAAAATTACTAATATCCAACAACAAAAGAAGACAAAACTCACCCTTGGCCTCTGAAGGAACCAAAAATGTGCTTCCCTCTGAATTACTTTGAAATCCTTGCACCTTTGGGCTAGAAGCATTATTAGATATTCCATTAATATTCAATAGTTCATGTCCAATTGTGCTTTCCAAAACATCTTCTCCATTTTCCCACTCCCTCTGCAATTGCCTAAACAATGCCAAATTGGGAGTGGAATAATGGCTTGATCTTTCTATATAACCTTCTGACCTTGGAAATAAAAGTCTTGACTGCTTGCTATTCTGAGACTTCCATGAACTTTATATTTCCTTTGATAGCCCATTGCATTTATCAGTCTCAACAAGGAGCAAATTTGCTAAATTGTGAGGACTATTTAATACACTATCATCTGAATCAAAATTCAAAGAAAATATGTTTGAAATTATATTGTTTTCTCCAACATCTGAGCCTTTCATATAAAATTTTGGAAGGATATTACACACCGGATTCTCCAAGCATTCTAGCTTTCCAAAACCAGCATTAGAATCTCTAGCAATTTCTACTTTCTCGGAATTTGAAAACCAGTACTTGTACTTCTATCGGTTGCATCTAACATAGACTCATTTTCAAAATTTTGGATAGATCTTGTACTAGTATTTTCAACTTCTGAAACTGATCTTTCCTATAACATAGGCTCATTTTCACAGTTTTGGATGGAACCTGCACTAGTCTTTTCAGCAGTTGAAACTAATCTTTCCTCTACTTTATGATCAATAAATCCAAAGCTATCACCGTCACCATTAAGGGTGCAAGTATTTACATACTTTTGATGAAGAGAAAAATATTTAGAACTATAATCATCCATTGAAAATTGGAATTTTTCCATAGAGGGAGGTGTTAACACCCAAAAATGGTTAACTACCTCATCTACCCCATTTCATGGCTCATTTGTCCATTTGCCTACCATATTTCCCTGAAAATCCCACTAAAAAGCCTCCAAAAGGCCTAAAATGCCTCCAAAAGGCCATAAAACCATCTAAAAAGGCTCCAAAAGGCCTAAAATGCCTCCAAAAGGCCAAAAAACCCCTTTTCCCTCCAAAAATAACCAAAATTCCTCTAAAAATAGCAAAAATCCCCAAAAGGAAAGAAAAGGAATAAAAATAATGAGGAAAAAGGAGGAAAACCCTAAAACAGCAAAAACCCTAAACAAGCTGCCCTAAACCACATGGTTTCCAAAAAACCATGGGCCAGCACTCCATCACTAAAAAACTATAAATAAGTGATGGAGACCCATTATTCCATCATCCACAGTCATAAGCATCCTACCTCTGCCGAAATTATTCTCGAAACCCTAGCTTACCGCCAAGCTACTTTCACCATTGAGAACTCTTTTGGCCCATTTCCACCACCGGAAAAGGAGAAGAAGAAGCTTGGAGCTCAAAGCCACCGACATCGGACCAGTGCAACGGACTCCACCAACCTCCTCATTGGAGGTAATATCAATAAAATCACCATTATACATTTCTTTACTGTTTTTTGCTTCATGTTATTTACTTTTACTGCTTTAGCTTAGTTTTTATTTCAGTTTCTTTTTGTTTACATTATTGAACTACTACTAAGGATTCCAGATTCCTTAGTAGGTGCTCATCAGCACAAGCTAGGGTGAAAACCCTAGCTACAGCTTTGGCGACTCCGCTGTCTTTTTCATTTTAGTTTTTTTTTTCCGTACTGTACTTTCGGCTGTCATTTTTGGCCGCCGAAAACCGCACTTTTTTCTTCCGCACCCATGGCCGCGACCGCGCCTGTTTGCCCAGAACCCGCGGTTTCGACCGCCGCTGCCATTTACCGCCCCGCGGCCTCGACCGCGCCTGTTCGCCCAGAACCTGCGGTTTCGACCGCCGCTGCCATTTACAGACCCGCGGCCTCGACCGCGCCTGTTCGCCCCGAACCCGCAGCCTCGACCGCGCCTGTTCGCCCTGAACCTGCGGCCTCGACCGTGCCTGTTTGTCCCTAAATCGCGGTTTCGACCGTCGCTTCCATCTAGAAACCCGTGCCAGAGTTTCCTTTAAACCCGCGGTTCGTGACCTGTTTTTTGCATTTGTTTCCGCGCCGAAACCCAGCCGGTTTGCCTCCGTTTTTCCTGCACTTGCACAGCCACCTGTTCCATTTGCAGCCCTACAGCCATTTCTGTTTCTTGTTTTACAGCATTGTTTTAAATTTTTTTTTTTTCCAGCATTATTTATTTCAGAAAAAGTTTGCATGGTAAAAGTTTCTTACAGTTTTTCATACATTATTGTTGTCATTGAGTAGCTGTTTTAGATTCATCATCTCACATGCACACAATCTGTCCCCTAAATTGAAGTGAGACCTAAAATCTACCTTAACTCAACCAACACAATAACCTCATTTGAGGAACACAAAAGAATTTTGTAGTTAGGTAGGGTCGGGGGGATAGGCTTCCAATAACACCCCTCGGTCATTTTCACGTGAGACATAGTTGTTTTCCATTAGGGAACCAAAATCCCTTAGTATTTTTTGACACGGTCACCACCGGTTTATCAGGAGGCCTCTCCCTTAGGAGGGTTGAAGTTGTGAGATTGGTTCCGGAAGTCTGAGTGGAATACCGCAATCCATTCAGTAACTAAAGGGCTACCTTTCGCAGTTCTCGGAATACCCCTATATAGGGGATATTGTGGTTAAAGGACCAAGCGACAGATTTACCTCTCTGGACGTGTCATGAACGGGGTATCTTAGTTTCCTTTCTTCTAGGATTGCGTACCCGGTGTCCCTCCCGGTAGGGGGATACTTTAGCCTTTTGACTTTCCTACTTATATTGTCTGAATTGGATTTCATCACCTTACAGAGGATATATTTAGTTGAGTCACAATACTATTAGTTAGGTTTTTGCATGCTCCTGTACCTCCTTATGGTCTAGTGAGTCCACCGATTTTTATTTTAGGAAGCCGACTGCTTATTGGTATTCTGACCACTTTGTTGACGCTCCGCCTATTGTAGCATGCAGTTACAGTAGGTGTTTTGAGTTTCTTTTTGGCCTGAGAGCCTTCTTTTTCGAGCTCCCCTTCTGCACACACGGTTGCATTAGGGTTTTTGAGTTGTTTTTCACCGCAACCCACATATTTGAGAACCACTTGTCACCATTGACTCTCCGAGACATTCTCGTCGCCTCAGAGGCGAGCCCCCACAGCACGGTTCACTTGACACCACCCGTCGTCACCATCGATCTCGAGCCTTGTCACTCGAATCCACTCGTCAGCGGCATAGGAATCCGTCACCAGACTCCGAGAAGACTCTCTACACTACCCCCACTAGCCCCATGGCTGGCGTGAATCCCAACCCCTCCATTATAGGGACTACCAGTGGTACATCCGCCACTATACCAGTTACTACACCTATCGTGGGTATGCCCTCCACAGGAGGCCCGTCTACCATCCCCCTCACCGTACCTATTCCCACGGTAGGAATACCCATACCTACTCCATTAGTAACTCCCGCCACCGTAGTTCCCCCACTTGGGGGTAACATCCCTCACATTACCCCTCCACCTGGGGGCATGGGCCCCAATGTGGTCCAACCCACTACCGAAGCACACCCTACATCTAGTTTTCCCTACATGGCTAGCCTCAACCTACCTGACCTAGCCCGGTTAACCAACGACCCCATCCGGCACAACCCCACGTGGCCCCCCATGCCTACCAAACTCCCCTCCGACATCCCTAAGTTTGAGGGTAAAGCAGGTGAAGACCCCCAGAACCATATCATGTCTTTCCATCTATGGTGCTCCTCCAATTCCATAGTAGATGACTCCATCCGCCTCCGTTTATTACAGCGCACTTTCACTGGCTCAGCTGCCAAATGGTATATCAAGCAACCTCACGGAACCCACACCACCTTTACGTCCCTGGCCTCGACCTTCCTCCAGTTTTTCCAGTTGCCTGTTCGCTACGACGCAGGCGTCGAGATCCTTCTCTCATGCAGACAGAACACGGCTACCCACATCACCGACCACATCCATGAATGGCGGCGACGCCGTAGCCTATGCAAAATCCAGCTAGATGACCGGATCTTCCTAGATTGGTTCCTTAAGTCCCTCCTTCCGCTCATTGCTAAGGATGTGGCAGCCGAAAGACCCTAGTCGGAGGAAGAAGCTATCCTCAAAGCCCAGCAGTTTGATCTCATTTATGCCCAGTCGGGTTACCTTTACACCATCATCACGGACGCCCCTCGAGGTGATTCCCCAAATCACAATGCACCGGGGGCATCCCACGCTGCCGATGGCATCATTGGCCGTCTCTCTTCACAGCCTCAGCCCTTTTCCATAACCCGTCCTACTCCTGGACCTGAACTTTCACGGGCTACATCATAGTCTGGAGCAACCAACTCGCATGCTCACATGCCCCATATCCACGGACCTTCATGTCCACCTCAGTGTTTTGGCAATATGCCTTCCCTGGTCGCACCTCAGCCATACTACCCCCAGCAGGCTGCACCAGTTCTTACGCCGCCCCAATCCCAGCCTCATTATTATCAGCCACAGCCAGCCCCTGCGGCAAACCCACAACCCGCTCCACAGCAATATCCACAATCCCCTCAAGTAGCTGCACCAGTGCAGCCTCCACCTCCATATTATCCACCGCAGCCTGCTCCCGCACCTGCGCAAACTCAGACTCCACCTACTACCCAAGGACAGGTTTACGCCCAAGAAAACCCACCGCAAAACCAGAACAACCAACGTAACCAGGGCCAACAAAACCGCGGCAGGGGCCGAAATCGTGGGAACAACCAGCAGACCGAGCAAGCTGGTCAACACCCTAATCCCCCTGCTAATAACAACGCAGCCCCCACCAACCAAAACCCCGATCGCCCGTCCAAGCAGGCTAAAAACCCCAACCTGCGAACCAACTTCCCTTGTTCTGTTTGCGGGGTCTATGGCCATTACACACACTTTTGTCCACATATGGAGCGAGTT
>LPNX010121507.1:0-16584 GCA_001517045.1 Pseudotsuga menziesii
CTTTGGTTTTGAAGAAAAATATATAACAATTTCCTTGTTGATTATTGGATAAAAGAGTGTTAGTTCACAATTTTGAACTTCCTCAAAAGAGGTGGATTCCATACACTGTGGTTTTACAGGCAGATATATAACAATTTCCCGGTTGACAAGCTTACAAACACACAATTAAATTGGATAAAGGATTGTTAGTTCACAATTTTGAGCCTCTCAAAGGGGTGGATTCCATATACTATGTTTTTGAAGGCAAATCCAAATTTTCATATAAACCATGGATAAAGGGCTTTACAAAATTTACAAAGTAATTTTAAACTTCCTATGAATTTCTAAAGAGGGAGACATCATTCCACATGGTTCCCCCTCTCATGCGATAGTTTAAGGTGTTTGGGTTAGGGTTTGTATGGTATATAAAGCCATCACTCGTCCTGATGGTGGGATTATTCTAGACTGTTCGAGTGGGAGAAGGTTGATGGAGAATTGGTCGTTGCCATAGATATTCATCTTGGCTTGAAGGTTGATGGGGAATTGGTCAATGCCATAGATGTTCATCTTGGCTCTTTGTATTTGGGTTTTTTTCCTTTTGGCTATGGGTCATGTTCCAAGTGGTTGTGGGTTTAAAGGCCGTGTAGGAGATATCTGGAACAAGCCTTCTTTTCTAAGTGCACAACAGAGGGAGAGGGAAATGCAGAAAGCAGTGGACTATGGGATTGAGGTTCAACATGCTAGCTATCAAATTGTAGGCTTGAGGAAAACCATTCACAGGTTGAAAACAACTAATAGGTCAACTAATTATCGAAATGACTGTAGTTGAAATTGGTGATTATTCCGGGAAATCCGTCAAAAGCAGTATTGAACTCTGGTCAAAGTAGTAGAAACATTTGAAAACAAGTTAACACTACAGCTTGAGCATTTGACGAAATTGTAACCTGCATCATGTCAAAACTAGATTCAACAAATGGCATGACAAAAAAGTGGATGTTTATTATTTGTAAATATATTAGCCGAAAACCAGAATTGCAACAAATCCTAAAAATTTTAGGAAACAAACAATTGTTCATGAGCTGTTCAAAACATAAAGCTCCCAAAAAATTCTAAGCGCAGTTGTTTTTAAAGCTTTAAAAGACAAGAAACATTTCAACTAGGCCATAGACTTGGCATATTTATATCATAATAAGACAGTAGATAGACATAAGTTTTAAATAGTGTAGTGTTTCTGATATCAAACACAAAGTAACTGTTCAAGAGGTAGAGTAGCTTTAAGCAAAAAAGATATGTTTACTGTCAGTAAACATATTAGCCAAAAAGCAAAGCTATAACACAGTAAAAACAAGGGTGAACCAAACAAGTACTGTCCCAGAGAACCTCTATAGGTAAGCAGGAAATGAACTAAACAGAACTTCAAAGTATTCCAAAACGGCAATCCCACAATAGAATTGGGGTTTAAGCAGTCAAGATCACGCCGTATCAACTCTTAGAGCCATAGTACTTCTGTGCATCTATTTAAAAGAAACTAGTTTCAAATTCAAGAACTTAACTATTTTTTCTTTAAGCAAACAAAACATGGGCGGAAATTAGTATTTGTTTAGGATAAATGAAACTTCAGCTGGAAATCTTTTCATTGTTATAGCTGCTAACCATTATAGTTCCTGAAAAAATTAGACAAAAAAAGTTATTTTTGCAGGTTTGATACATGTTTAAAACAAATATAAATTGCTAAGATGCAATAGCATTAGTTGAAATGAATAAGACTCTAGCAATTCCTTAAAAAAAAAAAACATATGAACTATATAGCAAATAGCAGTCTAGAAACATTTGAACAATAATTAACTAGCATACCTTTTGTAATGTGTTATATTATATTTGCATCAACATGTTAAACAGATCTCATTCGATAAGTTGTCCCCTTAAGTAAACAATGACGTCGTCTTAGTCAAGTACAAAGACTCCATCAAAGGAGAAGTCACGTATTAAATATATCATAACAGATTTGGCTGTTAAGTAGTCCTCATACGATAGATCTGTCAAAGTCGGGAGGACTGTCTTCAGGAGATCAGATTTCAAAGTACACGGTACTTTTGCACCTTCGGTGTTGATTATATTGCATTTTAATCGGTGTGAATAGATAAAATTTGTCTCAGCTTCACACTTACTACAGTATAACATTTTTCCTTGTATTGATCCAAAATTTTCTGCTGGCAAGTTGCAATTTAGACATATTGGATGAAAAGGATTTGAATATGCACTTGATGCAAACAGTTTTCCCTAGACCTATTTCACATTTTTCAATTCGATTAGAAGTTGAAATTTTTCAAAAGATGAAAAATGCGTAACATAGCTTATTGAGAAATAGTTCTAACGTGTTACCTTTCTTGTAGGCTGAAGCAAGGTTTGTAGATCAATCAATGTCTTTTTTGATCGTAGTGCTGTTATGAACGTTGATTGACCAGTCCGTAGTATATTAGCTTGTGCTTCCTTCTGTCTGAATAGATTTCTAAATAAACAGATTGGATAATCTCTCTTTGACACTTTGTCTTCAATATAGGCAAAATCAGATGCAAATGTCGGAAACAGTTGCAGCTGTATTTCAAGAAAGCAAATATATTGTTTTATAATTTGAAGAAAAGAAACATAATATTTTGCAAGCTAAATCCATAGATGCAAATTTGCTTACAGTTGCTTTGTCGAATTGTGAGTTTCCATCCTTTATCTCTAGCATATATTGCATTCCTGATCTCTTTGTACTAGTCACAATTGCGGCTATTGTTCCAATTGCATATGGCCCTATTGTTTGCAGAAGTCTTTTTATCGTTGTATTTGGTATGAAAGTATATTCTTGACAAACTAGTCCTATGTTTTCTATCTTAGTTTGTTCATCTACTAGTAAAATGCACTCTGATTCACCGTGATCGTAATCGGTTTTTGCTACAATTTTAAAGTTCTTTATGCATATCGCTTTTCCTGGAACTATTTTTTATTCATGTTGTTTTATCAGATTGCCACGTATATTCAGCGTGATTGTGAGTTTGCCTTTCGCATCTTTCAAGTCTGCTCGCAGAATCTCATTTGTTTTACGCAGTTTAGCTAACATTTTTTTTTTTTTAACAGAAACTGAGAAATTTTTATAAATTTTTAAAAAAGGCTGTAGCCCAGCTAGGCGTACAAGGAGGAATTTTGAGAAAAAAGGCTGATGGCCTCAATTAAAATAGTCAGCCTTCTTAAAAGTGCTTTGAGAAATGAATCCATGTTCCTGAAGCTATTTCGAGAAAAGTACTGCTTACAAGAGTAGACTCTCACAAATTGTGAGCAGAGAAGAATACAGAAGCAAAGCATTAAACAGGCGGAGAGGAGTGTCCCTTAATGAAAGGATCCAATTTCTTCTGAGAACCCGGGCTGATGTTTGAGGCTGCTTCCTTTTCTCTATGTTCTTTATTTGTCTTTCGTCCTCTGGTGAGGGGAGGAGAAGGAGCTGAAAAGTCTTCAGAGTCGGAGGCTTCCTCTGATGAAGGGACCAAGGATGCCAGTCCTACCTGGGGTGAGGTCTCGCCACCCAAATCGATGGGATCTTTATTCAAGCCAAGGGAAGCGGGTTTTGGAGAGACTGCCTCCAAGGCGCTAATGGAATCATGGTTGCCCTGCTCCTGGACAGCTGCTACTTCAGGTTCTTGTACTTCTTCTTCCTGGAGAACTGCAAAACTATTTTTGTTTTCCGGCCATGGAGAATCTGCAAGAGGATCTTGGGAGGCCTTCTGAAGAGACACTTGAGGCTCCTTTCGCCTGGGAGGACGGCGTCGGTTAGAGACCGTCTGGAACTCTGTATCTTTGGAAGCTGGGATATTTGCTGGTTTCTGTGGTTCTGCAAGCTTGGGGCAGCTTTTAGCGAAGTGGCCGTATACATGACAGAAGTTGCATTTAAAAGGGATCTGCTAATAGTCCAGTTCTTGAATGTGGCTCCATTCTCCTAAAGTAAGCTTTAGGGCTTCAGGGAGCCCTTTCTCTAGATTCACCTCTACGCAGATACAGGCACATCTGTACTGACCCCCTTTTGGCTCTGCAGTGTCTAAATAGCGACCTAACTTATTACCAATGTCAATCAGAGTGTTTTTCCCCCAAAGATGAAGAGGGAGGTTAGGAAGTCTTACCTAGACTAGAGCGGCGGTGATCTCTGCTTCTGGGTTAAACCCTAGAGACCAAGGGGCTAAGAACAGACCTCTCGAACCCATGAAGAAGGGGCCCAAACAAAAGACAAGGTATCTTTCTGCTTTATTTGAGAACAAGAAAACAAAAAACCCTCAACCAGCTGCAAAGAGAGAAACCTGTCCTGACAGAAGAGGGTTCCAATGTTCTGCAATACAGATCTCGACCGCCTTAGGGCTGGGCCACAAACCTGTGAACTTACCAATGAGAGCTTTCTCAGAGAGGAGGAGAGCTTTCTGGCATGGATCCGAAGGAGAGAGCTCCAGAGAAGGGATATCGTCCATCTTTTTCACGAACCTGGAAGAAGAGTGAGAAGCTTCCTGAGGAGCGGCAGCTTGAACAAGGGCCTTGAAGGTGGCGAGCTGGGCATGAGTGTCCATTCATAAATCACGAATGAAAGAACTCCACGCTGAAAGCAACCAAACCTGAAGGAACTCCACGCAGAAGCCGACAACCTGAAAACTCCACGCTTGGCAGCCAACCCCCACGTTGAGGACAGCAGCAGCACTGCGCAGCAAGGGACGGCGGCTAGGGGACGCTGAGGACGCAGCGATCCAAACTCTGCAAGGGCGGCGACTAGGGAAACCCTAGCCGCAATAGGAGCCGCGTCTTCTCCATTTATTTCACCTCTTAGTGAAAAAATTGCAGTTTAGCTAACATTGTTCTATATGTAACAATGATATTCCCGTGAAAAACATTTTTTTCTTTGCAACTTGTCAATTCTTCAATACTTATTGACATCAAGCATATTTCTTCATGCCTGCAAAATTTAAATCAGTATAAGTTGGAAAGAAAAAGATTATTGTAGAATATTGTTTTGTGATCATCTATACTAGTCTATACCTTTTGGGCTCTGTTTTAGCTATGTCTTTTCGCTGTTGTGCTTCAATCTGTCCATTGACATCAGTATTGCTACAGAAAATATAGCGATCAATTATTGCATGGTAAGTATAACTATAGACATTAATTGCGAAATTTAGCTATTTAAAAAGATTGTTGCAAAAAAAATGCAATCGAGACAATTGTTGTAGAACTTCGTCTCAATGCAGGTCTGAAACTTATTGAACATTCCCATCCACCTATCCGGATGAGTTCCATAGCTGTCAAGCAGAGTTTTAAATGTATTCATAATCCTAAACTCACAAGAACTAACTTGTGCTACACTTTCAGCAGTTACCATATACATTTGTACATGTGGAAGGAAATCAATTGTTCCAGATTCCTCATAAAGTATAGTAATTCTAAATTTAAAAAAAGAAATCTAAAACCAAAATTGACCTATATTAAAATAAACATAGGCAATTAAAAAAAACTGCCATTTTGTTAATTGATACAGCTATTGCAGACAAGAGTCCAGGTGTGCGAACTGTCAAGTGGCTAGTTAGCAAACTTGCAAGAGCATGAAAGTCTAGGCTTTTTCATCATAGTCATATGTCATCTCACAGTCAAGAACAGAGACTGCATGCCGTAGCTATATAGAAAATTGGTAAGTTTGCTTGCAATGAAAAGGTTATGTCTCATTGATTTTTGTAAAGTCTTGGAATCCGTTGATTCTGCTCCGTCTTAGTAGGGTCAGTTGTTGAAGTGTCATCCCCATGCAAAGTATGTTGATGAAGCCATGTATTAAAGAACTTGTCGGGGTGTCCGATCACATTCAAGTTCAATTGTTAGTCAGAGAGTTGGATCATAACAAATGTAAAGCTTTGTATTAAATTAAAAAGATTGCATTATTAAAATAGACAAACAAGGAGTATTAATAAGAAGATAGTTGCTGGTGTTATTTGAAGTAATCTGTCTATTTGAAAGGGGTTTAAAGCAAGATGTTTCAAAAGAAGAAGACACGTCATTAATTAAAGCAATAGAACAGTTAAGTTAAAAGCAAACCTGTCTTATTAGAAATAGATGCAGCATATTATTATTATGGAGCTAGTGAGGTTAAAAAAGAAAGCCCAGTATATTTGAGGCATTAGAAAAGAAGAAAATTAGAAAAGAACAGTCAGAAGAAATAGGTTTGAATGCACAAATTTGAGAATATGAAGGCATAATCGAGTATTTCAGCTATGGCAAAACTTCTTTAACAACTAAAAATCAACTATTGTGATTTTCAAGTCGGCTGTAGCAATTAACAATAATATTTCCGTCAAAAACATTTCCTGTTTTTGTAACTAGTCAATTGTTCAATACTTATTGACATGAAGCATATTTGTTGATGCCTGTAAATTTTAAATCAGTACAAGTTGGAAAAAGATTATTGTAAAATAATATTTTTTGACAAAATATATCGTTCTATACCTTTTGGCATCTGTTTTAACTAGCTCCTTTTTCTGTTGTTCTTTGACCTATCTTTTGATGTCACTATCCCTACAGAAAAGATTTTTTTAAATTAGAGTAAATCGTATTCAATATAACGCACAACACACTAAAATGAAGAAAACAAAGTGCTAGTAGAATATTTTAGGACTTATAGCAACTAGCAGGCGGTACAGCTACTACAGAATATCAGAGAGCTTAAAAGGAGAGCCCATAATAAAAAAAGAAACGGTGATTTTGTTAATTGTTACAGCTATTGCAGAGAAGTCTAGAAGCACAGGAACTGTGAACTGGTAGCTGAGCAAAGTTGCAGGAGCATGAAACCATAGGTTGTTTCATCACTGTGAAATGTTATGGCATAGTCAAGATCAGACACTGCACACTGTGGCTGTACAGAAAATTGGTGAATTTGCTTTGTATGCAAAGGTTATGTGTCATTGGCTTTTGTAAAGTCTTGGAATGCATTGGTTCCACACCCTCTTAGCATGGGTCAGCTATGGAGGTCTCATTGTTGCACAAATTATGTCGGTGAAGTGACATATTAAAGAACTTGTCGGGACGTCTGGTCACATTCAATTTCATTGTTACGTAGAGCGCTAGTTAGTAACAAATATAAATCTTTGCATCAAATTAGAAAATTTCTCTTATTAAAATAGAAGAAAACAGGGATGACAAAGAGAAACAAGCATGCTGAGAACAAAAAGAAACTATTTGATAATACTCACAGTTTTTCTGTTGCACCTCCTATGTCTTTTTCCTGTTCTGGTTTACTCTGTTTTTTCATGCTACTGTTCAAACAAAGATCTATTAGATTATAGCAAAGCATCAATAATATAAATATGTAGACAGATAAAACTACTAACAAAAAGCTTTATAATAAATTGTCTATTCAAGAAGAGCTCATCATTTATTTTTTTTACTTCTAATAGTGAGAATGCATAAATTTGAGAAAACAAAGTGATAGTGGAATATTTGAGGTGCGGTAAAACTGTTTTAACAATTAAACATAAACTACTGTAATTTTGAGGCAAAAATATAGACGTAAAATTGTGCAAGTCTCGTCTAGAAACACAATGATGGACAGGAACTTTCTGATCATATTTGATAATACTCACATTTTTTCCTTTGTTTCTACCATTGTTTTTTCCTGTTCCGCCTTTCTTTTCATGTTCCTATTGCAATAAATATCTATTTGATTAGACTAAGAGATGAATAATATAAATATATGAAAAGAGAAAATCAATAGCAAGAATATTTATAAACACTAACTAGGAAAAAAAATCTATGTCTACCTAGTTTTCTAGGATACTGATTATTTGCTACAATGAACAATTGAAATTGTCAAAGACTTAGTAACTACAAAAGTGTCACAGTTTTTCTGATGTCTCTATTGTTCCTTTCTGCTAGTTTTCTTTACTGTGTTTGCTCATTTATCTGTTCAAACAAAGATTTATTAGATTATAGTAATTGACCATTAATACAAATATATAGAAGAATAAAATCAATAACAAGAAGCTTTCTAAATGCAAATTAAACAAAAAGATCTATCTGAATATAGTTTAACTAGTTTACTAGGCTGCTAGTCTATGTTCAAATAAATATCATTGGATACTTCAAGCAAGATAGAAGATAAACATTGATTGAGGAAGCCAAGGACAAAGTGCACCAGCAAATTCTTTGTTGTTTGAAAATAGATAAGTTGAACAAAATACTATATGGTTATAAATAATATGACAGCAAAGAGAACTTTACCTTCAATGTTTTCTCGGAATAGATTCAATTCAGCATAAACAATGCATCCTGCTGACTCATGTTGTTGTCAATACTAATAGCAATAGTAAGTCAAGATTGATAATGGTTGCTATGAAAATAGCTATAAACATTGAATATGCTACTGTATTATTTATTGTTGTATAAATTTAATCTAAATTTTATAGAAGATGTACAAGAAGATGCAATATGTCATGGTCATTCCAATATGCATCTGACATTTGGACTTCACAATGCTGAGTTTGCATATTTGTCCAAATGTGATCAATAACAGGCTTTCCTTTTTGTAAAAGACTATTTGTTATTTCTTGCATATGTAATGATTGCATGAATTGTTGTAGGACTTTGCTATTATTATTGCTTGCATGGATATTGACATTGAAATCACCAACTATCAGAACAATGTTGTCCTTTTCTACTAGTTCCATGCTTGCAAATGCAATTGTATCAATTATTGATGCAATAGAGGCAAATGGTGCAGCATAGATATTGAATATCCAGATACTCTGTTGAACATGTACATTTTTCGCTACTAGATCAACTTTGTCATCCGAATAGTTTTTTGTTTTCTTTATCTCTATAGATTTGTCTACACAAGTAAGAACAGCATGAACAAAATGTGCTATGTTGAAATTGAACTTGTTTAATTCAATAGCTTGCGGTGCATAATCTAAATAAGTTTCCTGGAAGCAAATAATCATGCTTTCCATCAAATATTCATCATGTACAATGTCATCAAGATGTTTGTGGAAGCTCCGTGTATTCAATGTAGAAATTGACAAAATATTTTCCAAGCACACTGGTTTCTCTATATGAGTTGTTGTCCATAGCGAATTTGTTTCTAGACGAACCATTTCATCTGATACTTTCTTTGTCACTTGGAAATTCTTTTGTGACAATTGCTTTAATAAGAATAATGAGTCAATGGTTTTCACTCTTGATAATGCTGTGTACACAAGCCCATGTCTTGTAACTCCAGTTGGGTCAAATGCAAGTCCATTTAGGGTAAGTGCTTGTGTTCTATGTATTGTTCGAGCGCATGCTAGTTGTATTGGAAACTGCTTTCGAATAGTGACTTGAGATTTGTTTCTAGTAATTGCATTTGGCTTTGCAATTCGTAGTATTGGTGTCCAAGCCAATTCAACATCTTTGTCATATAGCTGCAAATATGTATTTCTTTGTTCTTTTCCAATTGTTGTATCTATAAAGTCTATCCAGATGATATCTATATCTTTGGTTTTTCTTATATACTTTTTGAACACTCCATCAGCGCCATTAACTAGACCGTCTTCTATATTGTAATTCCCTGCACATAATTCAACTATCATATTTTGCTTTACTAGTATTTTGATTGGTAGTGCTATTGTTTTTTCATAGTAGGACAATGTGTCTTGATAGTTTTCAACCTCATCAATAGCTTCAAGAATTACCAGTTATCCATTTACTACTGAGAGCATGCGATCATTATGTTCATTAACATCTTTGTTTCTATAAAAAAGGTATGGAAACAATGTATCTATTGGTGCTGATCTATAACAATGAGCATTCATGTATTCGATGTCTTCGTCTGATTTTTTGTTCAGTCTCATTTTGTTCAAGATTCTAATGAAATCTATGTTTTTTTGACGCATTGTTATATGCAATTCATAGCATTTGACTTCATCTTGCCAAAATGAGTAGGATGTTTTATGATTGTTAATAGTTGGTTCTTCAAAGATAAATGAGTCTTTAATCGGTTGTGCTTGATACAAGTCTCCACAAAATATTATATCAATACCACCAAAGTAACATGTTGTTGTATGCTTTATTTGCCGTAACCACTTGCCAATTTCATATAAGAATGTTGCTCCTATCAAAGATGCTTCATCAACAAGAAGTACACGAAGTTGTTGAAAGTGTTTTGTTAATGTGTCCAATTTTTCACTACTCAATGGCAAATAGTTTGATTTGTTGAAAGGCATATAAAATGTAGAGTGTAGTGTGACACATCCTACATTAAATGATGCCTTTCCTGTATAAGCGGTTATGAGTCCTTTCAATTGTAGTGGATCATAGTCCATTTCAGCATTGTAGTAACGAACCAATGACTGGAATATTGCTTTACCAGTAAACGGTTTTCCAGTTCCTGCACCTCCTGTCAAAAATAAGTGTATCGGTTTATTAGGATCACATTTCTTCTTTCTTAGAACATCTTTTACTATTCTTGCTTGTTCTTGGTTTAACTTCCTCCTAAAAGCAAAGAATTCTGTATTTTCCAATATATTCAGTTGTTTTACAATGTGGTAAGGTCTGCTTTTGTCTAATTTTATATTATTTTTGCTTTGAAAGTGTTGCAAGTCAGCATCAAAGTTTTATTCTTGACAGCTATTTAGTGAAGTAGGATAAACACATTTTGTAGATTCTTCATTTAGCTCAGATATTTGTATCTTGAATAATTTTTCTTCTTTTGTTTCAATTTGATTTGTTGCACATTCAAATTCACCCCAAGTTGCATTAGTTTCATAGACAAACTTTTTCTCATTATAGTGTATGATCCCTATTAGCAAATTGTACGCATGCTCCCATGTGGAGTATGCTTCCTTGAAAGTCTGTTCATCTTGTCGATATGGAACATATAACATTAGTTTCTCTCGATAGTAATTGTCAGGATCTTTGTGCTTGTTATACTTTACAAATATAATAATATATGGCTTCTTACTATTTGCACATTTTCTGCCTTTTCTTGTATAGCTTGATGCAAATTCTGCCAAGCATATGTTCTCAATAGCTTTGGGATGAAGTATGTAGTAATCAATGATTGACGGACACATTATGTCTTCAGATTCATCTGGTTCACGTTCTAGTTCCTTTTGTTTTTTCAGCACGAATGCTCGATGTTCTATTGGTGAAGTGTTTACAAATATACAATTTCTTGAACTAGTATTAAGTGGTAATGGCAATATAATGTGGACAACTTGTTGTGCTGACATTTGTTGCATATTTACTAATTCTTTTCCAAGCTTGCTAATTGTTTTGATGACACTAACATCTGATTTTTTATGCTCTTCTCGTATTCGTTTAAAGGTCGATGTAATTGTTCTATCGAATTTTGTCATGTAGGAACTACAATACATTGTTGTTGCAAATGAGTCTACTATGAACTGGGAATCTGTATTTACATTCCATATATTTGCAATGTGGCGTGAAAAGTTATTCGTCCAAGTCTTGGATGGTCGGCTTTCTAATAACACAGTTGTTTGATTTAAGCTACATTGTATTGCATGAATATACTCATCATTTGTTAGACCTAAATCCTTTAGAAAATCGTCAAATGTATATGTACTATCATACTTAGAATTATGGATTGTCCCAAATATCAAATTTGCATTTTCTTTTGTTTTCTCGTTGTCATATTCTAAAGGTTTAAGTATTCTTGTCTTTTTCATTGGCGGTTGCGGGAAATTAAACCTACAATGCATTTTCTTTCTCTTGCCACATGATTTTGTATGATGATGATGATGCAATGTCCTCAAGGAATCAACAATTGATGTTGAATCACAAATCAAGTACTTATCAATGAATTCCTCTATTTCTTGATCGGCATTTTTTCCATATATTGGTGCATCTTTTGCCCATAGTAATGCATGGTCATGTTCACTTCCTCTATTTTGAAATTCAGTGACAAAAAAGAAGTCTTGGATATCTCCATAGTACTTGTTGTCATGAAGTATCAAACTTCGTAGAGCACATATTCTATTTCTATAGTAACGAGCACATGTTACTGGGTCATTTCTTATCAATGAGTCAATTTCATCGTTTTCTATTTCATTTTCAACAATTGTCTTACTCCGATTTCTTATTTCCTTTAATGCATTGACTAATGGATCCCAACGATTCTCTGCACTGCTAAGAGATATGAAGAAAGTAGGGGGTCCTACTTGTCATATCATTGCATATAGCTTCTTACGTAATTGTTCAAGATAGTCTGGAGATGTACAAATTGGTTTTAGATCCCCGTATCCGATGTCTAATTTTAAAATATTTTCCAAGTTTGGTTTCTTCTTGACCTCCTTTGCCATTAACTTCCTTCCTTTTAGTTGTCCTTTTCTTATTCTAACACATATACTATTAAATACTTGTTTAACAATAATGCGCACTGCTTTGTAGAATAGATTTGTTGTATAATAAGCAAAATCATGTTCCTTATGCAATACTTCCCATTTTGCAATCTTTTGATATGAAAGGTTGTTTGTCATGTCTTCTGGTCGTTTCTCACCAAAGAACAATGTAGGGAAGCTCATTTCTTCTGAGTATTTATCTTGGAAAATTCCTAATGGAAGATAGCCCTCACCAGGAGCAATGTTTATTTGGTTGTTTTGAAGGTCAAATATGTTGTGTGTATCAGTGAATCCATACAATAGTGTTTTTGTAACAACGTCTTCATTTCTCTCTAGTATGTCTTCATCAATGTTATCGCCATTGAACTCTTCATTTTCAATATCTGTTTGTCTTTCATATGCTTCCTTGTTTTCATTGAATATTTTCTCCCATCGCTCAGTTATTTTAATATTCTCCAATTTGTAAAGTGTGGTTCTGCACAATCGTCTCAAAGATTTTATGACTCTATGAGGATGAATACGCCCAATAGCATAAGCATTTTTTAACCTTAGGATCTTTTTTATTGCTATTGCAATTGTACTAGTCTCATTTATATCACGGGGCAAAGCATGTTGAATCCTAGAAATGTCGGTTGAAACATTGATGACTCCACCAGTAAGTCCAAGTTGTGGCTTTTTAAATCTTTGTCCAAGTTCCCTTATTTGTAGGAACGGCAATCTCAATGCTATCAATCTTTCTTCAAGCTCATTCAATTCCTTCACAATTCTTATAGGATTATTTCGCTTAAATTTTTTCTCAACAGTAAAGTTAGCATCTACATCATTCTTTAATGCTTTTTTGCAAGTTTTGCAAATGTATATATTACTATGAAGATTTGTTGGCATTTCTGTTGATCTTTTTCTTTTTCTTTGATGCAATTCTCTTTGTTGATATTTTTCTTTGATTGGTATAACATCTTTTCTAAACAACGTTTGCTCACATGTTATGCAATCGAATATAGGCACATCTGCAATTTGTTTATGGAATTTTTTTTCAGCAATAGTAAATGTTTCCTTGCAACTATCGTTTTCTTCTTGAACCACAGTAAACTCTATATTTTTTCGCTTCTTTGTTGACCTTTGTAATCCATACCTATTTGTCTTTATGTCTTCATTAATTCTATCGCATGGTTTTTGTTCAAAAGCTTTGTTTCTAATTAGACTTTTGATATTACGTAAAGATGGGCTTCTTTGACTCTGATTTACCAAAAATAGTTTTTGCAAGCAACTTTCAGCATCTATAATTTTCGGCATATGTAATTTCTGAACTTTGTTTTCTTCAATATTAGAATGTTTAAAGGATTTTTTTCTACTTAGACTTTTCATAGTATGTAGGGATAGCTTTCCTTATCTATTGTTTTCCAAAGATAATTTTTGCAACGAACTTTCACCATCCATATTTCTCGGCATATTAAATTTCTGAACTTTGTATTGTTCAATATTAGAACAACCATCTATCTTGTTTTTGGATAGCAATGGTTCAAAATGTCCAGCAAGTGGATTCTCGTCATGGAACAATATGTCATATGTATCTGTAGACAATGTTGATTTGAAGTGCAAATAGCTCTTACCTTGACTTTTTGACCAAATTCTTATCGGTCTTCTCAACCAATTTGATTCCCAGTGTACACAGAAAATGTCGCCCCATAACCCTCTATCCTCTGGCAATATGTCAATTACTGCTGATTTGCACATTTTATCCAAATAGATTTCTGGGACATTAACATTGTGCATTTCTATCAACGAATTACTGTTTAGTTCAAGTTCATAAGATCTGATTGCTTCCTCGTCCTATTTTTCCAAACAAGCTCTAAAGTGTTCTATAATAACCTCTCTAATTTCTGTTGTTGTGTATCTAAAATCCAATAGCACTTGCAATGCATTGAATAAGCAATCGCCAACAGCATATGCAAAATTTTGTAAACGAAACGAGCCATGCATTTGCAATACATTGTCAATGTTGACCACTGAGTATGTATTTTCTAGTTCCCTTTTGCATTTTTTCTCTAAGTGAACAATCTCATCATCAGAACCCTTCATTATATCTAGCACATGTAAAACAGTCTAACCAATAATGAAATCTAAACACTATACAACTTTGTACAAAGTTGTATACCCGTAGGACTTGTTTGAATGCTTTGAATAAATGATACTTTTGCACCTATGGATCACAGTGTAATGTAAAATTTATTCATCTACTAAAATAAATGCAAACTAAGTTAAGTTTTTTCATAAAAAAATATTTACTATCAACTATATTTACACCGAAAAAAAAAAGATCCAAAACATCTCTGTATAAAATAGGTAGCCTAGAGATGATATTTAACATATCATTCAAAAAACAAAGCCTGGTGAAGCAAATGCAAAGTAACTAGATTACACGATCACATGCAATATTTATTTCATTCCAGCACATCGAACAATGAAACAGCAGGCTTCACAAGTTTGAATCTTCCTATCCGAAGAGTTATTCCTCTCCGAAGATTAGCCAATAAGAGAGATGAAGTCTCAGTAGGCCTTAGGGGTTCAGACGGCTTTAACTCTATAGCAGCTTAAGACAGTTTGATTCACACGGATCAAAGTGATGGACTAAGCCTTGGTGGACTTTCTGGTCCATAGGGGTCCAGGCGGTACTAAGCAGGACTAAGTGGGACTAATTAAGTCTATTTAGGCACTTGTTGTTATTCAGGAAGAAAAGCTATCCTCACCCTTCTTGGGTTGGGAAAGACTTTAAAACGTGTGATGATAGAGAGTCGTGCGTGTCGTAGCAACCCAATTATAAAAAAGGTAGGAATAAGTTTGAGGTTGTAGGTAGCACCCATTCATTACCTTGAAGAAGGCTCTGACACAATTGGTGAGGAGCAGCAAAGATAATAAACCCTACTAGTTGAGGTCAGGAGTCGATAGAGAGACCTTGCAGAGTAAAGTTAATAGGGTCTGCTGAAGGGAGTGTATGAAGAAGCTCTTACGACTCTAGACAAGATTACATATCCACGACCCGGAGGGCCTTAAGTATTTATTGGGTAAATGGGACAATGACTAACAAAACGGTTGATCCTAACCCACTTGGTGGTGATATAATATGTATTAAATTTACAGGGGTTCATGCCGGGTTACAAAGGGATATTCCCCTTGGGGCTTACTTTATTAATAATTTTTTTAGCCACTTTCCCACATGAATTGCAGCACCTAAAAGTACAGCTCCAACATTTCCAAATCGGAGCAAAGGCGACGAATAAATAAATAAGGAGGCAGGATCTATAGTTTGAAAAGGAGATAGGGTAGTAGCCCTAAAATAGAGGATGGATATATTAACTGGTATTTGTAATAATGAAAGGTGGCATATCCGGATGATATAGGAGAGTCTCATCCTGGCCTTCTGAAAACTGTTAAATTCAATGGAATAATATCTATTAAATCTCGGAATAAAAGATCTATACATCTGATACTGGCATAGATACGTTTTCACTCCTGTGTATCTCGGGTAGGCTTGTGCCCTTTTTGGCTTGAATGGAACTATAGTAGTCCATAGGAGGGCTCCAGACAATCCATGGGACTAACTGCTTGGACTAAGCTCCTATTATCTGCTAGTTTCCAGGGCTAAGGCAATAACTTAAGGACCTATGTTAGATGGTAATTTAAGTACAAAAAGGTTGCATATCCCATATTATAGAGTCCTCATGTGTCCTCTCCCATTTGGTCGAGTGTCTAAAGAACCTCTCCCTCGGAAGGACAAGCAATATAAACTTTTAGCATTTCATAAACTTTCCCTTTAGTTTGATGGTTTCAGGAAAGGCTTGTTGGCGAGCTGCTGCTTGGTTGGCGTGATAAGAAATAAAGCTGGATGGATCGTGAGGGATATAGAGCCAGATATGGGGTAGTTCGTTTAAGCCATAAACCAATGGAACAAGGGCCACTTGACCATGGACGGATGGGGAGAGCATAGAGCCAGGATAGGAGCCTAAAGAGAAAAGATTTTTGCATAATCTCAATAACATAAATTGCTTAACATATTCAATAGATCATATTTGATCTTATGAAGTTGACCATCTCCTTTGACCATCTCCTTCAGACCTGGAATGATTTTTGTGATCCTGCCAATCAGCATAAAATATATAAGTTTAGCTTTTACCTTTATCACAAATTACTTTCTCAGTACACTATTGGTATTCTCTAC
>LPNX010121510.1:0-10837 GCA_001517045.1 Pseudotsuga menziesii
TCTAAGTATAAGCTCTTTTGTTGTGATTTGTTTAGCCATCTCTTTCTTTACTGTGTTTATTGCCTGAATGTGCATTTAGGTAATTTTCAGATTTAATAAAGGGCCGATAGTTGTCATCCTATTGGTTATTTAGTGATACTTGATTTATAAACACCATCCTCAGCAGGATTTAACCATTTATATACATGTGTTATGTGTGTAATTCTGCCAGCCTAGTGAGTTCTCCATCCTTGCACCTTTTTGTCAAACTACTGAACAAGTTGTAACTAAAAGCCTTGTGATTGAGTGAGCTTCATGCATGTCTTGAGAGTGAGAGGTTATATAGGTCATCTGGCTTGATCCAATTCAGAAAAAAACCCAAAAAAATAGTTTAAGTTACCAGGCATCCTCGAGCTACAATCTAGAGTAGTTTCCTAGAGTGATAACAGATGGTTTGTCTTTGATTTCTTTAGTGATATATAGCCTTTGAATTTTTTGACAATAAAGGGTTTTTGACCCCCCCCACTTTTTTTNAGGAGTTTCCTAGAGTGATAACAGATGGTTTGTCTTTGATTTCTTTAGTGATATATAGCCTTTGAATTTTTTGACAATAAAGGGTTTTTGACCCCCCCCACTTTTTTTTACTAGTCTTCCTTTAACTACTTCTTCAATAATAATTGGTCTTCTTTGTTAGGTTAAATAACCTTTTTTTTTCCAAAATAATTATTATAATAATTTTTTTTATATAACAACAATTAATTATTAAATTAATTATTATATAATAATGTTTTTATTATTATTTAATATAATAAACAATTTTAAAATATTATAATATAATATAAGATATTATGATATATATTATATTATATAATAATGTTTTAGTTTTTTTTGTGTGTGTATGTCGACGCATGGAGGAGCAAAGTGTGGCGTGGAGGAGCGATCATAAGGTGGATGAGGTGGCAGATGTGGTGGGTGGAGAGGAGGTAACGGATGTGGGGATGTGGTGGAGGTAGCGAAGGGTAGCAGAGGGGGAAGCGAGGAGGTGGCTCATGGAGAAAAAGTATGGGTGGAGAAGGGCGCGTGGATTGGGAGGTGGCAGCGGTAGTAGGGATGGAAGGTGGCAGCTGAAGCAGGGATGGAAGGATGACGGTAGTATATGGGGGAGGGTGAATGGAGCAGGGAGTACGCAGGGAGAGGGGGATGGAGAAGGTGAAACAATTGGAGAAGTTGCATAGTTGGGAGGACATGTGAGCTGAGGAGGGAGTGGAATGGGCGAGAGAGTAGTGGTAAGTGGATGGGGAGTGCAGATGGGAACATGTGATGGGAGGTAGGCGACAAGAAAGATGGAGTGCAGGCAGATTTTGATTTCTTTTTTTAAGGCAAGGAAAAGGTCAAAGACCTACAACACAGGGAAATACTGATTTTCTCAGACAAGGTTTGAATTTGTTGACCACCGGCCAGATCAGCAACGAGTGCTCTGATACCAAATGAGCCGAATAATTATTTGCTCACACAATGAATTCACCAAAAGACTTAGTAAATCAGATAAGCCATAAGGAAAGTATAGATTAATGATAATATAAGAGATGATATCTTACAAATGATGGCCTTGCCTTAATTATGGCTTGGGCATTTAATGTTGAGGAGATGCCTGATTTCATAACCTAACTTAGTTAACCTAATTATTAATTATTTAATTATTATCTTATTTTATGTTCGTTACATTAAATCATAGGTTACATGAAAAGAATATTAATAACATCATTAAGCATATTCATTAAACCAATATACATGAGACAAGCACAATACATGATTTGAAGAAGAATTCTTTATATTAAAAAAAGGTGAATAGGTAAGAATACAACCCAGCTTCCGACACAAGGACTCCTTTGCAACCAAGGACTCTAAGTTCTGTCAATCCAATACTCTGAAGGTATACCACCAACATAACTTTGTTCTTCAAAAATTGATTGATTAGCCCCATCCCAAGGCCTCTATTTATACTTTGAAAATAGAGAGGTTTCAAAGGTTAGGATGGTTGAGATGGTTGGGATAGTTATGGATTAGGGCCCAACTAATCTCATCTAATCATGATTTATATTTTTTAAGGTCAAATTAAGGTATACACGAGTATTAATATAGGAAACTCGTGTATGATACGCATGTTGCTCAAATGGAACTCGCTTATGCAAGGTATACGGAGGTTTTAATGAACATACTCTTGTATGACACACGATTTACAATGCATATAGTCGTGTATGCAACCCAAAACTCAAAATAAAAATATATAAGGATGGTTTGAGGATAATGCATCAAAGCTCATGCACATATACATTGTTTCGGCCACTTCAATCAAAATTGTCCTTTTGTGTACTAACATGATGAATGTCAACACTCGAACAGAGAAGTGCCATTTTGGCTGATAAAATATGCCCCCTAATGTGTGAGGCCAAAGGGAAGTGATGGCCGAAATACATTACCAGCTTAGTATTGGAGAACTAAGAAGTCGAAGGCAAATGAAGTACCTGAAACAAATACATATCAATGGCATATACAAAATCATATCTGAGGATGCTATGTTCAATATACTAGAACACTAGCTCCTTTACAATATTTGATTACATCATATGATATGGGTACAAGACCATTTATATTAAAAAGGTGGATCGAAGCCACAATATACAATGATGAGTCTTCAATATCTGGAAGCTGTGTAAGGTGAAACACAACACGCTCTTGTGCAACTTAGGTTATAGATGTGAACCTAAGGTCTTCATCAAAATCCAAAGGAACCAATACAATCTAGGCCATGTGAATAGATTTGTTGAAGTCAAACATGGAAAGTATCAACAGATTGTCAATCCATAAGTGAAATTGACAATTGAAGAAAAGGAGTTCACCAATGATGAAAGTGAATCCTAAGGTACCATCGTCAAAACTTTAGGTATTCATCTTCAGGAAGTACTAATGAGAAACCATATTGTGATGAGGAAGGAAATAGATCCTCCAATGTATCACAAAAGTGACTAGGAATGGGATAGGGGAAGGTAGACACAAGCGATATCAAATAGGATAATGATGGAATCAGTACAATAATTAGATGCAGGGATAAATCCTTGAACAGTGAGCATGACATAGAGATGACCCAAGGAAGAATTTAACTTTGTAGATAGGAAAAGTAGACTTATCTATCATGTAGGAGACATGATCAGATTCCCCATGTATAAAGGACAAGTGGAGGAGTAAGAAAATTTGAAGTGATAGTTGAAACTGAAAGTGTACACTAAGACATGGGTATCAGAAAGTTCAGACAGTGCTATGTTCAAGGAGGACATGATGCCACCATTTGTAAACAAAAAAGAAAACTTCTTCCTTATCTTTCCTATTAAATTTTAATGAGTCCAGGAAATTCAACTCAGGTCTCTTTTCATTTTTGACAATCTTGAAGAGGGGAGAGAATAATGCTTGATAATGTCACTGATTTATGGATTTTACGAGCCCAAACTAGTACATGCTCATTGGTGTTTTCATGTTTAGAGAGTCTAAAAAATCTGAAGAAGACTCCAGGGGGTTCCTTTTTCATCCAATTTAGTCTCCTAGGGCTAGAAAAGTATAAAACACACCAAAGAAGAACTCTCTTAACTTCTGAAGAAGAAAAGGCACACATTTTTTGTACTTAGGGAGGTCCGAAAAAGGTTAAATTATGACCTACCAAATGCTCCTTCAAGAGCATCTTTATAGCTTGCATTTTACAAAATAACAAATACAAAACTACCACTACAAAATGAAACACAAAGTATAAAGTATCCAAAGCCATGATGACTGAACTAGACACAAAGCACTGAACTTATCAACCAAGTAGGAAGACCAACTTCAAATCGCTAGATGAAAGAAAATGTTAACACTCCATTTTTAACAGTTGATTTGAGGGCTTGACAGAGGTTCGGTAAGGTTCCCAGTGCCTCGAATCTCATGTGACCATCCTTCAACAAGGAAAGAGGAAGGTGTGTTGTAGCATTGGGCACGATCCCTATTCAAGGGCTATAATTGATTAAAGGAGGGTCAATGGTTTTGAACCACTTCGCACGAGCAAACATTCGTGATCAAATTTTTTGTCCCGGAGTGCGAAATGTGTTAAAGACCAGCGACTTTCAACGGTTGAGATGAAGCCTGGGACAGGTCTACGGCCTACAATAATTTCGCATTCCATACTTGTGTGGAAAAAGCTACAATCGCAAATCGCAAAAAGGGTTATAGGTCGCAAAGATCAACAATCGTGATTAAGAAGAGGATAAATCCATGGCTAGGGTTCATTTCGCAAGGCAAACTAACATGGATGAATATTTGAGTTCTCTGTTTCGAAAAAGGGCAGGGCCCACTATGATCGATGACTGTAGCACGGTCGATCTTGATCGATGGCTCAAGACGTATCACAATCCAAACTTCCCATGGTGTTCAGAAGAGAAAGGCTGGCGGCAAGATCAATGGAACGTGGACGGTGGATGTTAAAGATTCCTTCGATCAGAAGGCTAAGAAAGACCCCCAAGGTGCAGAAATCCCACCCAATGTGGAAATGATAATAGAGGGGGCATTGACATGTGTAATATGCCTTTTTGAAAATTGGCCAATTTCTCCAATGCCATTCGGGATACACCTGAGATGGAAGTCTCGTCCAGTGGCGCGATTCCCTGGGTTGCAAGCGTGGCATGGTTATTTTTTTGGAGGAAACCATGGGAGAGATAGAGGTTTGATTCGATAAGATGACATACCTGGCATTCACATGAGGTTGAGTGATACTACAAGCTAGAATATCCCAATTCCACCATCAAAGTAATTGAAAGGGTGAGGGATAATCAAATCCACTGCTGTTGGAACCATCCTGAAATCCCTACGTAAATGGTGTGGAATCTAAACCATACCAGATGATATGATTGAACATCAGGAAGGAATATATCTTCCCTGGAATCGCACATGTCGCCATAATAGCTAATTTAAATATATAGCCCTTCCTGAGCCGTCCTGCTCATAATATATAACACCATATTCCAAATATCTTTGAGAGATGGAACTATGTAGATGATAAGAGATACAGGGTTGAATTCTGAGAAGTGTCGAAATATTTCATAGACAACCATGACTGTGTGGTTCGATAAATTAGTTCGACAAGGGGTACTCTTGGTAGGCAGGCATGAAATTTGTGTTCTGGTTATCCACACCAAAAAATCACCAACCACTGAGGCATAGATATGAAATACCAAGGGGGGTTCACCCACTTCCACACAACCCAGTCTTTGGATGTGCAGTGCATGGGTTTGGAAATCCTAGTGAAATCCCTCTAGCACTCTCGGTTGCAGTCATGACCTCTGAAGTCCCAGATGATAGTGGTGGTAGTGCTATTGGAGTGAATGCTCGTACTAGGATCAGATGGGTTGGGAGCCTTCAACACCGTTCCTGGGGTCTCCACTTGGCGGCTTGGTCATGGAGGAGGAGAAGGTCAAATGCACACCTGGCTACATGGCTCATAGAAAGATCCTCCTCATAGTAGGAGGAAGATAGTACAATGATGATAAGCTTCTTAAGTCACTTATCATCACTAAGCATTTGGCCACCCTTTCTCCAGCCTCCTCCTATAGCAATGTTATCCAATAGAGGATGAGGTAAGGAGAATGGTGGGGAAAAGGATTTGGGCCTTCTTGTCAGCCTTTTATCAGCATCCCCCAGCTAGACAAGGAGACCCAAAATGGGTCCCTAGCCGCTTGTGTGGGCAATAGACCGTCAGCATGCCACATGGGAATCATTTTCACGAAGCAGAATGGTGGGAGGCTCTGCACTCTCGGCCCACATTATCATGCATTGCATCTCCATAGTGTTTGTTTCTATTTGTAAAACGTGGCGATAGTCCAATATTTGCATTGTTAGCGCCTGATGGTGAACAACTTTTTATTCGGTAGTCTTAGTAATAGGATTTTATAAAAATGCTCCCGATAGAGGGAGAAAGGAGTTAGTGAATTAGATTGGGAAACAATCCTAAGCTGAGGCTCCCATTTGTAAAACTTGATACCTATGTATGAATAAATTGTCGTGGAATACTGTCATTCATAGAAAAGATTCATGTGTTTTTGTTTTTCCCAATAAGTGCTTTCCTTTTACATGTAAATTGTGTTTTCTTGTTTCCACTCCATTTGGTTTATTGCTTTTCATGCCTGCGACATAGGGTATAGTGGTTCGTAATTCATACTTGTTATGCTCTGACTGCTGTTCTAGGAATTAACAATGGTTCTTCTAAATTTACATGGAATTCATCTCGTTGATGCTCCATGCGATGGACTGTCCCTCCTTATCCTCTAAAATTCCTGCTAAAATCTCCTGATTGGGAAATCAGTAGCTATCTTGCCTATGTTTGCTACCTTTCATCATTCTTTCATCTGTAATCATTTTCTTAAATAGTTTTCGACTCCATTTTCCCATGGTCCCTTATCCCCTGATAATCCCACCATGCACCTTCCTCAACATACTTCTCCCCATTCAATATCCTAGCCCCCTGATTATGCTGATTGAAAATGCTTTTTGCGTAGTAGACTCTGGTGAAACACAAGACTAACAACCTTATGTGGAGCTACTCTGGTGACGAATGAGAGATCCCTCTCTAACTGTGCAAGGCCGTAGGTGCAGCCTAAAGTGGTTCTACTATTACTTGGAAGTGAACCCTTCCGCAACCTTTGGTTCAATTCCAGTGCTAACAAACTAGTTCCATTGCTGGGGACCGAACTTGAAGATGCTCCTCGAGAAGAATGACAAATATTTAGATCTGACTGTTGATGGTGAACAATCTGTCATACACGAAGAAGGTTGAGTACTTTTCACTTGGTGAGTCCACTCTTAAAGGATTCAGAATTCAGTGACTTCGTTGGTGGTATAATCCAGAAAATCTAATGATCAAGGAAGGCTAGTCGATGCCACCTAGAAAATGAACCCCTCATAAAGCTAAAAAATGCATGACGGAAGGTCAAGACACTCGAGTCCACATTTCTTCCAAGATTCCTTATCCTACCTTGTAATTTTGTTCTTGTCTTTTCTGAAATTTATGAAAATAGATTTCTCTGGCCCAGCTCATCCTGAGCAGAGCCATGGACATATTCCTGTATATCCTTCTTTATGAACCAAAAGCATTGCATCATCTTGTACATCTGATTTCATCCTAGATTTTCATCTGGGGGCTCTCGATATCAGAGGACACCCCTGTGAAATTCATGAAACCTCTAGCGATATTTTGGCTATCATACCTAACCTTGTCTCCCCCACTTCTCCAAGCTGATATAAACCACTGCAATTACCTCAAAATATTACAAGTACCTCCCTAAGTTCGACGAAGAATCTGAAAACTTGACTGCTGAGAAACATGTACAAGCCTTTGAGCATTTCTTTGATTTGTTCGAGATAGAACATGATGATGTTTGCATGTGGACCTTTGCTCTATCCTTGCAAGGGGATGCTAAATTCTGGTTTAAACACTTGCATCCTAAGTCCATCAACACTTGGGAAGAGATTTCTTGCACATTCTTGAGGTTTTGGGGAAGGAACCGGTCATTGGAGCAGATGCTTTCAAAGTTTTATTCTTTGAGGATACATGAAGGTGAAGCCATATCCAGTTTTAATAGAATATTCGCAAGCTTTTATCATGCCTAAGGAAGTTCAACCTCTTGAGGACGCTGCTAAGATCTATTATGCAGCTGCCTTTCCTCCTGACCTGTCCTTGCTTCGTTTGGAGAGAAAATCAACCACCCTATACCAGATGTAGTCTGATTGCTTGGAGGTTGAGGAAAACCTTAATATGTCTAGGAAGATGTCAAATCAGGACAATGGTGGTGAAATAAAGGATGCATACACATTGTTTGGGCCCTACAAGAAAAATAAGGAAGCCTAGAGCCCATCAAATCCCTCTCATGATATACAGAAAGATGACCGGCCTGAGGCTGAAATAAACAGTCTCGCAGGACTATTCTCTGAAGATGGTGACCTGCCCCACTCCTGGTCAACTAAATATGATTTTTAGAAGGAGCTTGGTGCACTTGTATATGATGAATATGAAGAAGAGTACCTGCAGAATGAGCCTACTATTGAAACGACACCTTCTGATGAAAGAAGTCAAAGTGCAATGCAAAACCAGGAGGTTGAAGTGAGAAAATACGATGAGGGCACTGGAGGTGATAGCCTACCCTTATGCTATGCCTCTTTTGAATTGATAAGGCATATAATCAAGGCCTCCAAGAAAAAGCAGAAAGAAATGGAGGTGGTGCAGGCTGAAAAATTATACAAAAAGGGAGGCGGATGCAACAGTTTACAGATAAACACTTTTTCTGATACTCCATTTTCAGGAACACCACCTCGCCTGGAATAAGTATGGCTACTCGGTTCCAACAAAGAAGCTTAGGACCTCCCTCTGGAAGCACATCAAACCTTCACTACAAAAATTTCAGATGAAGAGAGGGATATTCTGTTAGAGAAAGATCCTAAGGGTCCTCATCTACAATCTCCCAAGTGTCAACCTGATGGCTCCCTAGAAGTAGGAAGATCTGGACAACTTTCCAATGAGCAGGTGACAGAACATGCTGGAGGTTTACATGAATTATATAACCACGTGTCCAAATACATGGAGGGTCTGGGTGAAGGCAATGATTGGTCATGTCTCTGCCTTAAACATCAGTTTGTTTATCATTCCCTTCTCCCATTATCTATTTCATTTTTTCCCATCGAGCACCATGCAAGAACAAGAATATTAGGCAATTTGCTTGATTGGATTCACTAGAAGTCTGACTTCACTTAGTTGGATTTATGTACAAAGTTAGGTAGAGTAAGTAGGAGAAAATAAGCTCATATATTATCGAGCATTTCCTTCATTACTATTTTCAGTTTGTTTCCATTTTCAGTTACCAGCACAGGTTTACAGTTGCCAGCATGATTTGTAAGAGTGGCATGAATTTTTTGGAGTAGTAACATGAAGCAAAATGGAGGTGTCCAAGAAAACTGAAGGTGGCCCAATGGATTTGACACTTGGTCTGCGGGTGCTCTTTGCTACCTCGCTGGGAGGATAGCATCCCTGGTGGAGCCAGTTGTTAACACTCTATTTTTAACAGTTGATTAGAGGGATTTACAGAGGTTCAGTAAGGGTCCCAGCCCCTCAAATCTCATGTGACCATCCTTAAACGAGGAAAGCAGCAGGTGTGTTGTAGCATTGGGCATGATCCCTATTCAAGGGCTGTGATTGATCGAAGGAGGGCCAATGGTTCTGAACCACTTTATGCGAGCAAACATGCGCAATCAAAGTTTCTATCCTAGAGTGTGAAACATGTTAAAGACCGGTGGCTTTTGACAGTTGAGATGAAGCCTACGGCATATCTATGACCTACAATAATTTTCCATTCCATACTTGTGTAGACAAATCCACAATCTCAAATCGTGAAAAGGGGTAGAGGTCTCAAATATCAATGGTCATGATGAAGAAGAGGACAGATCCATGTCTAGGGTTCATTTCATAAGGTGAACTAGCACGGATGAATATTTGAGTTCTCCATTGTGAAAAAGGGCTGGGCCCACTCTGATCGACGGCTGCAGGAGAGTCGATCTCAATCAAAATCTCAAGACATATTGCGATCCAAATTTCCCATGGTGTTCAGAAGAGAAAGGTTGGTGGCAGGATGAATGGAACGTGGATGGTGGACGTTAAATATTCCTTCGATCAGAAATCTAAGAAAGACTCCCAAGGTGTAGATCTCCCACCTAGTGTGAAAATGATAGTGGAGGGGGTGTTCACATGTGTAATCTTCCTCATCGTAGATTGGCTGATTTCTTTGATTCCATTCAGAATACACCTAAGGTGGAAGTCTTGTCCAATGGCACAATTCGATGGGTCACAAGCATGGCACGGTTTTTGTTTCAGAGAAAACCGTGGGAGAGATGAAGGTTTGATTCGCTGAGGTGATAGAATTTGCATTCACATGAGTTTGAGTGATACTACGAACTAGAACAGCTCGATGCCACCATCAAGGTAATTAAAAGGGTGAGGGATATTCAAATACACATCTCTTGTAACCATCCTGACAGCCCCGCATAAATGGTGTGGAATCTGAACCATACCAGATGATATGATTGAACATCAGGAAGGAAGATCTCCACCCTGGCTAATTTAAAGATATAGCCCTTCCTGAGCCGTCCTACTCACAATATATAACACCATCTTTCGAAGATATTTGAGACATGGATCTGTGTAGATGATAAGAAATATAGGGATGAATTCTGAGAAGT
Organism: Pseudotsuga menziesii; assembly: GCA_001517045.1. Taxonomy (NCBI): domain Eukaryota; kingdom Viridiplantae; phylum Streptophyta; class Pinopsida; order Pinales; family Pinaceae; genus Pseudotsuga; species Pseudotsuga menziesii. Next base: position 10,282 of record LPNX010121510.1, read on the forward strand.
GTCGAAGTCTTTCATAGACAACCATGACTATGTGGCTCAAGAAATTAGTTAGACAAGGGGTACTCTTGGTAGGCAGGCATGAAATTTGTGTTCTGGTTATCCACACCAAAAAATAACCAACCATCGAGGCACAGATATGAAATACCAAGGGGGGTTCACCCGCTTCTACACAACCCATTCTCTGGATGTGCAGTGCATGGGTTTGTACATCCCAGCGATGTCCCTTCAGCACTCCTGGATGTAGTCATGATCTATGAAGTCCCAGCTGATAGTGGTGGTAGTGCTATTGGAGAAAATGCTCGTACTGGGATCAGATGGATCTGGAGCCTTCAACACTGTTCCTGGGGTCTCCACTTGGCGGATTGGTCATGGATGAGGAGAATGTCAAACGCACACTTTGCTACATGGCTCACATAAATATCCTCCTCATAGGAGGAGGAAGATAGTACAAATTTGATAAGCTTCTTGAGTCACTTATCATCACCAAGCATTTGGCCACCCTTTCTCCCACCTTTTCCTATAGCAGTGTTATCCGACAGCGGATGAGGTAAGGATA
>LPNX010121511.1:2343-143861 GCA_001517045.1 Pseudotsuga menziesii
ATCAATATGAATCTGCACACCAAACTCATTCAACCTAGGTCAAACCAACTGCTCATACAACTCGGCCAATCTAAGTCAAACCAACTACACATAAGGAAACTTGTGCCAATCCTACTCAACTGAACCAACTTGTACCAAAATGCTTGTGTACTTGTGTCAAATGAATCATATACTTGTATTAATATAATCAAGTCCTCTAATAGACAACCAACACTTCTTACTTTTCCTAGTTCATCAAGTAAAGGACACATTTGAGCAACTAAGAGACTTCACATATGGTCAACCAAACTATATCCAATCACACTCAATGACACCACAACCAACCTCAATCATAGTTGTTAACCCAAAAAATCACTCACTCAGCTCTACATGTCCTACACCACCCAAGGACACCCACACACGACCCTCATTTGACCCCATTTGACCCCCACACCCTCAAAAGGGCTTAAAAACCCCTAAAAAGAGCCAAAATAGCTCTCATAGGGGCTACAACCTATAAAAAGGGGCCAAAACCCCTCAAAGGAGCTTAAGACCCCCAAAAGAGCTAAATATTGAGTGAAAGGGGCTAAAAACCCAAAAAAGGGGCTAAAGCCCCAACCAGGGGCTTAAAACCCTAAAAGTCTTGAGAAAAAGTATAAATAGAGGGGTGGGGGTCACTCTCAGGTCATTCCTTCTTTCCATATTGTTATGTTGCCGGAGTGAGTGCCTTGAGACCATTTTCCTCTCAATCCATTCACTCTCCCTCTCCTCCATCCTTTCATTGAGCCATAGCTCCCCCTTCCAAGAGAGGTGCTCTCCCAGCTAGGGCATCGTGGCCCATTCCAACCAGAAGGTATACCTATGTTGTTTTATGTCTTTGATTTGGTGGTTTATAGTTTTTATTTCTAAGAGTATTTGTTTGCAGGTTCATTGCTTAACATCTTCTTGTAGGTTTCCATTGTTTACTTGCAGGGTTTATTGCTTTCCTAACAGTTGTATGCAAGGTCTTGAAGCATAACCCATAACCTTGTGTGCATAGAGGTTTTTTTTATTTCTACTTACATTTTTGTTTCAGTCTATTTCCTTTCTATTTTCTTTGCATCCACCACCAGGAACCCTACCCTTCCATCCTATAGACGGAAGGTAGCCATTCTTGTTCTGTAGTAAGGGAGAAATCCTTGCTCTGTAGCCAGGAATAACCGACCCCAGAACCAAAGAAACAACTCTAACACTCCGGTTTTGACCCCATTTTCATGATACATATATTGTAAATAACCATGGTGTGGAGCTAAAGGCAAAGGCCCCACCATCGATTTGGTTATGTCATATTTAGGATAGAAATTGTCACCGATGGTATATTAGGACATGCGGCATACATATTAAGTTGTGAAACCACATAATTATGCATCTTTAATTAAATAACCCAACCAGCTATGTTCACTGCAAGCAAATTGAGAAGGGGAATGATTCCTAAGGATAAGGAGGGGGAATGCTGAACCTTAAGCCATGGGGGAAAAGCCATGTGTCACCACCACCTTAATTATTCTATTGTTAGTTGGGGCTGCTATTTTGCTGGGAGGAAAAACACTACGCCCACATGCCTGCACTCTCTCCATGACATGATACGGATTTCCGATCATTCTATTCACTCTCCCCACTAACAACTGTTCATTTTTCCTCATGCAGAGTAGAGTTAAAAGGGATTACAATCCTTGTGTGGGGGTTCACCTTTTCCTCCCTCACATCGTTTTCCAGTCTGTGGTTGTGTTCTTTTTCCATTCACACAGGAGATTGTTTTTCGTTCACCATTGTCAGGCTGTGTAAAGCTATGTTACTCCATTGTTCAATAGTGATGGTGATATCATCCACAGTTATGTTGGCTGCATCTCTCTCCCTCATGTAGATATTGGGAGTCTATTCTTTCCCATTTTCGATCTGGGTAAGTCTCCAACAATTGTAGTGGGGATTGTGTGCTATGGGCTCATGGTTGTTCGTGGGCTGTTGTTTGCCACGATTAATCGACTGTGTATTTCCTGTGTGACTTGGTTGTTGTAGATTGGCATGGAATCGTTTTGTCCAGAATAGGGCCAAGAATGATCCAGAGAGTTGTTTTCCCTTGTTAAAGACTGAATAGCTATTTTGTTGCATGCATGCAGTGGTTTTGTCCTCAGACTACATTGGAGTGGTGAATGAGGGTCTGATGTGCTTGATAAACCTGGTGGTTTGGGAACCACAAAAATAGAGCTAGTGAGCTGGATTTCTTCTCCACAACCCTTGAATAGCACTAGAAGGGAGATCAGGGTCTAAGGGACTGTGTTGCAGAGAAAGGATTGATTTCCTTTTGTTGGGTGTGTGTGGGTGTCCTAGAAGCCAGGCTAGTTCTGGTGTAGGTGTCCTTAGCTCTTCAATGAGCTCACCAGCTTAGCATTTAGCCTTTCCCAGCTCCTGGATGGCTTGATAAACCCAACTTTGTTGGCTTGACTGATCTGTTGTTTGCCTGATAAACCCAACTGTGTTGGCTTGGATGAACTGTGTACCCTTGTGGTGTTGTTATCCTTGGCTATGTGTAAGCCTATTAGTTCCTTATTCCTTGGGGAATCATGCCTGGCTCGGGGGTGGAAACATTGCTGAGAGATTAAAGAGCACATGGGCCTATGGTTGGGTGGAACATTGCAGCGACACAGCTGCTTGCGGGACAAGTTCTCTATAAGATAAGTATTCTTTCCTAACTTGTGTCTAAAACTATATTTGCCATTGATGAATGATGATGTACATGTTGAATGCTAAATCATATATGAATGCATGTTGTTTTCTTTCACTATGTATATGAATGATTAATGCATCATAATATGTTTTATGTTTTTAAGTATCATGCTTCAACATTATATGTATGTATGTATGTTCTTGTTCATGGGGCTAGATTCCTGAATGATTGATGTATTGTAGCGTCCTCTTCGTTAGTCGGAGGGTTGGGGATGTTACAGTGTGTTATCAGAGCTCTGGTTCCAGCATGGGCCTGAATGGGTCATGAATATGCAATGACAGAGCTTATGTTGTAGCATTTGGGCTTGAGAAGGCCATGAGAAATAGTCAACAGAGGCAAGTTGCCTACTACCTAGAAGAAATGAGGAGAAATGGGTGATGACAAGAAAATTCACAAAAAATTTCTAAGTGCCAGAATGGTCAGCTCATCAGAAAACTTAGTGGAAAATTCTTCCGATGCAACAGAAAATATAGTCTGAAGGTCACCCGATGTATGGAAATCGGAAGTAGATTGTGGAAGGAATTACATTCATCGGTCGTCGGTGCATCAGAGAACTTAGTGTGAAGTTCCTCCGACACGGCGAAAGTGTTAGTTTGAAGCCCACTCGATGGCCATTGGAAAATGTTAGTGGTATTCATCGTTGATGAACAACGGAAGGAATTAGTGGTTCAAGTGCCTTTGTTGCGGAATCCTAGTGCACTAATCCTCCGACAAATACGGGTTCCGCTTGCCAATGCTGTGATGGTTGTGTTTCAGGCGCCGATATGAAGTTGTTAGTTAATCAACGACGTATAGGGGAAGCTTTCACCGACAGATAGTTAAATGAATTAGCGAAGAATAAGATATGGTTAAGCCGATGAAGAGGCGGAAAAGAAGACTAACGAGAAAAATTTTCTGGGAATTTGGCTAATTCATAAAATCGTCGGCGATCAGCGATGATTTGATCGCATCACCGATGCCTAGAGGATCAAATTACTGATGTGGCGAAGAGTTTTTGGACTACATCAGAAGAAGTTAGATGATCTTGCAATTCTTTTGTGAATTGTTAGACAAATATGCTTCCGATGGGTAGAGCCTCCGACCGCCGATGATGCAGAGGATAGTTGCTCTAACAACCAATGCAGTGGAAGACAAGGCAAGAGGAAAATTCAAAATTTTCTGTAAGGCATGGGATCATCCGCCATCGGGAAATGTTAGTGGATCGGATCACCGATCGGAAAAGGTTCAATGAAGGTGAACTGCAGTTGCGGCTGCTTAGTCAACTATTCATCCGATGCCACCATGAACAAGTGGCCTGGCTGCCGACGAGTGCCCCATGGAGACCATAGTGACTTTGCTACCCACCATGGCGGCCACATAAAGAACTAATCACCCGATGTGAACTGCATCCAAGTGCCGATGCTACGGAGACTAGTCGCTTCGACCAATGACAAAGTTGTGAGCTGCAAAAGACATAGGAAGATTGTGGACCGCCGTTGTGGAAGCCGAAAATACTAACTATCCGATGCGCAGAGCACCCGACCGCCGATGCAGCGATTAGTCTACGTTATCGCCGATGAAGATCGGAACGATAGATGATTAAGGACCCGATATGATGGATGAAGTTATAACAACAGATCGCCGATAAAACTAGAAATAGTAGACCACTACAGGCCGATACGGTGGAAGGGAATAGACAAGTGACCCGTCGACATGGCGGAGGAAATTAGATGTTCTAGCTACCGAAACCCCAGAGAGAATTAGATGTTATGGCTGCTGAAACGTCGGAGATTTAGTAGGCAAGAGACCCAATTAGAATAAATTTTGAAGAGTATAAGGTCATCGAAAAAGTATTAAGGATCAGGCTGCCAATCGAAAGGAATCAAAGGATTGTAAATCCACCATTGCGGCTGCTCAGGGGACTACACACCCGATGAACAGTTGATTTTCTCATCGATGCAAATCGAGGGTTTAGTCGAATTTCTCGCTGAAATTCCAGAGAGAAATAAATGGACATACCACCGATTAACTAGGTTTTTTGACCACCGAAGTATCAAAAAGATAGCTATGAGGAGGTCCGATTGGGCCAAAAGAGATTTGGGTTTCAAGAGAACCTCTCAGTTATTTTTTTTTTAGAAATTTTCAATTGCCTTTCAGTAGACTTTTAGTATATTATCAGTAGTCACAGGGCTGAAAAGGAAGAAGAGAATATTTTGCATTTTAAGTAAAAATTGTTGTTTTATGAATTTCCAAAAGAGGAAGGTAAGTAGTTTTGATTTATATTAATGATATGCATCTAACAGTTTGCTACTAACACATTTGCATAATTATAGACAGCTTCCAAGAGTAGTATTCCGAGAAGAATAGTAAAGCAAAAGGTGGTTCAGTCATGAGAGCCCATGATGGGTATGATGCTCGGGATTCTTACGAGCATGCAGGAGAGGCCATGGAAGAAAATGTACGGAATGGAAAGGATGACATAGAGTCTAATGGAAGGATATTCCAAGAGACATAATCTGAGGTTGTAGCCACCATGAGAAGCTTGATTAAATCCCAGGAAGAGTAGTATCAGCTGAATGCTGCCATGTTACAGAGTTTGACAGACTTGCAGAGAAAGATAGATTCTGGACGAGGTACATCAAGACCGGAAAGCAGTAAGAGCAACACTAGGAGGAGGATAAGGATTTCAAGTGGATCATCTAACTTTGAAGAATCCAGTGTAGATACAAGTCCATCTTGTCATAAAATAAAAAGAAGAAGACACCATAGGGATCGCTCTCGGGATGAATTTAAGAAAGTTAAGCCTCCTACATTTGATGGTGATATAAAGACTGGATAAGAGGTTGAAGCTTGGCTTCTTGGGATAAAGAAGTACTTTCAAGTGTTGGATAATTCAGGAAACATGAAAGCAATAGTTTCCATATTCAACATGAATGGAAGAGAATCCATTTGGTGGGAACACTTCAAGCAAGTAAAGAGGATTAGTGAAAGGAAACTGAAGTGGAAACAGTTCAAGAATTATTTCAGGCAGAAATATCTCTCTGACAGGTATTATAATGACAATATTAAGGAGTTCCATGAGATGAGATTGGGACAGTAGACCATGGATGAATATGCAAACAAGTTCTTGGAGTTGTTGAGGTATGTCTGGTACATAAGAGATGAAAAGGGGAAGGTCCAGAGGTTTCTGAGTGGATTGCCTCAGTCTTATAAAGATAGAATTGATTTTTATGAACCAAGAACTCTTGAAGAAGCGATAAGGAAGGCTAAGTATTGCTATGATCAAAGCAAAGGTAAACCTTATTACCATAAGGCATGGAAGGACAAGAAGAATGAGAAATTTGACCAAAGAAGGAAAGGTTTCAAACCTTCTAGATTCAAGAACCAGCAGAAGCAGCCATCCCAAGCTGCGAGTAATCCAGTTGGAGTGACAGGTGGAAAGACTAAAGAGCCACCATAGAATGAAGATCCACTTAAATGTTGGAAATGTGAAGCACCCCACTTGCACAAATATTGTCCACTTGAGAATGAAAGTGCAAGGCCAGCTTATAACATTCAGGAAGCAGAAATAGTGGGTCAGGTAGCAAGAGTAGTCCCTAGAATTTATGCATCATTGGAGGACTGCCAGGAAGATCACCAGTCAACTGTGGTTGAAGTTGCAGGTAATATTGTTGAACAATCTGTTTCTATTTTGATTGACCCTAGTTCTACTCATAGTTACATTACTCCTAGAGTAGTAGAGATGTGTGCTTGTAAGAAGGTCAAGGATAGAAAATCTTGGTTAGTTCAGCCAACCACTGGGACTAAGAGAAAGGTCAGTGAAGTAATTGAGAAATGTCCATTGGTTATGAATGGATTGATCACTTGTGTAGATATGAATGTTCTACTGCTTGGTTCCTATGATGTTCTCATTGGAATGGATTCATTAGAAGCTCACAGAGTAAATCTTCACTGTTACAATAATACTTTTGAATGCACAGATGAAGAAGGGAACCTAGTAGTTGTGAAGAGTATTCCGAAGATAATTTTAGTAAGACATGTTTCAGCAATGTAGTTGAAGAAGTTCTGTAGGAAGGGTTTCCAATTGTATGCAACTCATATTCTAGAACCAATAGGAGATGAAACTCCCAGGTTGGAGGACTATCAGGTGTTATAGGAATTTGAGGATGTGTTTCCTGCTGAGATTCCAACGATTCCTCCAAAGAGGGACATTGATTTCACCATTGAACTTGTGCTAAGAGAGGCACCAGTGTCTAAGACACCCTATAGGATGAGTACACCGAAGATGCTAGAGTTGAAGATGCAACTGCAAGAGTTGTTGGAAAATAAGTATATCCAACCGGTGTGTCTCCTTGGGGAGCACTGGTTCTGTTTGTAAAGAAGAAAGATGGTACACTCAAGTTATGTATTGATTACAGACATTTGAACAAGGTTACTATGAATAATAAATATCCTTTTCCTAGGATTGATGACCTCTTTGATCAAATGAGAGGAGAAAAGGTATTTTCCAAGATTGACTTAAGGTCTAGATACCATCAGGTGAGAATCAAGGATGAAGACATTCATAAGTGAGCCTTCAGGACAAGGTATGGGCACTATGAGTTTGTAGTGGTACCATTTGGTGTCACTAATGCACTAGCTACATTTATGTTCCTTATGAACATTATCTTCAGCAAGTATTTGGACAAGTTTGTTCTTGTTTTCCTTGATGGCATTCTTCTTTATTCTAAGAATGAGGAAGAACATGAAGAGCATTTGAGATTGACATTGCAATTGCTCAGGGAGCATCAACTGTATGCAAAATTGAGCAAGTGTGACTTCTATAGAGATAGAATTCAGTATTTGGGTCACATTATCTTAGAAGAGGGTATATCAGTAGACCCTAAGAAGATTGAAGCCATTATGAATTGGCCTAATCCAAGAAATGTGATGGATGTAATATCTTTTATGGGACTTGCAAGATACTACAGGAGATTCATTGAGGGATTTTCCAAGGTTGCACATGCCATCACTTCTTTGCAAAAGAAGGGGATAAAGTTCGAATGGACTTTGAAGTGTGAATAAAGATTCCAGCGGTTGAAGAATCTTCTCACCAGTGTACCAGTATTGAAGGTTACAGATCCAGAGAAAGATTTTGTGGTGTGTATCGATGCATGCGGACAAGGGCTTGGAGGAGTCCTTATGTAGGACAACCACATGATATGTTACGAGTCAAGAAAGCTAAAGGAGCATGAGAAGAAATATGCCACTCATGATCTTGAGCTTGAAGCCATAGTACATGCTCTCAAGATGTGGAGACATTACTTGATGGGTAGAAGATTTGAGCTTAGGGAAGACCATTGTGGTCTGAAGTATTTGTTTGATCAGCCTACTCTGAATGCTAGGCAAGCGAGATGGCTGAAATTTTTATGCGAGTTTGATTTTGAAATCAAGCACATAAAAGGAAAGGAGAATAAGGTAGCTGATGCACTCAGCAGGAAGGTACATGAAATGCATGTGGCATCTCTTAGTATTTTCCAATCAAATTTAAGGCAGCATATTGTTAATCATGTTGCCAGAGATGAATTGTATGAGCAGGTAAAAGACAAATTGTAGCAGCAAGGTCTTGAGAAGAGGTATGAGAGATATAAATTGGAAGAAGATGGACTTCTTACTTATAAAGGAAGAATTTTTATTCCAAATGTAGCATATTTGAGGAGGGTTGTTATGGATGAAATCCATCAAACTCTGTATTCTGGTCACCCAGGGTACTAGAAGACAATTTCTACAGCTAGAAAATAGTACCTTTGGCCAGGAATGAAAAAGGACATGGATGAATACATTTCAAGGTGCATGAAATGTCAACAGGTAAAGGTTGAGCATCAACATCCAGTAGGCTTGTTGCAGCCTTTGCCATTTTTAGAATGGAAATGGGAATTTATTTCCATGGATTTTATTACAGGATTACCGATGACATGGAGACAACATGATTCCATCATGGTTGTGGTAGACAAGTTGACAAAAGCAGCACATTTTATAACAGTAAAGTCTATGCACAAGACTTATGACATTGCAAAGATCTTCATGAAGGATATTTTCAAATTGCATGGATAGATGAAGGCAATAGTCTCTGACAGAGATGTCAAGTTCACTTCCAATTTTTGGAAGGGATTGTTTGAAGACTTGGGTACAAAGCTAAACTTCAGCATTGCATACCATCTTTAGACAGATGGGCAGACAGAAAGAGTGAATCAGGTGCTTGAATATATGCTTCACATGTATGTGATTGACAAATGAACCAAGTGGTAATATTACTTGCATTGGGTAGCGTTTGCTTACAACAATGGATAGTAGGAATCCTTGGGGATGAGCCCATACAAAGCTTTGTATGGAAGAAGGTGTAGGACACCAGTGACTTGGGATAACCCAATGAACAGGGTTGCGCTTGGACCAGAATTGCTCAAGGAAATGGAGCAAGAGGTTGTAAAGATCAGATAGAATCTGAAAGTAGCACAGGACAGGTAGAAAAGATATGTGGATAAGCATAGTATGAACAGAGATTTCAGTGTTGGGGATCATGTTTACCTCAGAGTAAGGCCATTTGAAGTGCTTGAAATAATAGGGCCTGTTACATATAGACTTGCATTGACTGCTATTACTAGAGCTCATAATGTTTTTCATGTTTCTTTGCTTAAGAAATATGTACATGATCCTAACCATGTGATAAATTGGGATGTGATTCAGGTGGAACCCGAGGGAGAGTTCCAAATCGATCCAATGCGCATCCTCGACAGGAAGGTCACAATGCTCTAGAACCGGTCCATAGGGCAGGTAAAGGTGCAATAGGATCACTATAGACCTGAAAAGGCTACATGGGAGCTAGAGGATGCCATGCGATTGGCACATCCATTTTTGTTCAATTCTGCAAAGCACTGAGGAGGTACCAGTGTAGCATTTTGTTAAAATTTTGTAAAGCACTGAGGACATTGCTATTGAAGGGGAAGGGGAATGTAACACCCTGATTTTGACCCCATTTGCATGATACATATATTGTAAATAATCATGGTGTGGAGCCAAAGGCAAAGGCCCCACCATCGATTTGGTTATGTCATATTTCGCATAGAAATTGTAAACGATGGTATATCAGGACATGCAGCATACATATTAAGTTATGGAATCATGTAATTATGCATCTTTAATTAAATAAACCAACCAGCTATGTTCACTGCAACCAAATTGAGAAGGGGCATGATTCCTAAGAATAAGGAGGGGGGATGCTGAACCTTGATCCATGGGGGAAAAGACATGTGTCACCACCACCTTAATTATTCTATTGTTAGTTGGGGCTGCTATTTTGCTGGCAGGAAAACCACTACTCCCACATGCCTACACTCTCTCCACAACGCGATCTAGATTTCTGATCGTTCTGTCCACTCTCCCCACCAACAACTGTTCATTTTTCCTCATGTAGAGTGGAGTTAAAAGGTATTACAATTCTTGTGTGGGGGTTCGCCTTTTCCTCCCTCACACTATTTTCCAGTCCATGTTTTTTTTCTTTTTCCATTCACGTAGGGGATCATTTTCCATTCATCATTGTCAGACTGTGTAATTCTTTGCTACTCCATCGTTGAATCATGACTGTGATATCATTCACAGTTGTGTTGGCTACATCTCTCTCCCTCATGCAAGGATTGGGAGTCTGTTCTTTCCCATTTTCAGTCTGGGTAAGTCTCCAATGATTGCAGTGTGGATTGTGTCTTGTGGGCTCATGGTTTTTCATGGGTTATTCTTTGCCACAATTGCTGGACTATGTATTTCCCATGTGACTTGGCTGTTGTAGATTGGTATGGAATCGTTTTGGCGAGAATAGGGCCAAGAATGATCCAGGGAGTTGTTTTCCCTTGTTAAAGCTTGAATAGCTATTTTGTTGTATGCACGCAGTGGTTTTGTCCTCGGACTGCATTGGAGTGGTGAATGAGGGCCTAATGTGCTTGATAAACCTGGTGGTTTCGGAACCACACAAATAGACCTAGTGGGCTAGCTTTCTTCTCCACAACCCCTGGATCACACTGGAAGGAAGATCAGAGTCTGAGGGACTGCGTTGTAGAGAAAGGACTGATTTCCTTGTGTTGGGTGTGTGTGGGTGTCCTAGAAGCTAGGCTAGTTCTGGTGTAGATATCCTTAGCTCTTCAATGAGCTCAACAACTTAGCATTTAGCCTTTCCCAGCTCCCGAATGGCCTAATAAACCCAAATTTGTTGGCTTGACCAATCCGTTGTTCGCCTGATAAACCCAACTGTGTTGGCTTCACTGAACTGTGTACCCTTGTGGTGTTGTTATCCTTGGATATGTGTAAGCCTGTTAGTTCCTTATTCCTTGGGGAATCATGCCTGGCTCAGGGGTGGTAGAATTGCTGAGACATTAAAGAGCACGCAGGCCTATGGTTGGGTGGAACATTGCAGCGACATAGCTAGTTGCAAAACAAGTTCTCTACTAGATAAGTATTCTTTTGTAACTTTTGTTTGCAACTATATTTTCCATTGATGAATGATGATGTACATGTTGAATGTTGAATCATATATGAATGCATGTTGTTTGCTTCCGCTATGTATATGAATGATTAATGCATCGTAATATGTTTTATGTTTTTAAGTATCATGCTTCAGCATTATATGTATGTATGTATGTTCTTGTTCATGGGGCTAGATGCCCGAATGATTGATGTATCGTAGCATCCTCTTCGCCGATCGGAGGGTCGGGGATGTTACAACAACCAACCATAGGGAGGCGGTTAACAACTGAATCCTCCCAACAATGCTACAGCAAACCGGCCAACCCAAAATCCTCAATGACCAAATGCACCAAGACACAACGCTCCATTGCATGCAAACCAACCATGCACACTATGTGAGGTCTATGGGTACTACACATTTGGGTGTCCCTTCATGGGTCGCACTAAATAGGACATTAGAAATGAGGTTAAACATACCACCAATACAGCAGACCAAGCCCAACCCAATCCGACACCACTAGGACCTCCTCCTATGGTGCTCCAAAACCCATTACTAGTCCAAGGATTGGTGGCAACCGCACACCCTCCCCAACCCATTCCCAATGCTCTGGGGGGCACCTCCCATGATAGAAACAGGTATCCACTACCTGCTAGCTATGACAACTGAAGAGGTAAATTTACAAACAAGACAAAATCAATACGAAACCAAAATCAAAACCGCTGACACATCAGTAGAATCTATGTCTAAAAAAACCAATGCACCTCTTCAATTACTCCCTTTCCCACGCCCCCCCATATGTTGGGTTTCCAACAACACCACAGGTAGAGCTGTTGTCAGCTACAACATCATGGACGATTTGGACCAAACAACTACCTCCATGTTTGTTCTTGAATTACTCAAAAACTGTGTAATGTAGCGCAAATCCTTACTAGCCGCCCTGGTGCTGTGGACCCCTCTGATTCCAAGTTGATCATATTTGACATGGAGAATGGGGAACCACAGATGCCATCAACCATTACCTTCCAAATCCTGGTGTCTATCAAGAATTTGGTTGCACACTAGTGCATAGTGGATGAGGGGGAATCCACATGTGTTATGTCTACCCTAGTTTGGAAGAATCTTGGATCCCCAATTCTGCAACCATCATCTACTACTCTATGGGATTATGATGGCCATCCCACTGAAGCCCAAGGAATCCTCCCCCATGTCCCCATCACATTAGTTGAGAAGACATTTCTGATTGACATAGAGGTTGTCAATGCTCAATTGGACTATAACCTTCTCCTCGAAAGAATTTAAATGTACGCCATGAGAGCCATATCGTCAATTGTTTTCTGTCTCATGATGTTCTCCCACGAAGGGAAAATCATGATAGTTGATCAACTGACTTATCACGATCCACAAGGGCTAACAAAATCCATCAACGTTATCCCTATGATCAACACCATTGGTCCGTAAGGCCTAATCGCACCCTCCAATGTTATCCCTGTGGTTAACACCATGGTTGACAACATATTAGCCTCCTCATTGTTGAATGTGGGCCCCTGGGTTGTTTGTCGATACCACCATGATGACTTATTTCCCCTTAGTTTCACCACCACCAACACCAAATGAGACTGTAGATTTATGCATGCTCTCATCCAACACTACTGCACCCAAACAACAACTGCAGCCACAACCCCAACTGTAACCACAACACCATCCGCAGCTGCAACATCATCTGCAACCACAACATCATCCGTAGCCATAGAATTACATGCAGCTGCAACCACAACCTCATCCCCACATACAACCATCGGGGATTTATCTGGGATACTCCCCATTCCACACAATTCTCTTCCTCTTTCCCCTACCTGGTGTCATGAGCAAGCTAGTAATGGACACCTTAAACTTACCCAACTTTACATTGAGAATCCCCGTGTGGTATCTTGATCCACCAGCACAACCACCAATGCCCCAGGTAATATTAACCCCTGTGCAACCCATTGTGGTTGAATATCATCCTCCACCTGACCCACAAAAACCAACCACCACACCCGCACCCGCATCGCCCCACCCAAAAAAGGCTAGGGGAAAAAACGCAAAAGCTACCACTGAACCTCGACAAATCCCTGCTTGTGCTATGTGCGAAGAATAGGGTAATCCAAATCAAAACTACCCTGAGATTCCCATAATCTGTGCACATTTCAATTCCATGGATACAACAAAAAACCTCCCCATGGTTGAACTTCCAAGTGGGACAATAGTGAGAAACAAGCCATTGAGAACAAACCATGCTTGTGCCCTCTACGATTTTTATGGAAACTATTCTCACCACTACCAAGACTTGTCTGAGTTCCAAATGGATTTTTCCAACCTTCGTCAACATTCCCTTGAATATGAGATCACCTTGATCGAATAATTTTAGCCCCCACCTTCTTCTTCGGACACCATGTCCATTTACATGATATCCAATTCTACTGACCCTCTTATCTCCACCACCAATGACGGTCCATCAGACATGTCTCTTCATTGCTTCCCCAATGATGAGGAGATACTTGAAGCCTTAACAGCCCAGGAATACCCATGGGATGACATGCAACATCGTTTGTTCTTCCTCCCTGAAGAACTTGTGTCGCAGTCTGACCAATTTTCCATGGAAACCAAAGATTTCATTCATGGGAAAGTCGACTCATTCAAAAACCCCATTCCGAAACCAGACGCATTCAAAGAATGGAACATGTCCAACATCTCACCAACCATCAAAATCAACATCTCAACCAATCCTGAGATTGTTGAATAAATCATGCTGCAGGCATCCTGCTCCCCGAAATAAGTCGCTACCTACAAAGCTCTCTTCTAAGAATTTCACGACATCTTTTCCTGGTCTTACACTGAAATTCTTGGGTTGGATCCATCCATTATGGAACACCACATTGACACATGGCCTAATGTGGCCCCCATGTGCCAAAAGCAATGGCTCATCCATACTTCCAAAGCGACTGCAGTGAAAGCCGAAATAGAGAAGCTGCGCACAACTGACTTCATTTACCCCATTGCGTACACCACTTGGGTTTCAAATCCTATTCCCATGAATAAAAAATAGGGTACCATCTGGGTTTGTACATAATTCCATGATATAAATTGGGCGTGTCCCAAAGACAAGCTCCTAACACCCTTCATCAATCAGATTATCGATGCATGCACCGGACATGAGGTATTTTCCTTCATGGACAGGTTTTTCGGATATAACTAAATCCAGATCCGGAAAGAAGATCGATACAAGACTGCATTCACAACCCTATGGGGCACATTCTCCTATCAAGTAATGCCCCTTTGGTCTGAAGAACATTGGAGCCACCTTCCAGTGTGCCATGACACACTGTTTCCGTGGCCTCATCCACATCATGTTGGTCTATCTTGACAACCTCATTGCGTAGTCATTGAAGCAAGCACAACACATAGGTGACTTGCGGCAAGCCTTCCTATAGTGTCATAAGTACAAGATCCACTTGAACCCTTTCAAGTGTGTTTTCTATGTCCCAACAGGTCATCTCCTAGGGTTCATCATGTCACACAAAGGAATGACCACTTTCCCTCTAACGTCACCTGTTTAAGTGATGTACAGTTCATCTTGTAATATATTCTTGTCCCTTTTTTTTTTACAATGTTTTCTCCACAAATTAAAAACCCCCATTTAGGGGCAGCACCATTAGCTAGTTCAGAGTCACCCAGAGCCTGTTCGAGACACCCCTCACACCTTCGGGCTCAAATTTCTATATTCAAATGAGACCGTCGTCTCATGTTTAACAAGTAATTTTTAGGACCACTTCCTAAAAGTTACCTAGATTTACATACCACATTGTGATAAAAGTATCTTTGGACCTGTGCTTGCATCACACTTTCCTACCGCAACTCATGCAGCTCTCTGGGCCACCGCCCAAAAGGCACGTCATTTTATTTTAGCATATAGCTGTCTAATCTGTCCACCGCACCTTATACGGGTCCCTGGACCATCGTCCAGAGGACGGATCATTTCCTTTGTATGAATTTGGCATATAACTACCACTGGACTTGTACTCACATCACATGTAGTCAAGTCCTTCCACCACAACTCACACACATCTCTCTTGACCTCTGTCCAAGATCCACCTCGGTTTGCGTGCCTTGGTCGCACCGATACACGTGCCTTTGCCGCGATATATCCCATGCATGTATTGGTATGTTTAAGAGCCACCTGCGCCATCCTTACTACATGGATGACCTCTGGACCACTGTCCCATCCCAACATAGGGGCACCACCTATGCCACCGTGATCGGTTGACCATACTAGAGTTTCTTTTAAGCTCTTTTCTCACTCCTCAAAGAATGAAAAGATTGTCGAACGCACCTACTTCCTTTCCCGCTCGTTAAAGTATAGGAAAGGGAATCTACATTTTCTTGTTTATCTCCTTTTGTAGACTATGTAGACCATCAAATGAAAAGGACCACCTTGGCACATTCAATCCAAGACCGTTTCCCTTTGCATACTTTTATGCTTTCTCGGGAAGAGGGGTTGAAATTTATGAAAAAGCTCACCATGGGTTGTCATTAAGCTCTTTTCCAGCCTTCTCTTCAAGAAAATATTGTCGATCAAACTTGGTTTCATTCATGCTCATAAAAGTATCTGAATGACAGTCCAGTCAGTATAGGTTTAACCTTTTCTGGCTTGGTTGGAATACCAATGGTAAAGAAGTCTCTCATCCCCTACAGGATGGGTGAGCTCTCCTATGTATACTTTTATCCTTTTTCATGCACAAGAGACTACCAATGAAAAAGATCCCCCACTAGAGTATTCTTAATGCTTTTAGACTCTCTAAAATTGAAAGCACCATCGAGAATTTACTTTCTCAAGCTCGCCAAAAATCCATGAGATCGTACCACAACAGTGTCTCTAGACACCACCCCATAGATAACAGTTTGGCAACATTCCCACTTTGGTTCGCCTTTGTTCAGAGCACTCTATAATGTGTCTTCCTTGGATCCCATCAATACCAAAAGTGTCTACCTCTCCCAAGTATTTCCCATATGCAGTGATAGTCCCAGTATTACAGCTATGATCCCTTTCCCATGAGTCAATTTCATTTGCTGCCTGGTCCACCCTACTGTCATACTATGAACAAAGGAATTTTGATTCTACTACACTCCCTCTGCCCTTGTTCAACTCCTTCCCTTACTCCCCCCCTAATTCAATGTGTCAGTCCGTAAATTGTCTCACATCTTTCGGTTATCTCCCTCGTGCTTCTAGTCAAGGAAACACCATTGCCTTGACCAGGGGCAGGTCTCCCTCTGTCAATGACAACACACATATTCTAGAGGATAGACCCAGAGGTCCCTGTATCTTGGTTTCATTAACCTCATTGATGAGTTCCTCGGACCACTTGACAGGAGTCCTTAATGCCTCTCGGGATGGTTGTTTCTCATGTGCTCGAGTCCAGCTACATCATCGCACCATTGAGATTCATACAGGGTATTGGTCCGTGTAGTATTTGGTTGAAGACCTTGGATATCACCTAACTCTAGCACATTGATGAGTCTATTTGAGGGACCCCAATAGGACTATGTCCCTTATGATTTTTGGGTTGCGTTGGAGACAGTGTTTAGAAGCCCCAGCAGTGCTTCTATATAGATTTATGATTGATGCACCATATTTGTACCATAGATACTCTGACTCTCCATCAGTAAGTCCATATAGCTATGTAATATTTGAAGATCCAGCAGGCCATCAGTCATGACAATATAGCATTCAATGAGAATGCCATGGGTCCAATATAGTAGTTCTTCAGATCAGTATTGTATTCATCCTCTCATTGAGGAAACCATTATTGTAACAACAGTTGTACATGATCAGCTCTTGTATTATAGAGCTTATATCACATTATTCATTTGACATAATTATGAGCATGGGGATGCTCACCTCGTATAGATACATGTCACACATTATTTGTATCTCACCCATTGATGGGAACCATATTAATACAAAAACCAAAAGCCACCATGCCCCAGCCTAGGAAGCACCACCTCTCTGCAAGATAATCCTATGATGTCCATCGCCATACGATGAGCTCTTTCCCTCTACATGGCCTACACCACCCAAGGACGCCCACACACGACCCTCATTTGACCCCCACACCCTCAAAAAGTTTTAAAATGTGTAAAAGGGCTTAAAAACCCCTAAAAAGAGCCAAGATAGCTCTCATAGGGGCTAAAACCTCCAAAAAGGGGCTCAAACCCCTCAAAGGAGCTTAAGACCCCCAAAAGAGCTAAAGATTGAGTGAAAGGGGCTAAAAACCCAAAAAAGGGGCTACATCCCCAACCAGGGGCTTAAAACCCTAAAAGACTTGAGAAAAAGTATAAATAGAGGGGTGGGGGTCACTCTCAAATCATTCCTTCTTTCCATATTGTTATGCTACCAGAGTGAGTGCCTTGAGACCATTTTCCTCTCAAGCCATTCACTCTCCCTCTCCTCCATCCTTCCATTGAGCCATAGCTCCCCCTTCCACGAGAGGTGCTCTCCCAGCTAGGGCATGGTGGCCCATTCCAATTACAAGGTATACCTATGTTGTTTTATTTCTTTGATTTGGTAGTTTGTAGTTTTTTTTTAACAGTATTTCTTTGCAAGTTCATTGCTTAACATCTTCTTATAGGTTTCCATTGTTTACTTGCAGGGTTTATTGCTTCCTAATAGTTGTATGCAGGGTCTTGGAGCATAACCCATAACCTTGTGTGCAAAGGGGTTTTGTTTATTTCTACTTCCATTTCTGTTTCAGTCTATTTCCTTTCTGTTCTCTTTGCATATACAACTAGGAACCCTACCCTTCTGTCATATAGATGGAAGGTAGTCGATCTTGCTCTGTAGCAAAGGATAAATCCCTACTACAATAGTCAAGAAAGACTTGACAATTAAACAAAATAAACCTCGACCGACTAATCTCATCCAAGAAGATAAAAAACTTAACCAACTATGTCAAAATCAATCAATATCATAAAATATTAGACACAAAAGTATTTTTCACTCTAGCCAAATCAAGTCAACAAATCAAACAAATATCAAGAAAATAGTCACTTACAACACTGTCAAAGGTTGTCATTAACAATCAATAACAATCCAACTCCACTTAGGTCAAAGACACAATGATCAACACTTGTCAAAATAGTTTTCAATGAAAACACTTAGGTTGATCAAACAAGTCACTCACAAGATCGATTACTTGCATTCCAACTTCTCATTCAATAGTACACTATACAACAGTCAAGATAAACACTAAGATCTATGCCAACAACATTCAAGATAATCATCAATATCTATATCAAGATCACATGAATATATATGCCAAGATTACCATCACCATATCCTCTATAATATATTGAATTACTTCAAATATATATACCAATATATAGCCACACATACTAAGATCAAAGATGAACTCTATCCATTAGAGACATGTGCCATCACAATAGAAATGCACAAGTTGGAGTCATACATTTTTGAAGATAATAAGATAAATAAATAGTATACAAATGAAAATAAACACTATATCCCTTAATCACATAGCTCTCATAACAATCTTTCCAACGATGCAAAAAATTTGTAATTTTGATTCTGTATGAGAAAGTTATGCCAATTTTATTAAAGATGCCCAGAAATTTTTCTGTCACAAAATTTCGCACTTTTCTCCAAGAGTTGCAAAATTGCTGAGAGAATTGATGATGAACAAATTAAATGTTTGATATTCTAATTATACAGGTTCCAGAGAAAATTTATTACCTTGTTCCGACATGCAATTCAAACTTATAAATAAGTAAATTGTCTTTTGTTTGGTCGGCTCACCCAAAAAGGTGGGGTACACCAACTTCAAAAATGCATCTCTTCAACCGTTGAGAGCTAGAAGATGCTCCACATATCAACGGAAATGTATTGATGAGTAAGATCTTCCTATGATGTTTTTATTTCCAAATTATTGGTCTAATACCCTTAAATTATTCAATATGTCCAGGACATCAAAGACCCCACACATGAGGGTGTCAAAGACCATACCACCAACTACAAGAGTTTCAAAGTATTCTTCAAAGTATTATTCAACATATCAAGGCATGCATGTGGGATATAGTTCCATCTACATCTCAATATCCATATAACCACAAATAGGACCATACATCATCATGGTTCAATACCAAAGGCACCACATGACTCTGTTATGTATGGTTTGGGGAAGGGTAGGATTAATCTTGATCATGGTTCTTTCAATGATGTGTTGTATGTCCCTGGTCTTGTTTCTAACCTCTTGTTAGTGTATCATATGAACTAGATTGGGTATCCTAAGAAATTCATATTCTCTCCCAATGAAGTTGAAATCACAAATATTTTGAATGGTAAAGTCATAGAAAAAGGTGTTGTGGATGACAATTCGAAGGTATACAAGTTTTCCCATTTCCTACCTTTCTCAAACCCCTATGCTCTTCTCACTCATGCTAATGAAGAAAGAAAGATTTGGCATGAGATATTTGGCCATCTTAACTACAAGTATTTTTTAGATTTGAGTGACAAATACATGGTCATAGGGTTACCAAAGATCAAGTTTTCTAAGGGAGTTTGCCAAGGTTGTATCCTAGGAAAACACCGAGAGCACAAGTATGAGAGAGCTAGTCATGAAAGAACCTCTGCACCCCTTGAGTTAACCCACAGTGACATTACTGGTCCATTCCCTCATATTTCCATGATTCAAGCCAAATATGCACTAACCTTCATAGATTATTTTTTCACATATTTTTGGCTCTACTTCCTAAAGCATTAGTCTGAAGTTTTTGACCTCTTCAAGGCATTTTGAGCCTTGGTTGAGAACCAATCTGGGAGGAAAATAAAAATCCTCAGATCTGATAATGGTGGTGAGTATGTCAATTCTGATTTAATCCATTATTGTGAAGATACAGGTATCTAGATGCATCATTCTATTCCCTACACACCTCAACAAAATGGTGTCGCTAAGACGAAGAATAGATCACTCAAGGAGATGGAAACATGCATGATGGAGACTAAATATTTTCCACCAAATTTTTCAGTTCAATAAATAAATTTTGCATCCTATATCCAAAATAGGGTGCCTCATAAGCAACTTGATGGAATCAATCATTTTGAAGCTTGGAGTGGGCACAATCTAGATATGGCCCACTTCAGGATTTTTTGGCTCAAAGGTTTGGGCTAGACTTCCAACTAGAAAGAGGAAGGATTTGCAATCCCAAAGCCAAGAGTGCCTATTAGTTGGGTATTTTTAAGATTCAAAATGGTACAATCTGATAAACTTGAGCACTCAAAAATATTTCATTGAAAGGAGTGTTCAGTTTGAAGAAGATCCTTTAGCAGTAGTAGAAGGTGGAGAGTCCTCTTCATCACCACAAACACTGACTGTAAGTGAAGAGACTAATGAGTTTTCCGATTATGATATATCTGATAATGATGATTTAATTGCATGTCTTAACAATCCTACAAGACCAAAATGGGCATCAAGGACCATTCATGCAGCTAGGGAACTAGCTGGGAATCCTACTGACACTAGGAGGACTAGATCTCGATTTGAGAGTGCCCTTTGTGTGAAAGATACACTCTTTGCTGAGAATTTATATTTGATGGTTGAATATTACCCTCATAAATATGAATATTCATCATATGATCCAATATGGAAAACAACCATGAAATAATAATACAACTCGCTCCAAAATAATGACACATGGGATCTACTTGATCTTCCCCCAGGGAGAAAGCTAGTAAAGTGTAAGTGGGTTTATAAAACTGAATTTTTTGTTGATGGTTCACATTTGAAATATAAGGAAATATTTGTAGCTAAGTTATACTCACAAGTTCAAGGTATTTATTACAATGAGGCCTTTGAACCAGCGGAAAATATGGACTCCATAAGGTTAGCTTTGGCCATTGCAGCTTCAAGGAAATGGGAGGTGCATGACATGGATGTGAAGTGTGTGTTTCTACATGGAAATATGAAAGAAGATAATTATATGCATAAAACTGAATTTTTTTTGTCTAATCCATGTTTATTGTGCAGGTTAAATAAATGATTGTATGGGCTAAGCAAGCCCCCATGGCTTGGTATGCCAAGACTGATGGCTCTCTGTTGTCACTGAATTGTGTTCAATGAAAATGTGATACAAATGTATATTTGAAGATGATACATGGTTATTTAATGATTATTATTTTGTATTTGGATGACCTATTGATAACAGGAAGTTCAAAGAAAGAGGTTGTCTCCTTGAAGGATGCAATGAACCATGCCTTTTCCATGTCAGATTTGTGATTTTTGAGTAAATTCTTGGGTCTCGAAATTTCATAATCCTCACATGGAATCAAAGTTCATCAGTTTAAGTATGCTTCAGATCTACTCAGCAATTTCAACATGAAGTATTGCAAGTTAAGAAATATTCCATTCCTTTCTAGAGTTAAGCTTGAAGAAGCAAGTTCTTCTCCTTTGGTAAATAATACACTGTATAGGCATTTGATTGGGTGTTTGATTTATATTACACATAATTGACCTGACATATATTATGTAGTTAGTGTGGCTTCCAGACACATGGATCAGCCTCATGAAATCCATTGGAAATAAGCTAAAAGAATTCTGAATTTTGTTCAAGGAACAAGAACTCATGGTATTTTTTATGCAGCAAATATGACTTAGAACTAGTTGGATTTACTAAAAGTGATTGGGAAGGTGTCAACACAGATTGAAATTCTACTTTAATATTTGTGTTCATGATTGCATATGGACCAATCAGGTGGTCAAGTAAGAATCAGAGTGCCATATCACTCTCATCTATAGAGGTAGAGTATAGAGGAGTTGTGAATGTAGCTACTCAATTTTTGTGGTTTCAATGGATACTTGGAGAAAGTGGGATTGAATTAATAGAATTCCACTATCATATATTGTGACAATAAAAGAAACATTCGAATCTCTACTGATCCAATTCAAAGAAAACAAACCAAGAACATTAAGATCTATATGCACTATACCAGGGAGCTTGTGCATGATGGTACCATTTCTCTACTCTATTGTGCATCTTCATAGCAATAAGAAGATATATTCACCAAGGTGTTTTGTCAGAACAAATTTAGTAATATCATATCACTGCTGCATATTTCTGATCATGTGGTGAAGAATGATTGATAATAAGATTTCCCAAAAAAAAATTATGTCCATGTTTAAAGGAGGATTTTCCCACTAGGTTGTTTCCTTGTTCCTTGGTTTTATGGACAAGAAGTATGTAAAGGGTGACTGAGACTTGTTTCTAGGCCCTATGTTTCTTTTATATTTTTACATTAATTCATGCTTAAGGGGGGTTTTAGAATAATCAAACCCATAGTTACCCATAATTGACATTAATTAATCATTTTTGTCTTATTCCTAGATTCCTAGATTCCTTACTATGCTAGTTGGCATCCACTTCCACCTAGAAGTAAGAAAATGCTAAAACTGGCTTAAGGATATCTTTATAAATATATTGGTAAATATTTTGATAACTATGCAATGATTCCAGAATAAAAAAAGTGCAGTTTTTCTTTTTCTGAAAGGTGCCTTGCTTTTAGCAATTTTAAGGGAAAAAGGGAAAAGCTAGTATAGGAGTGACTGTCTTGTTTTTTATCCTTAACCATCCTCCTTATTTTTTCTCCATACAGAAGCATAGATATAATCTCTT
The DNA here is from genome assembly GCA_001517045.1 of Pseudotsuga menziesii. Taxonomy (NCBI): domain Eukaryota; kingdom Viridiplantae; phylum Streptophyta; class Pinopsida; order Pinales; family Pinaceae; genus Pseudotsuga; species Pseudotsuga menziesii. The sequence goes on from LPNX010121511.1 coordinate 25,275, forward strand.
TCCATCACTTATCATCTGATACAACTCACTCAGCAAGTTCGTGAGCATCTTGATAGATTAGGAAAATGATTTATGCACCTATCGGGGATTTTGACTAGTTTACTAAGCCTTGTTTTTTCTAGTTCGAATAGCATCCTTATTCTTTCAAATATATGGTGTAATTATATATTTGGACATCCCATTACTTCATGAGGTTGGATTATGTACACTTATTCAATGAAGGATTGTGTTATGCTCCAATTGCAGTCTCCTTCTGTGGAATTTTGCATGTTTGACTAGTAATTTTGTGAGTGTAATTGATCTACAACTTGGGGTTAATTTCCACAATCTCATTCTTCCAAAAGAAATTAAAAAAAAAAGGAAAAAATCATGACTAAAACATATGAACAAATTCATGTGAATTAGTGACATTAGATCATCATATAACAAAACAAATCTTCCATCTAACATTATCCATTTTGTAAAAAATTGCATACTTGGTTTGTTACAAGAGAGATAATTCATGTAAGTTTTGGCTCAAGAAATTCCACCAAAAATTCTATAGCATATCCTCCCCATTCAAAAGGTGAAAAAGGTCTAAATAAATACAATCATAGATCCACAAAATAAGGAGAAGTTTTAGGATCATCTCAAAAACAACTACTACCTACCCTACCCATAATTAGTAACAAAATATTTCCATGCAGAGTAAACATTCCACACCTCACTGATATCAAGGGAGTTACCATGCTTCAACTACAGTTTAGATTTACATAAGGGAGACCTAATTTTGTTGAAATGAATATTTGACCAGCTATCTAGAAACCCATGTTGTGTAAGGATGAGTTGAAATGGAATTGATATAAATAATATGAATCAAGAGATATCTATTTGAGTGATATTTTGAAATATATTTACTGATTGGTATCTTTTTCTTCCACGTCATCTATCTTTAAGTTAGTTGGATATACATCTTATAATTCATCAAAGGATGGAATCCCCAAAGTTTCCATGTAGTCGTTTGTAAGTATCCATTACCTGGTACAAATTTTCTAACCTTTCATGATTATATGATTGAACTTTCATGGGATTCCAAATAATTTATTGATATCCATACTCTCATGAGTTTCATGGAATCTAGGTGATGTACATCCTAGGGAACATTATTTATGAGTTTCTACCATTTGCGTATCTTCTCATAAGATGAATCATATTTCTTTATTTTATTTATACGATATTCCAAGAGGTCTAATATATTCTCAAAATAATTAAAATCATTGTGTACTTCATTAATACCTTGAAAGAATGAGACCTATTTTTTCCTCAAACTCTCATTGCATGCAATACCTTCATTTTTGAAGTCTTATGCAGTTAATTGAAAAATATAGAAGAAATATGGTACTCCTTATTTCTTCCACTTCAGCTTTAATATCAACAAGCTCTATAGATCTTACTAGATTACCTCTACCCCTACAATACCCTTTTTCCTAGATAAATGTTGAATTTGGTTTCTCAAGCCTTGAAATTCTAAACTGTGTTGAGCTATAAGCTGTTTTATTTGTTGGTTAAGGTTTTCTTGCAGAGATTCTTTTTCAATATACATTTTCACATTCTTTTCCCTTTCTTCATCTAGCTCTTAATTCAAAATAGATATAGAATCAAAATTGGATCCTGCAAAGGAACCCATATTTACAACTCTATTGCTCCACTCTTAAGATCGTCAGAGGATGATTACCAATTTATCTTGATTGAAATTGTCTTTATTTGTTTATTTTGGAGACTCTTTTCATTATTTTCCTTTTGCATCTTGATAAAACAATAATCTCCTAAAACTAATACTGCTTCTTCACCCAAATCTTGTTGAAATACTAAGAGCGGGGTGAATCAATATTTGTACTATTTAAAATTTTAATCAAAAGCAGGTTACTGATCACCAATCACAGCACATCATCAATATGTATAAAAATAATAAGATACACAGTACACAATAGTTTTTGACGTGGAAACCCAAGTTCTGGGGGTAAAACCACGGTAGCCTTTTAAAAATAGTTTTCCAGAAATAACTGGAAGGAGGGAACAACCCCCTTATTATATAGACTTCAATTTTCCAGCTTCAACTAGAAGGAGGCTACAACCCCTTGATTTACAGGCTACGACCTGAAGGAAGCTGCCACTCCCTAGTTTACTAGCTTTAATCGGAAGGAGGCTATGACCTCCTTTCCTTGCCCCGTCCTGCCACCATGTTAAGAAGAGATTGTCAAACCTATGGACCTGTCACACACCAAATCCTGTACTTTCTACTGCTAATAACCTCTGCACTCTAATCAATGTCAAATCATCCTTGTAGATGTCATTGCCACACACTACTTTGTACACATCATCAACCACAATCACTAACCTAATAGTTCTTCTCTGCTTGCATCATCATAGGTGTGCATCATTGTCATCAAGTATGAACCATCATCATCCAATAAGTACTATCATCATCAAGTATGTGCAATCATCATCAACATGTAATATGTATGTAATAAGTACACTTCATAGTGCATAGAAGTATGTCATCACACCATGGAAAGCATCACACCATCAATATTATCAAAGCATGTATCAACAAATCAGAGTGAATAGCAGACTGTGCATCATAGAGAGTTCTATGGGAGAGTATCAACAAAATAAATCATTGTATATATGATACATACTATTCACATACCATAGTGAACACATCCACACGTCATGGTTTATGCATGCTCTTGTACACATTACTACTTATATACTTGTACACATACATACCTTATCATTGGACTGTGTATAAGTTTCAAACCACGCAAGAAACCTACTATAATAGGCTTGGCTTTATTGGCAATGAGGGAAACAATAAAAACATTCAAACCAATGTAAAAGTTTGACTCTTCAGACTCTTTTGTATGCCTCAGAAATGCAGACTATAGACGATGGTCATTCCAAAGACTTGCAACATACCAAAATAAAAAACAGCTGCTACAACCACCTCAACTGCTGCCTCAGTCACACAGGAAGAGGTCAATTTTTGGGTCTTCTGCCCTTTTTTCTGCTGCAAAAGAATCGTGTCTCACTACTGCTGTAAAAATATTAAAAATGCTCAGTCTGTTGCAGCCTGAGGAAACTCGGGACTGTTTTTTTTTTTGCTGCTAAAAACCTCGAAAATCCACTCTGCTTTTCCAGAACTCAGCCAGCAAGAGAGGAGGACTGTTCTTAATCCCTAAGCAAAATCGGTGCTGGAAGAAGGGATTTCCTTACTGCTGCTCATTCAACATTAACCCAGCAAAGAATACCTCAGTCTACAACCTGTGGGATACCTCAGTCATCTTACTAATTCATTGGTTACATTAATGTCACAAGACGTTAGTCTATTTATATGCGTTGAGGAGGAAAACTTAGTAGCCGACTTCATGAGGGGAATTAAAAAATGTTTTATCATTTTATTAATTGATGGGGCCGACTTCAGCCACTTAAAGTTTGTAAATATATTAAAGAAAATGTATAACTTATAAAGTGTCATTGTATAAAGTTTGTAAATATATTAAAGAAAATTTTTAACTTATGTCACTTAAAAAAAAAGGCCAACGTTGAGGGATAGATTGTTTATTAGATTGTTAAATTAAAAAAATGTTTTATTATTTTTTGACATGGTTTAATAACTATTTTTTTTTATTAAATTATTAAAAGAGTTTTAAGCAACATACACATTTTATTTTTTAAGTTTATTAAATTTATATTTTCTAAACACTTTAAATTAATTATTATTTTAAATATACCCTTAACCATGTGTGTTTTATTTCTTTTATTACTTTACGGTTTTGATATGTTAAGGCATCATAAAGGTGTAAAGGGTACTATTAGGGTGTTATTAGTGTTCTAAGGGCAAGGCATTCAACATATGGTAGAATGTAGGTTTTAGGGACCAAGGGTAAGGGTTTTAGGGTGATTTGTTAGGTCATTAGAGTTACCATAAGTGAAACCACAAGGTGTGGGGTTGCCTAGGCTTGTCTTAGGGTACCATAACCTTTATCAAAATCAGATGACCACTAAAAGGTTCATTTGGACTCTTGCAACGTCTTCAACCCACCAAAGACACAACTAGGGAATCAGTGAAACAACTGTGGAACCATAGAACCAACTTAGGGGTACTTAAAGACTCTACAGGGTGTTTAGGGATTTTTCCATTGTCCCAAGGGCTCCAAGGGCTTCAGACTTGGGCTTGGACAAAGTTAAAAGGTCTCATTTGACATTGACAGCTACTTAACCCTCAGGGGCTCCTCAAGGGGAACCAAGACGCATTGACACACCTATTGGCATCAATGACAATTTAGTCAATAAATATATTGATTCTTCAATTGTAGAAGTTAAAATGTCTATAGTACTAATGATGTGCATTGACTAGCCATGAGTTGAAGGGACTTATTAAGTAGACTCTAGCAAGTTGGTTTAAATGTAATTTAGTGATGCAGATATATTATCAATAGGAGGTTTAGTGTCTTGGAAAAGATTAGAATATTGGGACTACATAGGAGGAATAGTGGGAGTATTACTTTTAGTTTTTTGTGGATCTTGTGGGAATTGTTTGGTATTTGAGGATTATTTTCGGTTATAGACTCTTGATTGGTATGAGGGTTAGATGATGTATCATCAGGATTGAAAGTATGATCACATGGTTCTCTATGAATGAGAAGAGGTTGTGGAATATAAGTTGAACTTGGAATAGATTGAATGATGAGACCCTTTTCAGTATGAACATATGATACTTTATTAATTGGATATTCTTGAACCTTCAAATTATTATTGATAACATGGGCATCTAGAGGTACAGAATATTGTAAAGGTTCTAAGGTAATTGGTGTTTGTTTTTGTTCCCAAAAACATTGGGAGCAGAATCAACTTGATAAACTGCTTTAGTAAAGGTTTCCTTACCTTGTAAGTCCTAGGTTTTTGGAATCAATGAGTTTAACTTCTGAATGGGGAAGAAGTCTCAGAGCTAGTAATAGTCCTTGTCTCTTCTCCAATTGTAGTTGTTCTTCAAATTTAGTAGTAGTAGGAATAGTCTCTTTTGTCACGTCCCCAACCCTTACTCAATGGAGAGGACATGACTAACATCTTGTAATGTCCCAAATTTTTCATTACGTCACAATAACCAAATCACATTTTCCATGTTCATGAAGTTTGTCAAAGGGATACTAAAAGTCAAATAATTGCCAAGGAGGAAAATCACTAGTTTCCTACGTTGGGGGTGGAAGCTTTGATATTTGGAACAAGGGGGATAATAAATTATTTTTAGACATTAGAAAAGGAAAAATATTTAATAATGTAGCTTATTAAATAAATAAAAGAGAAAATGGAAGTGGCAATGGAGCATGAAGACACATGGAGACTATGGGGCCCACACTAGCTAGAATTCCTATGTTAAATGGTATCTTTCTCTTGCAAATTTGAATATATGAGAAGCATAATGTATTTGTATGGATTATAAGGTGAATATACTTATCCATATACTTCATAGGTCTAATTTGGGATGAATTGTAACTTACATGGGAGACGAAGAGCCAAATGGGAGTTTCATGGACACTTGGCTAGATTCCCCTTACATTTATGACATCTATGACACCAATGATGGAGATTCTATGAAATTTATGACACAAGTCAGATATTAAGGCTGACATAATAACATTTTAGGACTGAATATATCATCTTATAGGTCAAATTTGGGAGTTCGAGAAGGCCAAGAGGCTCCTACTCAAATTTCGGAGAAGAGGGAAGGTGAAGAGAGAGGCCGCATGGCATAGAATCAGCAGCCACACCAATTCGACTTGGATTTGGTTTATGGATGGATTTGGAACCTTAGGAGACTGATAATGTTTACAAAATATAGGTATCATCCATGAGAAGAATATTTTTCTCATTTGTGAATTGTGAGAGCTAGTGGATGACTAGTTTTCTTCCTTAAGCCAATTTCGAGGGTGAAAGATTCCCATCCTAGTTGGTGTTTGGAAAGGACACTGAGGTATTTCATGGAGATTTAATGGATTCTTATTTGTATTTGTAAGCTACAATAAATCATGGGGATTCTTCTATTGCAGCGCTCTCTCTCAACTCTTTCCAGTTTTCACACCATATTCATGCCAATGGAGGGATTACGCTTTGGGTGAGCTATTGATCTCTTTGGGGAAGATTATAATTCAAATTATTTTATGTGCTGATGTATATAATTTTTATTCCATTTTCATAAAACTCTCAGGTCTAAATACCCAAAATAATTCATGTAAAAATGTTGAACAATGAAGAAATAGTGTCATTTCCCCACTATCTTGTTGCGAACCATTGTAATGTTGATGATTTAGAATTGGGAGAGACTTTCATTGTCCATTTATTATTGTAATAAGTTAAATATGATATTTTATTCATTCTTATAATTTTTCAAGTCGAAATTCCCAATAGTTGTACGTCAAAATGACTTTTAATGAGCAAACAATGACCATTTCCACTCCATTTTGATATATGCCATGGTAATGCTTATTATTTCGAATGGAGGAATGTATCTCTGATTAATTTATGATGGATGGACTGTAATTAATTTTTATTTCAATTCTCATGTTCATTAATTAATCATTGGAATACATTTTACTCATTTTTATTGCATTGGGAGAAGATTTGGTGGATTTTCCCCAAGGGTCGAAATTGTGACTTGGGAGTTGTTTTGGAAAGAGTCATAATAGCTTGTATAAACTAAAAAATGATGCATATTAGAATTTTAAAATGTAACTTACACATACCTAGACTCTGTTCATAAATTCAAGTGACTTTGGGATCATTTGTGAATCCATTTCCGACAATTACCCAGGGGGAATTGGAGCCCCAATTTGCTAGTAAAGACTCCTACTTTGAACAAAACATTAAACAAGTTTACAGAAGTAATTGGGAGGTCACAAAACATACATGAGCATGATATTTAATTTATATTATCATTCATGTACCTTCATATAAAATTTGGAAGCATTTTTTTCAATTTGGAGGTGTAGACATCAAAACTAGCCAAGAGCCAAAATTGTGAAAAAATTGGAAAATTGGGCATTTTAATAAAATTCCAAAAAGGGGACATTACAGTGGTATCAGAGCATGATATTGGCACCTTATGTGTTCTGATATTTATTATTACAATAATTCAGTGACCACCATTATATATTGAAACCAAAAGTTCTTTTGTTGAAGAGGAAAAAATAAAAGTAGGAGAAGGCAATTTTTTGGAAACTATGACTAGGCTTGAAAAGAGAACCTCATATGATGGTGAGGAGATAATAAAAATCATGGAACCTATATTTGAATACATTACCAAGAATATTATGAAAGGATTTTAATTTTTAGCTATCCAAAGTCGGGAAAAATATATTGATTTTAAGAAAACCAAGGAGAAAAATGCATTAGCTTGTGTGAAGGAGAACAAGGAGGAGACCCATGAACCACCTAATTCTAAAATAGGTGGAGTAGAAGAATTAGTACATGAATATGATAAAAATTCACTCCCAAATGACTCTAAAAAATATTAAGAGACATCACATTAGTATGAAGAAGTTTTTATTGAAAATACTGAAGATAATCTTGAGACACATGTTACCTTGGAAATGAAACAAAGAGAATCTACTGATGGATGCTTGAACAATGAAAGAGTACCTACTTATGGGTGCTCACAACTATATGTTGGAGACATATAGATCATATTTAAAAAAAAATTATGCAAGACAAAATTCCATTAAACATGAAAATTAAAACCTTGTAGCAGTTGAAGAAGAAACAAGATCAACTTCCCCATCACCACTTGAGCTTCATGAAGTTGGCCCAAGCAAGAAGGAAGAATATTAAAAGGTTCATTTGCAGGACCCTCATTTTCTTGAAGGGTCCTTAAATATGAATGAAAATTATATACAAGAGTCCCTTAGAATACTCCATGACACTCAAGCATTGGTATCAAATTATTGTTGGAGAGTTACTTCCTTGGAGGAGCCATCATTCCTTGAAGACATGGAGAAGATTCAAAGAGCAATGTGCAACATCAAAGGTAATCTCATGTCTTTGATTTTTGATAGAAAAAATTTCATTGAGATTAGTGCATGGTTACATGAATCCTACTTGAATAATAATGAAGTTATTCATAAGCTCACAATTCAAAATGAGCAACTTCTTGAAAAGTTGCAAGACACTTGCTTTTCCTCCTATGTTTTAGATTGTCAAATGGTAGATTGTTTGGAGGATTCTCATGACATGGTGGATCATGAGAAATTTGGAAATTTGAATTTAATTGATGTGTTTGAATATGAAATTGAAGAGATCCAAACACTTGATGTGGTGGAAGAGGAACTTGAATTGTCTCTTGATGAAGGGTATGTAATTTTTAAAGAAGAACATGATTCCTCTACATTAGAACCAATCTATGACAAAGGTTTCACACTCTTGAAGGAGCTGCATAATCCTACCCCTATGGAGCCTTCACATTATGACAACTTTGCACTTACTGATCATTTGGGTGAGTTGGTTCTTTCTCCTACATCCTACACTTCTAAATTTTGCAGCAGTCATCCTAATGAAGTATGGGTGGAAGGTTTCTTTTTGATGGTGCCACATGAAGAGCATGGACATTCTATTTCTCCTTTTGATGATGGAATTATTAGAGAACCATATTATTTACATTTGTAGAAGCATCCTTGTTTACATTATGATTATACACATCTAAATGGGTTCACCTATGATGTTCACTTGAGTCACTTGGAGACTCATGATTTTCCTTGCTCCTTTCCTAGTCTATTTGAAGTTGGAGGAACTTCATCTCACACTTGGGTGAAGAGTTATATGATTGAAGAAAATTATTATTGGAAAAAACATCCTCTGATGTCACATGATGAGACTTCTTTGATCCATTTGAAGTCTTCATGTTTTCCTTGCTCCTTATTTTGTTTAGATTTTGTTGGAGGTTCTCCATTCACTTATTGGATGAAAGAACACATGGATGATTATATTGATGCACATTACATATCATTTGGAGCACATTATTATTCAAATTTGAAGCAGCATTATTTGTTACTTTCTGATGATGCACATCTACCTGGATGCACCTATGATATGCATTTGAGTCACTTGAAGACTCATGGTTTTTCTTGCTCAATACTTGGTTCATTTGATGTTGGAGGAAATTCATCCAACACTAGGGTGAATAGATTTATGATAGGAGAATTTTTTTTTTACTAGCCACATGCATTGTTATATCTTGATTATTCACTCATTCATGGATGTATGGGTAAGACTTCTTTGAGTCATTTGAAGTCTCCTTGTTGCTGTTGCTCACTATTTGGTTCAAATTTGAGTGGAGATTCTTCGTTCACTTCTTGGATGAAAGAATAAATGGCTGATTCTTATTTTGATGCATATTACATTCTTTGGGAGAAGAATTAGAGGACATGGGATCCTCAGCTATGTCATTGGAGCATATTTGATTGGTCACTTGAAGCATGCTTGTACTTGGAAAATGGTAGTCTACTCACTATGAGGTATAAGCACTTTCATGATTTCTTGGTGAGGCACCTCCTTGATGTACATTATTATTATGTTGTTATATAATTTGATGATATATATTATGCACTAATGATGTTTGTAAGAATGCATAAAAGAAAATGGGATCCAATAATTCTCTTTCCAAATGGTATGGGTTGGAGAGCACTCTTAATTGTTGGACTGCAATTCAAGCAATGGGACCTTGGGATAGTTTTTACTCCCATTGATTTCAAATTCTTTGGGAAACAAGCAGTATGTAAGATGGATTCCCCATTTAATAAGGTGATTTTAATCAGAGTATTGCAGCATAAAGCATGGTGGTTCCTCTCTGGAATCTTCATGGAATCTCAGAGACTCAAAGTGGGCAGCTCAGTGGAAACTTCAAAGAATCATACAAAAAGCAGGTTCTTCAACAACCATGTTTGAAATTGATTGAGGACAAGCAATATTGGGAAGGGAGGATTTGTAATTTCCCAAATTTTTCATTGGGTCACAATGGCCAAATCACATTTTCCATGTTCATGAAAGTTGTCAAAGGGATGCTAAAAGTCAAATAATTGCCAAGGAGGAAAATCACTAGTTTCCTAGGTTGGGGGTGGAAGATTTGATATTTGGAATAAGGGGGACAATAAATGATGTTTAGACATTAGAAGGGGATAAATATTTAATAATTTATCTTATTAAATAAATACAATATAAAATGGAAGTGGCAATGGAGCATGAAGACACATGGAGACTATGGGGCCCACATTAGCTAGAATTCCTATGTTAAATGGTATCTTTCTCTTGCAAATTCGAATATATGGAAAGCCTAATGTTTTTGGATGGATTATAAGGTTAATATAATTATCCATCTACTTCATAGGTATAATTTAGTATGAATTGTAACTTACATGGGATACTAAGAGCCAAATGGGACACTTGGCTAGATTCCCCTTACAGTTATGACATCTATGACACCAATGATGGAGATTCTATGAAATTTATGATGCATGTCAGATATGAAGACTGAAATAATAACATAATTACATTTAAATACTGAATAGAGCATCTTATAGGTTGAATTTGGGAGTTGGAGAAGGCCAAGAGGCTCCTAATCAAATTTGGGAGAAGAGGGAAGATGAAGAGAGAGGCCACATGGAATAGCATGAGCATCCACACCAATTAGACTTGGATTTAGTTTATGGATGGATTTGTATCCTTAGGAGACTAATAATTTTTATAAAATACAGGGATCATCCATGAGAAGAATCTTTTGCTCATTTGTGAATTGTGAGAGCTAGTGGATGACTAGTTTTCTTGCTTAAGCCAATTTCGAGAGTGAAAGATTCCCATCCTACTTGGTGTTTGGAAAGGACACTCAGGTTTTTCATGGAGATTTAATGGATTATTATTTGAAGGTTTAAGCTACAGTAAATCAAGTGTATTATTCTATTGCATCACTCTCTCTCTACTCTTTCCAATTTTCACTCCATATTCATGCCAACGGAGGGATTGCACTTTGGGTGAGATATTGATCTATTTGGGAAGATTATAATTCCAATTATATTATATGATTATTTATATCCTTTGTATTCTATTTTTAGAATACTCTCAGTTCTAAATACCCAAAATAATTCATGTAAAACTGTTGAACAATGAATAAATAGTGTCATTTCCCCACTATCTTGTTGTGAACCATTGTAATGCTGATGATTTAGAATTGGGAGAGCCTTTAATTGTCCATTTATGATTGTAATCGTTTATATATTTTATTTTATTCATTCTCAAAAAATTTCAAGTCGAAATTCCCAATATTTGTATGTCAAAATGACTTTTAATGAGAAAGCAATGACCATTTCCACTCCATTTTGATATATGCCATGGTAATGATTATTATTTTGAATGGAGGAATGTATCTATAATGAATGTATGATGGATGGAATGTAATTAATGTTTATTTAAGTTCTAATGTTCATTAATTAAGCATTTGAATCCATTTTACTCATTTTTATTGCATTGGGAGAATATTTGGTGCATTTTCCCCAAGGGTCGAAATTGTGACTTGGGATTTGTTTTGGAAAGAGTCATAAAAGAATGTATAAACTGAAACATGATGCATATGAGACTTTTAAAATTTCCCTTACACATACCTAGCCTCTTTTCATAAATTAAAGTGACTTTGGGATCATTTGCGAAGCCATTTCCGGCAATTACCTGGGGGGAATTGGAGCCCCAATTTGCTAGTAAAGACTCCTACTTTGAATAGAACATTAAACAAGTTTTAAGAAGTAATTGGGAGGTATAAAAACATACCTGGGCATGATATTTAATTTAAATTATCATTCATGTACCTTCAGAGAAAATTTGGAAGCATTTGGGTCAATTTGGAGATCTAGACATCAAAACTAGTCAAGAGCCAAAATTGTGAAAAAATTGGAAAAATGGGCATTTTAATAAAATTCCAAAAAGGGGACATTACACATCTAAAAACCCAAGAAACTAAGCCCCATGAGAATTATATAAAAATTTCTTGAAAATAAAACATTCATAATTATAAACATATGCATAATGAAATGTACATGATATATACAGCAGAAGCAAATCTCTCATTCAACACATTCATGCATTCAACATGTTCATCATAATTTCATAATAATTCATAAGAAAATATAGTTGCAGAACTTAAATACATAAGAATACTTATTTTTGAAAGAAACTTGTCCCGTAACCAGCTTTGTCGCTACAACGTTCCACCCAACCATAGTCCAGTGTGCTCTTTAATCTCTCAGTAGCACTGCCACCCCCAATCTGGGCATGATATTCCCCAATGAATAAGGAACACTAGAAGACTTCACCCATAGCCAAGGATACAATTAAAATTTAGTCAAGCCTTCATAGTTGGGTTTATGAGACTTACATAGGCAATGGTTTTCACTTAGCCAAATTCACATCAGACATAGCCAAGCCAACGGATGGGTTTATCAGGCTACCAGCCAAGCCATCCTTCCAATTGGGTTTATCAGGCTGCCAAGGAATTGAAAAAATTGATTGCTAAGCTAGTGAGCTCAACCCCAGAGCTATGAACACCCACACTGGATCTAGATCGATTTATAAATAATTACACACCCAACACAAGGAAGAATTCCCTTCTCTCCTACATAGTCCCTCAAGCCATGCCTTCCCTTCTATTGAATTTTTATATGCTAAGCTAGATCATCAGTATTTCATTTCAATTTCATAACAAAAGCATATAAACAGGATCACTGAAAGAAACAGTATCACAAGAACAACACAAATTTATCCTGGGAAAACCCTAAAGGGAAAAACCCAACAAAAGCTTCCTCAATATACATGCCCCAAAAGATAAAAGGTAAAACCAAAAGACTGATCAAAGACTGATCCTCATCCTTCTCTAGCTACTTCTCTCTTCTTCACTAGTGCGCTACACAAGTGAGTGAGTGTGTTCCAAATGAGGAGCGCCACACCTCTACTTATATTCATCTGATCACTTTAATTATCAATTCTAACATGTAGGCTTGAGTTAATCATGTAGGCTCAAGTTACACATGTAGGCTCAAGTAACCACACTGGGGTGCTAATGACCCACCTTTATAATTAGAGGGGACTACCTCATGACTCTTATTATTTCTTCCGATTAGAAGCATCAGAGCATAAATTAATACAACTGGTTCTCCCGGTAGGACCATCGGGGACCACAAAAGATACATATAGAATATTCTTTGAAGTTACAATATTTCAACACTCCCCCTTAACGAGAAGGGTATTCTACAACAACATCAACAAAAACAATAATAGGAAATAAATAGAGGACATCATCGACATCATCAGGGTAACACATCTATAAATCATTGAAAGATTTTCAACATCATGTAGTCTTCATCTTCAATCTTCAGTCTTCAGCAACATTAAAACTTTGACCACTTCGATCAGCAACAACTTTGACCGCTTCGATCAACAACAAATTTAACCGCTTCGATCAACAACAAATTTGACCTTTCGATCAGTAGCAACATCTTCAGCACTTTTACCTTTCGATCAACAACAACATCTTCAGTACTCTAACCTTTTGATCAGCAACGACATCTTCAGCACTTTGACCTTTCGATCAACAACATCATCATCATCATATTCTGATCCTTCAATCAGCAACATCAGCAACATCATCATCATATTCTGATATTTCGATTAGCAACATCACACTAATCTTTCGATCAGTACATCATCATCACATTCTGATCTTTTTATCAATACGTCATCATCATCAAACTCTGATCTTTCGATTAGTACGTCATCATCATCATACTCTGATATTTCGATCAATACGTCATCGTCATCATATTCTGATCTTTCGATTAGTACGGCATCATCATCATCAGCAACAACCTGCAATCCACAGCTCAAAGACAAAAAAAAATCTTTGGATCACTTTTGGAATTAAATTCCAGGGATGATGCAATCCCACCACATTCTCGACAAACGAATTCACCGTATTGATTACGGGATAATCAGTCCCTATCACTTTAGGACTAAGTCTAAGGATGATGCAATCCTACCACATTCTCGAGGATCGAAGTCACTGGATTGATTACGGGAGAATTAGTCCCTATCACTTTAGGACTATGTCTAAGGAGGATGCAATCCTACCACATTCTCAAGGACCGAAGTCACCGGATTGATTACGGGAGAATCAATCCCTATCACTTTAGGACTAAGACCAAGGATGATGCAATCCTACCACATTCTTGAGGACCGAAGTCACCGGATTGATTACGGTAGAATCGGTCCCTATCCCTTTAGGTCTAATTCCAAGGATGATGCAATCCTACCACATTCTCGAGGACCGAAGTCACCTAATTAATTATAGGATAATCAGTCCCTATCACTTTAGGACTAAGTCCAAGGATGATGCAATCCTACCAAATTCTTGAGGACTGAGCTCACCAGATCTATTATGGATAGATGTCCCAGGATGATACAATCCCTCTTCATTATCGAGGACTGAAGTCACCATATCACTTTAGGGAAAGCTCCCAGGGATGATACAATCCCACTACTACATCACTACTCCCCCTTTCAGGGAAGGTCTTTTTGAAGCACACCAATCTTGTCTCGAAAGTGTTCAAACTTTACTCGGGACAGAGGATTTGTCAACACATCAGTAACTTGCTCATCAATACTCACATACTAGAGCTTTATGGCTCATTTATGCATCATATCTTGAATGTAGAAATACCATATTTCTATGTGCTTTGATCTGTCGTGGAACACAGGGTTCTTTGTCATCTTTATACAAATTTGGTTATCACATAGAATCATGGTAATGTCCAGCTCTAGGTTGAATAATCCTAACATCAAATTTTGAAGCCATATGGATTCATAACTAGTAGAGAAAAATTCTATATATTTTGCTTCAGTTGAGCTTAGAGTAACACTGGATTGCTTTCTGCTAAACCATGAAATCATAGCAGATCCCAGACTATAACACCCACCTAATGTGCTTTTTCTGTCTGAGATACTTTTGGCCTAGTCTGCATCTGTATAGCCATACAATCTATACTCATGGCTATTATCATAATATAGACCAAATTCTATAGTCCCTTTCAAATATATCACATGTTTTGCAGCTACCAAGTGAACCTGTCTAGGTTGAACTAGATATTGACTTAAGGTGTTCACAGCAAAACAAATGGCTGGTCTGGTATTTGTTAAGTACATCAATGATCTAATGATCTGTCTATAATGAGTCACATCTACTAACTCTGATGAGTCATCAGTTAACAACTTCAGGTTGGAATCCATGAGTGTGGCCAAGGATTTGCATTCCAACATATTGAATATTTTCAATATCTCTACTGCATACTTTCCCTGGTTGAGAAAGATTCCTTTTGAACTTTTCCATACTTCCACACCTAGGAAATAATGCATTAACCCAAGGTCTTTCATCTCAAATTATTTTGCTAGTTTCTTCTTGCTTTCCATAATTTGTTTCTCATTCCCTATCAAGAATAAGTCATCCACATATAGTAGTAGGATGACAGGTTCATCTTCTACAACCTTGAGGTAAAGGTTAGGATCAACTTTACTCTTGGTAAAGCCCATTCTCGATAGGAAACTATCTATCCTCTCATACCAAGCTCAAGGAGCTTGTTTAAGACCATGCAAGGCCTTCTTCAACTTTCATACATGAGTATGTCTATCTTGAACTTCAAATCCTTGAGGCTGTTCTATGTATACTTCTTCTTCGATCACACCATTCAGAAAAGTTGTTTTCACATCCATATGGTGTAAGTCCCACTTCATCATGGATGCAAGTGCCATGATAGTTATAATTGAAGTATACCATGCTACTGGGGTAAATTTCTATTCATAATCGATTCCCTCTTTTTGAGAGAAACCTATGGCCACAAATATTGCTTTATACTTCTCGATACTTCTGTCAGTTGCATGCTTTATTTTGTATATCCATTTGGAGGATACTATACTCTTTCCTTCTAGTTTGGAAACTATATCCCATACATCATTCTTCATTATTGACTGGTATGTTCCAGTCATTGCTTCTACCCATTCTTTATTCTATACCACTTCTTCATAGTTTGTAGGTATTTGATCTACAAGATCGCACATCAAGGCTACATAGTTGGAAAAAGTCTTAGGTTTCTTTCTTTCCCTTGTAGATCCTTCAAGAGCTCCATATCTTTCTACCTCTCGTATAATTTCTCTTGTCCAAGCAGGCTTTCTCTTTCTTGATATCTCCATCATGGGGGGTTCTTGTGGTTCTACTATGTCATGTTCTTCAGGAGCTTCATCTTCAGGAAGACATGTAGCTTCTTTATTTCTGGGAGGTGTCTCTTATTCATACACTTCTTCATGTTGGAACTTCCTAGATCTCTTGAGGGCTGCCTCTTCATCAAATGTCACATCTCAACTGATTTCCATGTGATGGAATCCAAGAATGTAGATTTTGAATGCTTTGGATACTTCACAATATCCAATGAAAACCCCCTTCTTTCCAGAAGGGTCTAACTTGGTTCTTTTATCTTTTGGTATATGAATATATATTGGACAACCAAATATCTTGAGGTGACTTACCTCAGGATTCTTTCCTGTGAATATCTCTTCTGGAGTCTTAAACCCAAGATCACTGTGAGATATTCTATTATGTACATACACAACAGTTCTTCTGCTTCTGCCTATCGAAGCATTGGAAGATCTTGATCATATATCATTGTCTTCACTACCTCCATGATGGTTCTATTCTTTCTTTCTGCAACCCCATTCTATTGAGGATTGTAGGGAGTCGTTAGTTCCCTCTTGATTCTAGCATCTTTGCAAAAATCTTCAAACTCTTTTGAGGTATACTCTCTGCCATTGTCTAATCGGAGTGTCTTTATTTTCTTGTCTAAAATATTCTCTATCAAGGATTTCAACTCCTTGAATTTTTCAAACACTTCACTCTTTCCTTTCAGGAAAAATATCCAAGTCTTTCTTGAAAAGTCATCAATAATTGTGATATAATATTCAAAGCCACTTAAGGATGTAGAAGACATTGGACCACATACATCTGAATGAATCAATTCCAATGTACCTTTTGTCTTTGTTTCAATTTTTGAAAATGGATTCTTGATGTTCTTTCCCTTTGCACATCCTTTGCAAATGCCTTCATGCTTGATATTCATGTCTGGTAATCCTGTCACTACTTTGTTCACATGAGGTAGAGCCTTGTAGTTAATGTGGGAAAGCCTTCTATGCCATAGTTCACTAGGGTTAGTGGACTTATGCACAAGGGTTGTTTCTGAGTGCCCTTTGAGTTTATGCAAGCCTCCTTCTTCTTCACCAATAATGATTGCATCTTCAATATTATTTCCTTTGGGCCACATGAGTACTTGACCATCTATGAAAGAAACTATGAATCCTTTCTTATCTAAAACTGAGACAGAAAGTAAATTCTTCTTTAGACCAGGTACATATAATACATATTTCATCTTTAAGGGATTACCTGAGTCAAGTTTGTAGCTTGCTTCACCAACTCCTTTGATCGAATATTGATAGTCATCTCCTAGGGATACTTTCTGAGGAGAGCTCTTTTCTTCAAGTTTGGACAGAGTTTTCTTTTGTCCCATCATGTGCTTTGAAGCACCACTATAAATAATCCAAGTGTCTTCTCCAGGAGTTACATACCCAGAGAGAGAAGAGAATAGTACATACTCTTCTGCATCTTCTTCTCTTTCTTGCTTTCTTGAAGGTCCTTCATCTTCTTCTTGTTCATCCTCATCTTCAGCTAGATGAGCATGGTTTCTTTTGTTGCTGTTGATCCTCTACTTATATTCTTGCTTCTTCATAGGACAATTTCTAGCAATGTGTCCTATCTTGTCACAATGGAAACATTGAAAACCAGAGTAGTCCTTATTTGATAGGCTTTCTTTCCATCTTTGGAATATTCTGGGAGGTTGATTCTCCTTGTGGTTTCCCTTCTTGAATATGGGTTGATTCATTCTTCTTTTCTTGGTATGAGTGGCTAGAGCTTGATCATCCTCTTTTAGTAAGGCTTCTCTATTTTCCACTCTAGTCTCCTCTTGAATGCATTCTTCCCATACCACATCAAACTTCATGCTTTCCTTCCTGGCACACATCATTTGAATGAATGATTCCCATGGTCTAGTGAGACCATTGAGAGCAGCAATAACCATTTAATCTTCATCAAGCTTATCTCCAATAGCTTCTAGTTGCTCTTTGATCTGAGAAACCCTCGTGAAGTAGTCTTGGATGGATTCTCCATGACTCATCTTGGTGATCTTTAGTTGAGCTCTTAGATTCATCTTTCTGTTAATGCTCCTTCTCTCATGCATTCTATATAGGGCATCAAACATTTATTTTGGAATCTTCTTGGATGACACTTGAGGGATCAAGTGATCCTTAATGGAGTCAGCAATAATCCTTTGAGCCCTAATCATATCCTTTCTATGCTTCTCCTTGGCTCCGGCTTCTTCAGGTTCTGAAACTTCTTCTTTGACATACTTATCAAGATCATTTTATTGGAGAACAAGACCGATGTTGTATTTCCATGCTTGGAAATTATCTATGCCTTCTAGCTTGTCCTCAAGCTTAGTGCTTGGGGCCATCTTGTCAGAAAATCACAAAAAATTGAAATTTTGCGTAATGAGAAACTAAACTTACCAGGAGATGCACTTGAATGAGGTGAGTTGACTGGTGTGCTTGGATTCAGAATATTTCAACTTTTCACCTTCCAAATTAGAATTGCAAGATTCAACTTCTGCATCTTTCTGGTTTAGCAGTTTTCTAGTGCAGCTGTCAAACTAGGGTTTGACTTTCCTGGAGACTTACACACCCAAAAACCTTGATTCCAGGCTCAAAATATGCACTCTAGAAGGGTGCAACTTTCTATGCAAGTAGTTTTCTAAAACTCAAAAATTTCTTCGAAACCCTAATTTCTTCTGGGGAGAGAAAGAGGGGCTATTTCACCTTGTGAAAGCTGTCCTATTCAAGCTAGATCTGATGCCATGTTGAATTTTTATATGCTAAGCTATATCATCAGTATTTCATTTCAATTTCATAACAAAAGCATATAAACAGGATCACTGAAAGAAATAGTATCACAAGAACAACACAGATTTTTCCTGGGAAAACCCTAAAGGGAAAAATCAAGCAAAAGCTTCCTCAATATAGATGCCCCAAAAGATAAAAGGTAAAACCAAAATACAGATCAAAGACTAATCCTCCTCCTTCTCTAGCTACTTCTCTCTTCTTCACTAGTGCGCTACACAAGTGAGTGTGTGTGTTCCAAATGAGGAGTGCCACACCTCTATTTATATTCATCGGATCACTTTAATTATCAATTCCGACATGTAGGCTCGAGTTAATCATGTAGGATTGAGTTACACATGTAGGCTCAAGAAACCACACTGGGGTGCTAATGACCCACCTTTACAATTAGAGGGGACTACCTCATGACTCTTATTAGTTCTTCAGATTAGAAGCATCGGAGCATAAAGTAATACAATTGGTTCTCCCGATAGGACCATCGGAGACCACAAAAGATACATATAGAATATTCTTCAAAGTTACAATATTTCAACACCTTCCAGTGTTATTCAAGGCATGCAAAGAAGAAAACGAGCCTTCTATATTGGTCTGTGAGGTTCTTTCACACACTAGGTTTATCAATAAATTCTAGACTCTTCTTCCATTCCTTCAATCAATTCAATGCCAAACGTGGATGCACACATAGTGATCTTAGTCCTGGGATTTAACAAAACATAGCAGATGCCAGGGATTACATACACACACAGAAATTTACAAATTTATGAACATTGTCGGTGCCATACCAATTGCTGCAAAAAAATTACCAAAACGAAAAACATTGCCGGTCTTTCAAATCAAAGATACAAAATCAGATTCAAGGCAATCGTGTTCAAGAAAACAACTAGCAAATAGGAGAACACATGACGAAAAACAATCCACACAGGAAAACCAAAAATGTGAAGGATCCAGCTTGCTGGACAGGATAAATTCATGAAAGGTTCAGACTCATAATCATTTTTGCTTGTTTTCTGTTGTGTGAATGCCCAATTGGGTTTCCAAAAACGTTTTGTTCAATCCAAATCGTGAGGGAAGGTGAAACGTTGATGCATGAGGGAAAAGTGGTTGTTTTTGGTGTTTTCTTTCCCAAGAAATTCAAAAAACATTTTTATCAAAGTGGGGCTCTACCCAATTCGAATTCCCCCACTCTTCCAATCCCCCACTCCCTCATCCTTAGGAAAAATTATGCCCCCATCTCATTTAGTTGCGTTGACATAGTCCGCTTTGGGTTTTCAATTAAAATTGCAATTTTAACATAATGTTTAGCTAGCATAAAAAAATACCATTGGCCACACCTTAATTGCGGAAACATAAATACTAAATCGATGGTGGGTATTTTTTCGTAAATCCACACTATGATTATTTACATCATTTTATTTAAATGTAAACGAGGTCAAAATCAGGGTGTTACATCTTTAGTTTCACCAGGCACCTGTATTGCTTCCTTTTTATAATTTTCTTGATGTTCAAAGAATCTATTTCACTCCTCAAACACTCTAAGTTTCAACTATTTCTAGGATTCATGTATGAGCACTCTTTGACCTGAATCAATTAATTTGCTCATGACCTCTTCAAAAATTTGAGCAGTCTAGAATAAAGTGTCATCTGGTTCTTGTTGATCTATGTAAGAATTATAACAAGTGGGATTGAGAAAATTGGCCTCGGATAAACCTTTTAGGGTAATACATTCTCTTTTATTCTAAGCCTGATTTTAGATGAACAATTTCCTTAGCAATGGTACAACCATGAGCTACATTTTTAATTACTAAATTGCCTATCTATAATGGAAACTTGGGCCATGTACCTCTTTTGTTAGAATGAAACTGACCATGAACACGATCCATGAGAGTTTGGAAATCAACTTATGCAAGCTCCATTCGTCTAGGAAAAATTCTAGGTAAGAGATGGACTGTTTTACTCCCTCATATCCTGAGATAGGTGAAGTTATATGTGATATACCAATCTCCCATAGCTGCAATGAACGAAAAGGAATTATCAAAACGTCAAGGAGTAGTTTTCTTAAAAAATAGTAAAGTTAACAACACTAATAAATTTTTCATAGATGTCCTATATATGTGGTATGCAATTGTCTTCCCAAAAAATTTAATAATAGATATGAATGGGAATATTTTCACTTGTCCAATGCCAATTCATGCTGGGAATGGAAAATGAAGCACACGCCACATCCATTAGATATGATGATAGATAAAGAAAATGGGATTCTTTGTAGCTCGGGTTTTATGTACTTTGACAAGTGCATAATTTAATGTGATAGAGAAAATTTGTGCCAAATTGAAAACCTTACCTCTAGTCTCCATGTAATAAGCCAACGTGATCCATTCAAATTGGAAGTATTTTTAATTTTTAGCACCATAGAATATGCATATCATTGTCACCTTTAGTTTGTAGGGTTAGTAGAGTGATGGGGTATTTCCTATTTCATGTGAGAATGAATGTGCTAGGCTCAACCATCCATGTCTTTATTAGGTCCTCTAGTTTAATACTTTTCTCAAGTGCTTCTATGATCTATTGGGTAAGTAGTTGTTGTGGAGCCTTGAGTGTATTAATTTTGGAAAAAGTATGAGGTTTGATTTTTGCAAAAACCATTTGGTTGGAACCTTTCAAAGTGTTCGTCAGGAATTATATGAAATTGATGACCTATTTAACCAAGTCTGTATATGGTCAGACGATGGGCTAAGCAAAAAATTGTGTGAAATTGAGAATTACATATTTTTTTTTATAGCAGTGCTTCATCTTGGAACTCCATGAAGTCATCACTATAAAAAGTGGCATAAATTATGGCCTAGTCAAGGCATAGGGAGTTGAAAACTCAAGCATAAATGTCGAAATAGAAACAAAAATTAGAGTATCTTGACTTCTAATCATCAACATGAGATTTAGATCTCCCCTTTTAGCCATGTTGTTCTCTGTAATCCTGCAAGGAAATAAAACTACATAAGATCATGGAATTTGTTATAGGTTTAAATAAATTGATGAAAACAATATAATTCTTGAAAAATCGAAACTATATCTCTTTAACAACTATGCACGAATTTTACTTGCAAGATGAGTTATTTATACAACAATGGCGATGCATACAAACCTTGCTTAGGTTAATGATATATTTGGGTTGTTTGAGTTATTTAAAAGGTAAAATTTCGACGAATTAAACCATAAATTTAATTCAATGAATTATGTATGCATCGTACATCAAAATTTAAATTTGAAACTATCTTTTGCATATGGAACCCAAAAGTTGGGAGTCGAAGATCAATGTTAAAACTATTTGTATTTTTAATAGTCCTTTGACTATTTTTTTTTTACCATGGGAACAGCAACCTCCCAAGGGTATATCCAACATCCTGCAAGCCAGATATACCAGAAACTTGTGACTTGGCCTACCTACCCTTCTAGCCTTGCCACAGCAGGTCATATGAGCAACCCTACCCCCCGCCGGTTTTGAACCAATAGTCCTTTGACTATTGAGTGACGAAAATATCATGGATGGAGGGTAAGATCATGAGTCGGAAGTCAGACGTCAAATATCTTATGTGTTAATAATGTGTTGATTTCTAGTTATCGAGGGTAGGACAAATTCAGGAATAGGAAGTTAGGAGTGAAAAATATAAATATATTTAATAATATCCTGAATTCTGACTACCACAAAGTCAGGGTCATAGAGTCAAAGACTTAAAATTCAAGTTTCATAATAATCGTCGATTCCCAATTTTAGCTACAATGAATTGGGGGAATAAATTCAAGATGTTTATTATAGAAATATGATCAGAAAGAATTTCAACTACCGACTTTGACTGTACCAAATAATTTGACCTTTGCTTATTTGAAAATTCTTATCAAACAACTGTTTTGTTTCATATTTCTTGCATTTTTTTTAAGTAGGAAATAAATTGAATCAATTCAAAACTAAATTAAACCAAAATCATATAAAATAAGGGGGATCTTATTTCTTTAAAGTATGCGATCGTTGTGGCTACAACACTCTCTTACTCATTCCCAAAATCATCTTACCTTCCTATGCTACTCTCACTATCAACTCTTAAATTTATTTTCCAAAATATCACCATCATCAAAATACATAATGTAGAAAAATATCTAAGTTTGCATATATTCATAGTGAACTTCTATCAAACACTTAATGAACCTTTTATATTAAACATCAATAGGAAGAAAATTAACCACATTTCACTAGCAATCAGTGTGTAATGTAATATATTGTTAATCAAGCAACTTTAGTAGTGTATAAACAATAAAAACTAACAGATTGTACAACATGTTAAGAAATAGGAAATTATAACAACAAAATGTAACAAGCACTTTAACACTGATATTTTTGGTCAACAATGACCATGTAAAAACCCCACCCTTATGGAAGACCATTGAAAGAGAAATTTTTTATTAATATTTATAAAGAAATAATGAGATGTAAAACAACAACATTTACACAGGAATAATGTACAGAACTCAAAGTTAGTCACATTTCCCATACATCATTGGAAATAATGCCATAAACAGTTTTGTGAAATTCAATAATAAATACAACAAATTTATTTTGAAGAATGTGTATACAGAAGGAAAAAGAAACAACATAAAGTCACGTCAAAAATCATCCCACTTGGTTGTCTCAATTTATGTGCCAACTATAGTTGTACAATCTCTCTTCACTATTGAATGGGCCTACCCTTTTCTATTGTATGGAACATTCATTGTTCATATGCAAAACTTCCTTCGGTAATGTTCCCTTCACCTCGGGAAATGTGCTACACAAACAACTATTGATAAGAGTCATCTCTCTGAGGGATTTGTGCCCCTCTCCCTATGGAATGTGCCCTCTTCATAGTCCATCCTCTTCTCCCATTTCTCTTCTTACCTCATCCTCTCTCCTCTAGGTATTTGAGCCACTCACTCTTTATCCTCTTCCTCTCTAGAAAGGTGTGCCTCTTTTCAACTTATCTTAAATGAATAATGAAATCTCATGCTCTCTTTTTATTTTCCTCGCTAGGGTAACTCCCATGAGTTTTCAACTTCTAAGGATAAGATTTGAGCTTGGACCATAAGATCAAGGGATGTGTTTTAATATCAACTTCCCTTAAATCACTTTAGAGAACAATATAAAAACACATTACTTTTAACAAATATGCATTACCCTTAGTATTTAAAATGTACACTTTATAACTTTAAATTCACTTCATAATATTAATAATGTACATCTCACTTTCAAAATATAAAGTCATATTGTAACGTACTTTAATAACTTCTTTCATAAGGAAACTTTATGGAATCTAATGAGACCCCATCATCTCAAACCCTTGCACCTAGGCACATGCTGTAGGAGTACCTCCGAGCTACAAAATGCTAGCACTCCTCTTAGTGAGGAAGGAACTGTAGGCATCGTCTCTGCTTGGATCTGTCTCTAAACTCTACTCTTGAACAAATGAAGCTCCCTCTCAACTTGAAGGATCCTCAACCAATTTTTCTAGATAATGTGCTCAATATCTGTGCCAGACCATTGTGAATTGAGATTTATACTCAAAATCCCACTCATCCTCAAGATTCATATCATAACAACTCAGTATCCTCATAGAGATACAAGAATCCTCTCTACTAATTGCTACCACTATTGCCATTGATTTTGATCTCCCACCAAACTCACCATTCACAGGTCAACCCCATACTCGCTATGTCCTTCCATATTGAATTCCTAGTCATCTCACTTCACCCAGCCCCCCACTCACCAGATACATGAAAACTTGTCCTTTCAAGTGAAGGATTGTATATTTGTCATCTTCCGGAGCCAGCACTAAGAGCAAATTAATTTGCATCTCTGGTACAAGCAACACTCCACCAATCTCAAGATAATCTCTAGAATCAAGTTGGAATATAACTCTTCCACCTCTGTCTATTACATGGGTTTCGGTGTACCCATCCTCCACAAGCATAACTCTGTCTATATTTGTTAGCTCTAGGAACATTTTTTTTGTTCTCATCATATGGCATGTTATTCTATAATATATATACCATGCTATAGTGTCTGAAATCTTAGTTACACTACTACCTAAAAGAACTTAGACAAACCAAAATTTCTTCTTAATTCTCATTTTCAACTCTTCCACTTCACTTGAAGTGGCAGCCTCAAAGTCTTGTTTCTTCTTATCTTGTTCTTATTGGGACACTTCCCATCATAGTGACCATAACCCAAGCAAGTAAAGCATATCACTTTTCTCATGTCCTTCTCAGACTTGGATCCACTAATTCATCCTCCCTTCTTCTTCTTTCCCTTAGCTATAAGGGATACATTCTCCTCATCTTCCTTACTGTTTGATGAACTATCATGCATACAACCTCTCTAGGTCTCTTCATGAATGATTTCATCCCAATGACAGTCCCAAGAAGTCATGTTCTCTTTGGCTATAATGGACTCCACGAAAACAACCCATAGCTTGGCCATGCCATTCATATTTGTCTACAATATCTCATTTCCCTCAACCTTATCTGGAACTACTCTAATATCATACCTCATTTGAGTGATCCTAGTAAGGAATATGCAACATTTTCAAATGTAGCCAATATTGATCGTATTCAAATTATCTCTTAGCACCATCTTTTGGTTTTCATTCTAACTATGGTACAACTTGGTTAAGGAATCCCACATCTCATAGGAATGATCCTTACCAGTCTCATGATGAATGACATGGTGCTTTACCTCATCAATGATAATCCTCTTAGCCTTGATGTCCTTCATGTTGAATGTTTCCAATGCTACATCATCTGTAGAAGTGAGTACATGCACTGTATTAGCTTGTGTGCTATTCACAATGTCCCACAACTCATTCCCCTGCAGTATCAGCTCAATCCTTTCTTTCTAAGGAATTAAGTGAGATGAAACATCCAACATGTCCTATATCCTTAATCCATTGGACATATCACTGAAAATGAATATCAACGAAACTTCTTGGTGACCAAAAATTTAGTTCTCTCAAATTCGAAAAACTAAACCTACAAGACAAGGAAATATATTTCCACTCATTCCAAACTTCAACTCAACTATAAAAATCAACAAGCCTCATGTACCTACAACCGCTACAGAGTCAAAATTATCCATTCTCATGCAAATCTCTTCCATTCTCTACTATACAAATAGTCTAATGAAAAATTAGAGAACATAGCTCTAATACGATGTAGAAAAATGACTAAGTTCACACATAGTCACAGTGAAATTTTGTCAGAATCTTAATGAGCCTTTGACATTAAACATATACATGAAAAAAAATAATCATAGTTCATTGGAAACTAGAATGTAAGTTAATATAATTTTCATAAAGAAACTTTAGCTACACAAAAATAATAAAAACCAACAGATTGTCCAACATGTTCAGACACAGGAAATTATAATAGTAGACTATAACAAGCACTTTAACAACGAGTTTTGTGGTCACTAGTGACCCTAGAAAAAATGCACCCTTGGGGAAAACTAGTGAAAGAGAGATATTTTATTAAGCTTTCTTAAGAAATAATGAGAAGCAGAACAATAGAATTTACATTATAATAATGCATAGAACTCAGACTCAGTCATTCTTATAATGCACCCTTGGAAATTGTTCCATAATAGGTCTTTATGGTTATGCAACCAAGTCCTAGATATATCATAAAAAGAGCAGACATAAACACTAAGAGAGTAATCCACGCCTAAAATATGAAAAGTAGAGATAAATATCAATCCTCTTCGAGGGAGGAGCCTCCTTACATAATGTAATGAGTACACAAGACAAGATAAGATACTATCATGACTAAAATGAGAATATTTCCTTCCTATATATAGAAGGTAAAGGTTTACAATAAAAACTTATAATAAACCCAATAATAGACCCAAGCCTACATAAATAATATGTAATGCACCACAATATAGGGATTAATGTGCCACACTATATGGTGTAATGTGTCATCATTAAGGGCTTAACATGACCCTCCCCTTTAAAAAGTGTTGTCCTCAATTTTGAAATAGTTATGGATGTTGTTGTATAAAGGACTCATTTTCCCGTGTTGAATCTTCTATGGGTAAGTTCTTCCATTTAATGAGATACTGTGAAATTGATCGATTTCGAAGCTGTCTAGTTTGTATTTCAATAATTTATTCAGGCTCAAAGATTATTTTTCCTTCCAAATCAAGTTCTGGTAATATCATTTGAACTGGTAGCTTGTCACCGATTATTTTCTTTAAATACAAAACATGGAAAACTTGATGGACTCGTGAATATGTAGATAGTTCCAATTTGTAGGCCATACTACCAATATTTTGTAACACCTTGTAGGGACCGTAGTATTTAGGTGATAATTTATTATCCTTCTTGGTGTTCTTTAGGGACATCTATTTGTATGGTTGTAGTCTTAAAAACACCAAATTCCCAACATTAAAGCTTCATTCACTACGGTGTTGATATGCTTGTTGTTTCATTCTATTTTGTGCTTGATTCAGGTTGTCCTTTAATATTTGAAGAACTTGTTGTTGATGCTCCATGTGGTTTTCCATTTCTTGCACCTTAGAGTCTCTTAATGAAGAAGTGATGGAAGGTGGATGGTAGCCATGCAGTGCCATAAATGGGGTCATTTTTATGATGTATGGAAGGAAGTATTATACCATCATTCTAGCAAGGGTTACCACTTGACCCATTCTATTTTTTCATCAGCTGCAAAACATTGAAGATACCCTTCCAAACATTTTCTTACTATCTATGTTTGTCCATCAGATTGAGGGTGATAAGATGAGCTATGAGCCAGTTGAGTACCCAAACAAGAAAATAATTCAGTCCAAACATTTCCAGTGAAAATCGGATCCCTGTCACTTACTATAATTTTTGGATTACCATATAGTTTTTGTACTATATAAAAGAATTGGTGATCGTGCTTTCTTTGAAGGGGTGAGATAGTGCACAGAAGTGTGCATATTTAGTAAGTCTATCGATAACCACCATGATGGCACTCTTTCCTTCATACTTTGGTAAACTTGTGATAAAATCCATCAAGACCTCTGTCCACCTTTGGCTTGGAATGGAAAGTGGTTGTAGGAGACCAAGATTCTTAATTGTTTCCACTTTATTTTGTTGGAAAACCAAACATTCTGCCACAAATTTTTGAATGTCATTTTTAAGACCGTCCCAAAAAAAAACTTTCTTTACCCTGTGGTAGGTTTTTAAGAAACCTGAGTGCCCTCCTATCAGTGAAGAGTGGAATTCAAAAAGTACCTTTTGCTTTAGCTCGAAACTCTTAGAAAGATATAAACGATCCCATGTACCATAGCAAGTCGTCTTTCCACCTAAATGTATTAGAGCCACTGGGATCCTGCCACATATTTTGAATAAATGTCCCTATTTTTTCATCATTTTTCCCTTCATCCATTGCTTCCGCTATCCAATGTGGTTGGATGATTGAAATAGCATAGAGTAATGCTTCAACATCCTAATATTTCCTAGAGAGGGCATCTGCAACAAAATTTTTCTTCCCCTTTTTGTAGATGATTTCAAAGTCATATACCAACATATTTGTTACCCATTTTTGTTTCTCCTCTAAAGATAGCCTTTGTTCCAAGAAGTATTTAAGGCTATCATGATTTGTTTTAACCTTGAAATGTATCCCTATAAGGTAGGGGTGCCATTGCTTTAAGGCATGTATTATTTCCAACATTTCCTTCTCATAAATGGGATTTTTTAAGTTTTTTCCCTTGATTGGATGAGTTGTGAAGGGAATATGGTGTCCTTCTTGCATTAGTACAACTCCAATTGCATTTCCTGAAGCATTACATTTGACAAGAAAGGTTTTTGTGAAGTATGGTGTTTCCAAAACAAGAGCTTTACACATGGCGTCTTTGAGTTGTTGAAAGGATTGAGTTTCCTGTCGATTCCAAGAAAATGCACATTTCTTCAGTAATGATGTTAGAGGAGCTTCTATTCTTCCATAGTTCCAAACAAACTTGCGGTAGTGCCCTCTCAAACCTAAGAGTCCTCAAATATTCTTTAGGGTTCTGGGAATCATCTAGTCCATCATGGATTTAATTTTTTTACCTTGATGAGATACAATATGACCCAAATACTCTACCTCCTTTATCCCAAAGAAACATTTGAGGGTTTTTCATACAATTCTTTCTCCTTTAGTAGTTATAGTATGCTATCAACATGTTTACCATGTTGCTCCCAAGACTTTCTATACATTAGTATACCATCAAAGAATACCAACGCAAATTTTCTAAGGAAAGGCTTGAAAATAGAATTAATCAAACCTTGAAATGTGGAAGGTGCATTTGTCAGACCAAATGGCATGACCAAAAATTAATAGTGACCTTCATGAGTTCTTAATGTTGTTTTGGGGATGTCTTCATCCTCCATTCGAATCTAATGATACCCGGAATGAAGATCCAACTTTGTGAAGAGAACTGCTCCATGTAATTCGTCTAACAATTGATCAATGATGGGAATGAGAAACTTATCTTTAATGGTGATATTGTTGATCTCTCTATAATAAGGACACATACTCCATGATCCATCTAGATTGGGTACCATTACCACTAGTGCAAAGTAAGAACTTTGGCTAAGTCAAATTATGCCAGCCTCTAACATTTCATCCACCATATACTTAACTTCACTCTTTTGGCTATAGGGATATCGGTAAGGTATGGTGTTACGAAGAACATTGTCTGGAATTAAGTGCATAGCATGATCAAAGTCATGAATAGGTGGAATAACTTTGGGAATATCTTCAAATACCCTGGAATGCTTATTAATGACCCTTTGGAGATCTTGGGAGATATGGAACGTTGAGGTTTGAACATCAAATGAGCATAGTTTTGGAACCATACCTTGATGTCCCTTTTTAACAACTTTTTCATACCATTAGAGCTTATCATCTTGCTTGGTTTTCCTGGGATACCATTTAACTCATATTCTTTACCTTCCCATGAAAATTTCATGAAATTTTTTTGAAAATTAAAAGCCACTATTCCCAATGATTGTAACCATTGGACACCCAAGACAACACCAGCAAAACCCATTGGGATAGAAATCATTGGACTTTTCAATACGTATTGCCCCATATCTATATTGATATTATGGTCGTTCCCTGAGCAATTTATTGTTCCTCTATCTGCAATCATTACTTGAATCTATGGTGCTGGATAAACAAAGCAATTAAGAACTTTGGATAATTTACAGTGAATGAAATCACGAGTACTACTAGAATTAATCAACATTGTTACCTTCTTCTTTTTTATGTATCCTTCTATCTTTAGAGTTTGAGGAGTGCTAATTCTATCCAATGCATGACAAGGTATGGTGGGATTAATTTCTTCTGAAGTAGCCTCTTATATTTCTTATTAAGTCGCCTCTTCTTGAGATGCTTCCTCTTCTTTTGGTTC
Organism: Pseudotsuga menziesii; assembly: GCA_001517045.1. Lineage (NCBI taxonomy): Eukaryota > Viridiplantae > Streptophyta > Pinopsida > Pinales > Pinaceae > Pseudotsuga > Pseudotsuga menziesii. Next base: position 55,843 of record LPNX010121511.1, read on the forward strand.
TTTCTCTTCCCAATGTATGTAGAATAATTTCTTCTTGTTGCACTTATGTCCCTTACTATACTTTCTGTCACAATTAAAGAATAATCCTTTTGCTCTTCTTTCATCTAGTTATTTGGGTGTCAATCTTTGTGGTGGTTTAGAAGAATGAACACTATTTTCTCTATATGTGTTGGAGAAGGCCTTTCTAGTAGTCATTGCCATATTTTTATTTTCATCCTTCATTTCCATGATAAAATCCTTCTCTAGCGATGATGGTTCAAAGAGATGAACATCATGTTGAATGTTATATTTCAAGGTTCCAACAAAGAGATCTAACAAATTATCTTCTGAAATATTCTTCACTTTAAGACTTAGCTGCTGAAATTGCTTGATGTGATCTGTAACTGAACCTTTTTGCTTGAGATTTACCAACTAACTGAAGCAGGTGTTGTTATTTATATCCCCATAATGTGCAATCAATTTTTAGGTGAATATATACCAAGAGATAATAGACTTCTCTTTATGGTCACAAATCCATTGGTACCATAGAAACTGATCAGGTTCTAAATACAAGGAAGCAATAGTTACCTTTTGCATAGTGGGAACCTAGTGTAGATCAAAGAATTACTCCATCAAAAAAATCCACGTGATTGGATCCTTGCCATCAAACCTTATCATGTCAATTTGGGGATAAAGTAGTTTCTTGGACTTGAAATTAACCAATGATGTTGTAGTGAACCATCAGATTTTAAGGAATACAACTTACTACTCTTCAATTGTTTTTCAATTTTCTCCAGATGTGACTGGAATAAGTCACCTTTTCCTCCTTATCCTCTTCTTGAGTAAATGATTGTTACGAAGAGAAATTCCTATGGCTTGGGGTACCACAACAGACAACTTGACTCTAGAAATCAATCCTTTCCAATATGCAAGAGAAATCAAATATCTAACACTAAAGGATCGGACCTCGTACCTTGTTCCGGATGGTTGAAGTAGATCCCTGTTGAGCTTTCCAACTTCAGCTTGAATTGATGAATCACTTCCTCAACAACAACTAAACAAGACAATCATACTATATATATTGGTGTTAGATCTACTCTAGCATATATAATCAACAATGTATAAGCATTTGAAATCATCCATGGATAAAATATTCATTCAAACATACATTATTGGATAGGAAAAGATATTTCTATTAATATAAAATCAGAGATTACAATGAATACAACATCTGTTGGCACGTCTGCAAATCAGAGAAACTGAATCCCTCACTTGCGCCTCCACCACCTCAATCCTCCATCTCTCGATAGCAAGCTCACAGGAAAAAGGAACGCTTCGGAATAACACTAAAGTGCTCCAAGGGACAAAGGGATGCAGAATCAAGCACAAGTTCCGGCAACAATGGACTATAGTTTCTTTGCTCTCAATTCTCTTATGCCTTCAATGTATCCAAAGGGTTCCTTATATAGTTTTTCAATGGGTTAATGAAAGGTCGAATCCAAGCAATCTCAAGGCATATGGAAGGCCAGGAGTCAAGTGAGTCGGATCCATGTCAAGGAAAACTCGAAAAGGATTTGGATTTTGTACACATCTCAATGTACACGGTTTTAGAGGTCAAACCCGCGTATATACACAATAAGGGGTTTAAAAGTCACGTATAGAAATTTTCACATCTTTTTAGGGATGGTCTAGGAAACATCAAAGGACAAAAAATGGTCCAAGAGGTCTAAGGAGTCTGCAGAGGGACATGGGAAGGCCATACAAGTCTGATTCACCTAGTGTGGTAAAATCAGCTATAAAAGATGCCCCCTAATGTGTGAGATCAGAGGGGTCATACGACGGCCAAAATACATTATAAGTCCATCCCAGAAGTGGAGTGATGAAGAATCCCAAATGGAAAACCAGCCACCCAATCAGCATAGTACAATGATACAACTCTACACATAACTGAAAATACATATAATAGTCATGGATACATAAGAGTACAATGGCCATGAATAGGCATGATACAAAATATCACATAAGTGGTCATTGCCAGTACAATATACATAAATCAAAATCTCCATGATGAAGATATACAAAGGATCATGATCTCCATTATGGCTGAAGATATATAATGGATCAAGATCTCCATAATAGCTAGAAATGTCTGACATATACTGGAATCAAGTCATGAGAGCTGAAATCTCATGAACACTGGCACGATCAAGGAGGTAGCATATTAGAGATGCCACCAATCTGGAAGGTCTTCTACACAAACCGCTACAAGTACAAGTCCTACTATGTAAATAGAATTGTCGAGGTCGAACATAGTAGCCCATCGTCTGATTACTGGTCATTGATGTATACCATTAACAAATGCGAGATCACCCACCGATAATGATAATGGGAATCAAGGTACTAGAGTGCAAACTAACAAGTGCGAATAGATGTGTTGAGGTCGAACACTTGAGAGGATCCATCGATCAGGGGACATTAATGTATTCCCAAAAACTGTGGATGGTGAGAGAACCTGTCATTGATGACTGCAAGTCTCAAGGCACTCAAAAATGACTCTAGATTCCAATCCCAGAATAAATGACCTAAAGTCGATGGGATGAAATCCGCATGAAGGAGGGCATTAAGGCATCTCCCATCATCCAAAATGAGGTGCTCAGCAAAGCTATATAATGTGGAAAGACTCAATCATAAAGTGCACGAACCAGTAACTGTACCGGGAATGGCCGACATGCAAATTCAAGATAACTGAGGAATGGCCAACTCAATTTTCAACTTCCTTCAAACAAGAGCATAACAAAGAATGGTGACTGAATAAAGGCAGCATAGACTCGATATACAAAACTGGGACATCTCTGCGACACAGGAGGCATCGACAGAGGCTCCATGGGGACTGGAAGCTTAACCAGTCAGTGGAGATAAACTCAGATAAACGAGTACAGCTCCTAAAGTCAAACTATAAAACCAACCAATAGATGTGATATAGAGTGATCTGTTCGAAGGTGACAAGACTGGACAGCTGCCAAAAGATAACATCTTTCCTTGTCCATCTTTTTGGTTTTTTCATTTTTTTGGACTTTTTCAAATATTTAAAAAGCTTGAAAAATAATAAAATGGCTTTATAGTTACAGACTAGGAGGAGACGAGTGTCATATGGGAAAAAAAACTAGTTCCATGCAGTGGAACATACCTATGCTCAATGCAAGGATACATGTGTAGGATAGCGACACTCAGGGGAAAGTCCCCTCCTGATAAAAATAGGGAATCAAGCTGCAAAAGATATATGAAATGGCTCTGCATGGCTAGACATGAGACAAGTTCAGGCTATATGGCTGAAACTCAATGTCATGGAAGCTGGTGTAAGGCTCAATAAGGCAGGAAAAGCTCATGATAATGCAATTACAACTTGACATAAGGGAGTCCTGAGGGAAATAGGCCAGCAAAAGATCAAGAGGAGTATGAGGCTCTTGTGAAATGTCATGGAAATACTATACAATGGACTCCCACACCATAAGGGACAAAATGTCGGCATGGGCACCAAATGCAGATAAGGCACTAACTAGGGTACCCATGTAAGGTCAATCTCTACCACTCATATCATGCCACTTCTAAAACAGCAAGAAGGTTCTGTGACATAATAGAGTGGGTTCGTACCTAAGGCTATAATGAAACGGTCATAAGGTCATGCAAAATGCAAATGGTGATGAAACCTAACCTATATGCTAGTTTAGACATGATACCTAAAATTGGCACGAACGAGTCAATCCAACGGCCAAAACAGTGCTCAAAAAGGTCTCCTACACCATAAATTAGTTCAAAAACGATCCAAAAGGATTAGAAATGGTCCAAACTATAGGAAAAGGGATAAAAATTTCAAAAATTTGAAAATTTTCTATAAATAGTAAAAAATTCAAAACATTATAAAACATTTGAAATTTTTACCCATTTGAGATCAGAACTTCAACAGTGAATTCCAGGAGATCTAGCTGGCAGAATCCACTACCGTTTTCTCCAGGTACTTACCCATGCCCTACTCTTTCATTTTGATGCAAATTTTATCAAATTCCATGGTGTATTTAGGATTCTAGTCCAATCTAAGATGCATGCCACGGCCCACACGGAAATCAAGGGATTTTCCATGTATAGGGATGGATATACATGGAAAACGCCCTCAAAGTCATGTACATACGTGGTTGTTTAGCAAACAGTCATGTATGTGGCCGCGCTCAATGATTTTTAAGTGTTCTAATGGGTCAAACTCAAATTTTATGTGCAGGATGGTCCTAGAATGGAGAGAATGTGAACATGGTGATGTAGAAGAGGCGGTAAGGGCAGATCTAATGGCTCAACAAGTGTTATGTGCATGCGGGCTTTACAAGTTTTGGTGTCTTGGTGGCTTAAGAGCCAAACCAGGACTGTTGCAGATGTTGGTGGACTACTGGAATACAGAATCAGAGTCGTTCCAGATAGATGGGATGTCCCTCACCATAGAAGTGGATGACATATATTTTATTACTGGACTTTCCTGACGGGGGGAGGTGGTGAACCTATGCTCTCGCGGTCCTGGAGGTGGCATGACTATAGATGAGTACATTGCAGTGTACTGCTATCCGGACACGAAGAAGGTGGGGAGTCAGATCCCAACTAACTCCATACAGGTGTTGGGCCTAAAGGCCATCCTACTGACACTGGGCAGGATAGCAGGCTTAGCTTCACTCTACCAGGCCTTGTGGCCTCTATCTTCTATGCAATGGAGTGCATGAGACCCACTGTGTATGATTGGAGCACTACACTACTGGGCAACATGAAACACCAGCTCAGTGAGTGCAAGATGGGCAGAGCGCGAAACTTCGGTTTCAGTAGCATACTAAGCACGTTTTTCTTTGAGCGTGTTCCAGGATTGAGCCCTAGAGTGGACGTTCCTCTACACGGGGTTCGAGATTTTTCCCAACAGCATTGGGAAAATGCGATGTGCAAACTGGGTGGAAGTAGGGTGTCCAACCCCTATGCATCTGATTTCTTTCCATGGTGGTGATGACAGATAGTTGCATCGATGACTACCCCTATGCGGGGATAGACTTCTGGGGAGACCTGGACATGCCGCTACCACCATGATCGGCATAGAGTGACATTGGTAATGAATCTTGACCCTCTTTTTAAAATTTTTGAGTTATTTAATTTTTTGTGTTTTATGATTATGTGGAATCAAAAGACATATTTTTGGGTGACAATACATAGTGACATCTACCATATGCATGCAGATGTGGGACCATGGCGGCCTGAAGGCTTCCCCCATCATAGACGGAGGGGAAGAGGAGATGATATCACGGGTGTGGATGCGGAGCGGACACTCCAAAGCATTCATACCAACTTCGTGAGACTGACACACAAAGTACCCATGGCACAAGTTGAGGACTTGCCTGAGGCCATGCAACGCGAGGTGGTGGGTGTACCATGAGCATGGTTGTGGCTATTTTGACGGCTAGCTAGAGCCGTAGTGATGTTCGATGATCACAACCCCCCTCCTCCTCCACAGGCTTAGATACCTGGGAGTGATACATTTTGTACTACCATGTATTTATATTTTGGTGGCTTGAGAGCCCCATTTTTGTATTATGACACTATGTATTATCACATTTTGGATGTTTATAAAAAAATTTATGATGATCGATTTATTTATTTACATGTGTAAAAATTTTATGTTTGTGATGAGCTTACTGTCTATGAAACAAATGCCAATCTAACATGTAGTTAGCATATGAGTCAACAACTTGATTATTAATTCTTGGAACATGTATGCATGTTATATAGTCAAATTGTCGTTCTAGCAATCTCACACGTAAGAATCTTCTTAATAATGTCGGATCTCTAACATGGTACAAACCATTAAGCTGTGACACTACTAAATCCGAATCAAGATGTACCTCAAGAGAGAGATTTCCATGTAAAATGGAATCCCGTTGAAGCTCAATAACATCACTATATTCATCAACATTGTTTGAAGATGGCCGTAAACATATGCCTCCTGAAGATAATACTTGACCCATAGGAGTATAAATCACCCAAGCAGCAGAGGCTGAGTGTTGAGTGTGACGGCTTGCACCATCCATGAATCCTATGAAGGTGGAAGATTCCATTGACATCTACCAAAATAAATGGAAACTAATCACAAACCCGATCACCATAAGAAAAATACCTACCTATACAGAACTGTACAATGATATACAATAACTAGCCTTGGCTGAAAATCATGCATAGTGCTTTTTAAGATAGAGCCCATTTCTAGGCTCCACCAAAGTTGTACCCTCATAATCCACTAACTCATAAGTGCCCTTCTCTAACACACGTTTAATGATGTAAGGACCATGCCACATGGGGTTAAACTTTCCTGCCCCCAAGAGTTCTTTCGGTTGATCCCACAAAAAGACCAAGTCTCCCTCACTAAACCTCCTTGGATGGATAGACGTATCGTACTGGACCTTAATGCGATGCTTATTTACTTCTAAAGCCACCAAGGCATCTCGATGCTGCTCATCAAGTTGCTCAAGGTGGACCAAACACTCCTCCAATGGTGAAGTGTCTAGCAAGAGTTCTATGGCTAGCTTCAAAGAAGGAATATCGCACTCAACTGGTAATACCGACTCCACTCCATGTACAAGTTGATATGGAGAAAAAACCGTGGTAGTATTAATAGCGGTTCTATAAGCCCACAAAGCATGATATAACATAATGTGCCAATTTTTCTTTCTTTGTGTGATGGTTCGTTGGAGAATGGATTTGAGTGATTTGTTCACTGCTTCTACCTGTCCATTCACTTGAGGGTAGTAAGAGGAGGAATGCTCTTGCTTATACCCTAACTTTGATGCCAACTCTTCCATCATACGATTCTGAAAGTGCGAGCCATGGTCAGTGACAAGCTCTTTTGAAATACCGAACCGAGTAATAATCCGGTTGAATATGAAGTGTGCGGCTGTCTAATCATTGGATTTTACTATAGGCATAGCCTCAACCCATTTTGCAAAGTAGTCAATAGCCACTATGATATGATGATGCCCCCCAACTGAAGCTGGGTTGCAATCCATAAAATCAAGCCCCCACTTAGTGAATGGATTAGCGGTTATGATGGGATGTAATGGGGTAGGTTTCAAGTGCATATTACGTGCAAACACCTAGCAAGGATGGCACCTCTTGACCGCATCTACACAATCCTTAAAGATCGACAGCCAAAAATAACCCGCTCTTAATATTTTTTTGGGCTGTAGAAATCCAAGATAAATGACCACCACAAGCCCCTCTATGGTAATCATTCAACACTACCTTAGCCTCTTCATGAGTTAAAAAACGACGTAAAATGGAATCTACCCCATGGTGGTACAAAGTGTTATCCACTATGAGGTAATTTTTAGACACGTGACGTAACCGTCGTCATTCATCCCATGAGAGGTGAGTAGGGACCTTCAATGTTTGTAAATATATAATAATATCCCCATACCATGGGTCCAAAGTTGAGATTAAGAAGATGTACTCATCGATAAATGTATCTTCACAAAATAACTTTTCGGCCTCACTTGGGAAATCTGATATGAGCTCCACAAAAATTAATGATTTCTTCGATTTTGCTGAAACAAACTCGAGATGGAATTCTTGCAATATGACAATCCATTTATTATGTTTTCCCCCAATAATTCTTCGTGTGAGAACGAATTGAAATGGATTGACATGGGCTACAACTAAGGTTTGGCGAAGGAGAATATAATGTCTCAACCGTTGAACTGCATGTATGGTAGCTAAGGCAAGATTCTCAACATGGGAATAACGGATCTCCGCGTCAATAAGATTTCGGCTCAGATAGTATATGACATTCTCTTAGAGCTCCTCATCCTCTTGAACCAAGACCATACCAATCATCTCCATGGACATGGCCACATAAAGTAGAAAATCACGGCTATAGTATCGAGGACTAATCACCGGGGCCGATGCTAGGGCTCGCTTAAGCACATTGAAGGACTCTTGGGCTTGATCATCCCAACAAAAGGTGGTGTTCTTTTTCAAAAGATGCATAAATCCTCTAGTCAAATTGGAAAAATTGACAACGAATATCCGTAAGAAGTTTTCCATGCCTTGCAGACATTGAATATTTCTAATGTTTTTTGGGGGAGACAACTGAAGTATTGCCTCAACCTTCAAAGGGTCGACTCTTATACCCTCCTTGGAAACAATGAATCCTCATAAGCGACCAGACTTCACACAAAAGATGCACTTGTGAGGATTTAACCTGACCAAATAATGGCAGCACCTTTCGAATACTAATCTCAAATGATAGGAATGACGCATTCTCATACGAGAATGAGCAGCAAGGTCATCCAAAAATATTTTGATAATCGATTTGAGATCATGGAAGATCAAGGTCATAGCCCGCTGAAAAATAGCTCCGACGTTCTTAAGGCCAAAAGGCATTTTTCGATATGCAAAAGTTCCTCAAGGACAAATAAATGCGGTCTTATGTTGGTCCTCAGATTTAATTTGTATCTGATTGTATCCGGAAAAGCCGTCCATAAAGAAAAAAACCTCGCTACCCACACACTCATCTAAAATCTGATCAATAAATGGTGTGGGGATATTGTCCTTAGGACAGGCACGATTCAAATCATGGAAATAAGTACATATGCAGATCGATCCCTGCTTATTATCAATTGGAATGGGATTTGAAACCCAATCCATCAAGGGAATGGGATAGATAAAACCAACTTTCAACAGTTTCTCTATCTCTTCCTTAAGCATGGGTGCTTTCCTAGGATTCACTGCATGCAAGCGTTGTCGAATAGGTTTAGCATTGGGATAAGTCTTATTCTCATGTTCAACAATGCGAGGGTCGATACCTGGCATTTCATCGTAAGACCAAGCAAAGATATCATGAAATTCTTTAAACAACTCAGTGTATTCTTAAATCTCAACATGGGAACATTCTACCCCAATATAAGCATTCTCTATCCTGCTAGGATCCTGAGAGATATTGATAGGAATCGTTGGAGATATATTTTCCATTTTCCCATCAGCCTTCGGACCAGGAGAGCTTAATGGAACCATGGGACTACCAATTCTCTCACTAAGAACCTCCCTAAAGTCCTCATGCTCCAACCGGTCAAGCTCAGGAAGAAAGTAATATCTATGATGCAACTCTTCCCATGGTGGCTCAACTCTCAACATGGCCTCAATAATCGCTTCATCTAAAGGAAAAACACTATCAAGGCAGTCGTGCACATGAGAAGACTGAACTACCCATGCAGGTAGCACATATGGGTCCTCCTCCTCCATCCATGAAGAGGAAGCACTAGGCTCTGCAACATATCCAAGATTAGCTTGATAAGCTACCATAGTTGCAGGTAATAGCACGTCTGTCACGATGGGCTCACTCGAAGTATTCATTGTAGGAAGAATCCAAGGATCTTCCATATGACTCATGCGAAAAGACATCGATCTCATAGATGTCGAAGCCTCACTAGACCTAGACCCTATCATAAGGACAGGTGTAGGACAACTAAAGCTTCCCGTAAGGGATGGATACATGCCCACACCCACACTCTTAGTTGCCAGCTGAGAGTGCTCTACAACTGGGATCGAAGCTCCCGAAGATGCAATAACTGACGGATTCTTGAATGACGTTTGACCAATCATACTATCTTCCCATTAAATGGAAAGCATACAATGCGAAATAGTGAAAAAGCTATGGCTTTCATAGTGTACATCCAATTCCTACCCAGCAAGAGATTGTAGTTAAGGGGCGTATCAACCACCTCAACCTCTATCAGAATGGTCTCCCCTCCCAAATGGACTTTAAGGGAAGGAAGGATTCTGTGCGGCCTAAAATATCTCCCATCAAACGCAGTCAACGTGGTACTAGATTTAGACAAATTGGGGGAACCTAAACCCTTCCAACACAATAAATACATCATAGAAGCAGCAGCGCCTTCGTCAATCACAGTGCACTTGATGGTCATGTTAAGACATTATACATGAATCAAAAGAGACACATAGTAAGGCAAGTGAGGCTGAATCCATGCGGTTTCAAATTTAATCATAGAGGAAGAATTATCATCATTCACACCAAGGGCAAAAACCAAAGCCTTCCTTTGCAAAGGACAACTCTAAAGTACTTCTAGTGCAGACATCACACAAGGAGTGTGGCCCAAATCCTCGACAACAGAATAGTTCAGGGCGGCTCAGGCATTAGGATTGTGCCCCGAATGCTTAAGGAATCCCTTAGGAATGCAAGGTGCAAATTCAAGTTTATATGCAGGTTTTTCAATACACAAAGGGGTCTCTGGTGGATCAGGTTCCTTTCCTAGGTTGGGTTGTGATGAACCATAGTCCTTTGCATGGGTCACAACCTTCATAGCATGCACCATGTTAATACAACCATGACCACTACCCTCCAGCAGATCTTGATCCCCACCAGACTGATCATCGGTCCTCGAGTTCATGTTTTGATTGTGAGGTAAAGGGTTAGTCAGCACAGCTAGGCCCTGCACTAAGAATCTCGAGGCTTCATCGATACGAGGGCACAAGTAAGTGAGGTGATCGTCTTTACATAACTTGCAAGGAAATTTAACCTTACGTTTAGGTTGCTTGTCCCCCCCAGCATTACAGGCGTTCTTGTCATTAGTATTAGCATTTTCATTTCTATTCCCATCCTTACGATTGTTCTTACCCTTCCTTCTATTCCTTTCAGGTTTCTGGTTACTCTTCTGGTATGATGATTGTACTAAAATAAAAATCACCGTTTGGGTGGGTTGAAATGAAGCTGTGGCTTGTCCCAAAGCAGATTGGTTGATTGACAATTGTTTGACCTATTGTACAACCGAATCCATAGGTTTAGCACTCGCACAACCAACAATGCCATCGGCATGTGGTCCAGGTTTAACTTTGGGGTTGAAACTAGAACGCATAGAATTGGGAATGATCTCATATAACAAACTAGGTTGAGCATAAATCAAATCCAGTTCCTACGCCCTAAAAATGGCTTATTCCTCATTTTGCACTCTGGATGTAGAAACATCCTTCACTATATAAGGCAATAATGACTTAAGGAACCATTCAAGGAGGAATTCCAGCAGTATAAAGGCTTTAATCAACCTCTTCCATCTACACCACTCTTGGATATGGTCCGAGATATGCGTGGATTTATCCTGCCAAAATGTCGCCAAGAGTTTTGTACCAACGTCGTAACGCACTGGTAGCTGGAAGTGGTTAATAAAAGTCATCGCTAGGTCATCGAACAAAGCGAATGCCCCCCCTAGGTAACTCTATATACCATTTCATGGAAAACCTTGTAAGGGTGCGTTGAAACATCCTTAAATGGATCGAATCTTGGTGTAAGGAATTTGAAGAGCACCATAGGTGAAAGGTAGTAACATGTTCGCTCGGATCCTCTCCCGGTTTGCCCTTAAATTTGGGTATGTCCGAGAGAAGCTTAGTAGGGACAGCTGGCCAAGCCAGGTCATGAGATACAGGATCGTTCATCAATCTCAACAAGTCAAGAAGGTTTAGCGTTTGTGAGGAAGGGAGCCTAGGATGAGCAGGTCGGTGCACCGCTCCCTGATAGTTTTGATTCACATAGGTCTGATTACCATAATCACCATGGCCTTGACCATAGTGCCCTCCTCCCATTTGACCTATGTAGGGTGGCATGGAAGCACCATAATGTGGTGTACCTTGACTATGCGGGGCTAAAAAGCCATAATTTGGAGAGTAAGTGGGTTATTGATACCCATACCCATAAGGTGAAGAACCCTGTACATACTGCATCCCATAATAAGGTCCATAAGTCATCGCATGAGATGTCCCATGAGATACTCCATAAGTAGGAATATACGCTCCGAAAGTAGGAATATACATTCCGGAAGTAGGAATATATACTCCGGAAGTAGTAACATGACCTCTAGAAGTATGAACACGACCTCCCAAAACAACGGGTGGTACTTGAACCTGAGACACAACTGGTCAAGAAGCAGCAATACGGACATGACTTGTAGCAACATTCCAGCCCGAAGGACCATGCGAATGAGGTGGAGGGTGGACATTCGAAGAACTAGGGATAGAGGATGAAGGGACCTATGAAATTATGTATGTGTTGTTCCCTATAGTCACTCGTCTTGGATCTAGTATCCTAATAGGATCACTAACCCTAGGCCTAGGAGGGATATGTGATGTAGCTTCCACCGCCGGGATGGAAGGTGCAATGTGACTTGTGCTCCCAAACCTCTCCACATGGTAAGGAATGAGAGTGCCCCCAAGCGTAGTGTTAGGCTCAAACTCAGACTCGACATGAAATGCCAAATAATGTGTGGGAAAACCAAACATACATAACTACCATAACTAGTGCTCGCAGGTTCAAAATGAGTCTCATCGTCTTTCGGCATTCCATACCGACGATGCGTCAATGGGGGATCAATGCTAGAGTAAGTAGGTCTATCATGAAAAGTACCTATCTCAGAAATTACAGGACCTAACTCAGTCATATCAGGTGAAGGATCATAAGTAGGAGTAAACTCCCCATCTTGCACTTGAATGGGAGAGGGTGGTTCAGGAATACCTTCAACATGGTCTCCCATCGTGTGTGAATCAATGTACGAAGTAGTCCACCTGGACTATCTATCTCTCTCTCCCAAAGGAGGAGGAGATGTAGAAGGTGGAAGTCCTGCTAAACGACGAGAACGAGGAGGAGCCGCACCCGAATCCACAATGACTCAAAAAATATAAAAGACTATCTAATTACATAAACCCTAGGAAAGCTAACATGCACAGAGCATGCATCAATAAAATCTAAATCCAAACACAAGCAATCAAGGGTAGGATAAGTGAGCTCCCGAATGAAGCAGGTATGTCTCACCTAGGAGAGGCTTGAGACTCCCATACACAACATGCGGAGGTATGTAACCAATTATTGTGGCCCTCAGCTTCAACACATAAAGCGATTGTGCTATCCTACCCCAAATTGGCTGAGACACCTGCAGAATAACCCCTGCAGAGTACCCCCTCGATATCCTAGGTAAGGCCACTAAGGTCACCTCAATATAATCATTGCTTAGGTGGACAGTCGTAGGCGGGATTGACCGTATGGGTAGGGTAGCAAAGCCCAAAACTCTCAAAAGAGCCCCCAGATACGAATAAAATCCTAGAGATATCTCCAGTGCTACTCAGTTATGACTAGAGGTCATCCCAATCAATAACCACTCACACTACCTCATGCATAACTCCCTTTTGAGAGGAGGATCCTGAGAAACACCGGTTATACCAAGGAATTTCACACACTCCCCTCGACAAACACATACATGTTGTTGTTTAGTGGTCTTGGAGAATTTACTTACAATGAACCATTCCAATACCCTAAAACCTAATCTTGTTGGTGAACCCTATCAAATAAAATAGTGTAGCTCATTTTAATTAATCGTTGATTTTAATTGGCTTTATTACTCAAAAGAGGTATATGGCCGTGCAACTAATGGCATTATGACACAACATGAAGCAAAATGCACACCTAACAATCAATGCAAATGCATTGTGTCCATGAAAAACAGGGTATTCTACTACGTGAAATGCACAATTTTCTTCAAATCATAAATGCAAGCTTTCCTATATGAAATCCTGACTAATACTTCAAATCAAATCTAGTGGAAGTACTATGCAAAAAGCAAGATGCAATGCATAATGATAATCAAATGTTTTTGTATTTTTTGAAATAAAAATGAGATATTAAAGCAAAAGAATGATTCTATAACCCCCAGACTCTGCAAGCACAATCAAGTAGTACTCCAGCAAAGTGCTAAGGTAAAAAAATCTAATGCACTAGTCCCAAAACAAAAAATAAAAAATGCAATGACAAGAACGTTCTTCAAAAAAGAAATTTTACCCTAAAAAAAACATCTCTGGTAAAAAACAGAGATGTATACAGACTCTAGAAGTATCAAAGGAGACTCAGCAATCATCAAAATTCACCCAGCAACAATCAATCTTCCTCTAGAAGGAAAAACAAGGGCATACTTCACTGTTCACAGTAAACCCACGTGTGTATGCGGAAATAGCAGCGAAACCTGCATATATACATGAATGTGAGTTAAAAACTCGTGTACATGAAGAAAGGTGCATTAAAATAAAGGCAAACAAACAATCTGAGACAAAATTCACACCAATCAGACACTACCAGGAAAAGATACCCCTAGACTCGACACAAAAACAGAGAAATAAGAGCAATTCAAAGTCATTAAATGCCGATAGAAAACCCCCAAAGAACAACTACTAGGAACTCCCCAGTGGAGTCGCTAATTCTATTACGGAGAGAAATTCTTATGGCTTGGGTTACCACAACAGACAGCTTGACTCCATAAATCAATCCTTTCCAATGTGCAAGAGAAATCAAATATCTAACACTAAAGGATCATACCTTGTACCTTATTCCGGATGGTTGAAGTAGATCCTCATTGAGCTTTCCAACTTCAGCTTGAATTGATGAATCACTTCCTCAACAACAAGTAAACAAGACAAGCATACTATATATATTGGTGTTAGAACTACTCTAGCATATATAATCAATAATGTATAAGCATTTGAAATCATCCATGGATAAAATATTCATTCAAACATACATTATTGGACAAGAAAAGATATTTCTATTAATATAAAATCAGAGATTACAATGAATACAACCTCTGTTGGCACATCTGTGAATCGGAGAAACTAAATCCCCCACTTGGGCCTCCACCACCTCAATCCTCCATCTCTCGATAGCAAGATCACAAGCAAAAGGAAAGCTTGGGAAGAACACTAAAGTGCTCCAAGGGACAAAGGGATGCAGACTCAAGCACGAGTTCCGGCAATAATGGACTATAGTTTCTTTTCTCTCAATTCTCTTATGCCTTCAATGTATCCAAAGGGTTCCTTATATAGCTTTTCAATGGGGTAATGAAAGGTTGAATCCGAACGATCTCAAGGCATATGGAAGGCCAGGAGTCAAGTGACTCGGATCCATGTCAAGGAAAACTCCAAAAGGTATTGGATTTTGTACACATCCCAATGTACACGGTTTTAGAGGTCAAACCCGCGTATATACGTGATAAGGGGTTTAAAAGTTGCATATATCAATTTTCACATGTTTTTAGGGATGGTCTAGGAAACATCAAAGGACAAAAAATGGTCCAAGGGCTCTAAGGAGTCTGCAGAGGGACAGGGGAAGGCCATACAAGTGTGATTCACCTGGTGTGGTAAAATTAGCTATAACAATGATTAAGGAATAAAGTTATGCTTGATATCCTTGATAAAATCCTTCAAGTCTTGAAGATCTTATTCACTATCCATCCCTTTGAGATCCTCTTTAATATCCAACTCCTTTTCCAGTTTAGCAAAGTCATCAATTTTCACATTTCCTTTTATCATATCTTCAAACTTGGACACTCTAAAAGAAATGTGTTCCATTTCCTCATATGTTGGGGATGTATCCTATGGGGGTTTGAGTAAGTGCGATTGTTTCCACTTCCTTTTGGTTGTATTTTTAACAATATCACACCCTAGGGTTTACCAAAAATATATCCTTCTACTAAAATCTATTCAAATGAAAAATGGCGTACCTTTTTCAAACCCTGATTGGAAGAATGTTTTAGTGTTGACTTGTAACTAAGGTAAAATTTGAATTACGACACCTCTAGGTCTGAAACTTAATATTCTAATACCTTGATCCATCCTCTTTCCATTTCCATATGTCTGACCTAATTTGGATGATCCAACAAAACGTTATTGAAAATTTACCAAAGCTTCTTATTTTTGGCCTATCCAGAAGAGCACACTTGTATTGTATGCCACGTGTCCATTGTTTTGTTTCTATATTTGAAAATGATACCATAGATACACTGGTCCATATTCTTTTATATGAAACTGGTCTCACTTGATTTGGATCTTGTATTCCTCAAATATGACCTTTTTCCCAAGAACACATTTTTTGGACTAGCTGTAGGACTAGTAAAAGACCCTAGATTCCTCTGCAATTATCTCTGAAACTATAATGGATTGGGATATGAATGTGATAATCGAGATATTTCAGCCTGTTTTGGAAGTGGGTTTTTAACCTTGATCTCTGAATCCTTGTATAAACAAATTTGTAGCGAAAGGTCCAATATGACTTGTTTTGTAGAAGCCGGTCCCAAGGAAACAACTCTGATACCAAATGTTATGCAACCAAGTCCCAGATATAGCATAAAAAGAGAAAAAATCAAGAATAAGAGATTAATCCACGTCTAAAATATGAATAGTGGAGATAAATATCAATCCTCTTTGAGGGAGGAAACTCCTTACACAACGTACTAAGTACAAAAGAAAAGATAAGATACTATCATGACTAAAATGAGAATACCTCCTTTATATGTATAGGAGATAAAGGTGTACAATAAAAACTAATAAACCTACTAATAGACCCAAGCCTACATAAATAATATGTAATACACAAAAATATAGGGAGTAATGCGCCATGCTTTATGGTGTAATGTGTCATCATTAAGGGCTTAACATTTATAATTCAACAATAAATACAATAGAATTATTATTGAAGAACATGTAGTCAGAAGGAAAAGGAAGCAAGTGAATGTCACCTCAAAAATCATCCCACTTGGTTGTCTCGATTTTCGTACAAACTATATTTGTATGACCTCTCTTCACTGTTGTATGGAACTCCCCTTTTATGTTGTACAAAACATTCACTATTCAGATGCAAAAATTCCTTAGATAATGTGCCCTTCACTATGAGAAATGTGCTACACAAAAGTATATTGATAATTGCTAGTCTCTCCAAGGGATGTGTGCACTTCTCCTTGGGAAATGCACCTTGTTCACAATATAGTTTCTTATCCCATTCCTCTTCTCATCTCCTCCTCTCTCCTATAGGAATTTTAGCCACTCACTCTTGCTCCTCTTCCTCTCTGGAAATGTGTGCCTCTCTTCAATGTCTGTTGAATTAATAATGAAGTCTCATGCTATATTTTTATTTTCCTCATTAGGGTAACTCTTGTGACTTTTCAAATTCTAGAGATGATATTTGATCTTGTCACGCAAGATTAAGGGCTATGTTTTAATCTCAAGTTCACTTAAATCACTTAAGTGAACAATATTAAAGCACTCTACTTTTTGAAAAGTCACATTACGCTAAATATTTAAAAAGTACACTTTATGAATTAAAACTCGCATTCAAATTATAAACTCACATCATAAATTAATTTAATATATGCTCCCATAAAGTCATTTTATGGGATTTAATGAGACACCATCATCTGAGACCACTACACCTAAGAACCTGATGAAAGAGTACCTCCAAACTACAAAATGTTAACACACAATGTCCTCACTATCAACAATTAAATTTACTTTCCATAATCTCCCCATCATCGAAATAAAAATTTCTTAATTCACTCCATTGACAATTATTCTAGTTTACATCATTTTCATTACACAATGCCCTACACTACATTGACTACTATTCCAATTTTTATCATTTTATTTGTTGTAATTTACACTTAATCTTATCTCACCCATTATTCTAGTTATGTTCCTCAATGTCACCCATTTGTTCAATGGTATTCGTCCACATTATCAACCAAAAACGTTGGACTAAACATATGGTTGAGTTTTGAGAATTTGGAAGATGAGAAAATTACAATTAAATCTAGGTCGTCCTTAACCATGTCTTTGACCACAAATAATCAATATTGGCTAGTGGGGTTTGATTTTTTGTAAATGTATGTTAAAATAATACTTCCATGTAATATCAACCACACCTTATATACTATGAATGATGATATTTCTCCTAGGTCATTTATGTTTGAGGACCATGCCCATGACAGTGATCACCAATATTCCACCACATACCATTTCATAACCATCACACATAACTATCATAATTCTATAATGGGTCATCCATATAGTGTAGGGGTTTCTAGATTTAAAGGATTAATGTCCCATGTAGGATTAAAATTTGAAACCTTCAATGTCCCTCAAAGCCTATTTTTCCCACAACTTTTTCCATGATAAAAAGATCATTGATAATGAAATTGACCATTAATTTTTAATTTTGCAATTGAAGAGTTATTCTAATTTTTACCTGTAACATTTTTGGATGGTTGGGAGACTGGTGCAACCATATACAATGACCCACACGAAGGATGACCTTATACATTTCAACATTTTGGGAAAATAAGAGAAGAAGGTAGATTCATAGTGTTAGGAACATGCCACACATGAATTAAATTGTGCTTTATTTGAAATAACAATAATTTTAAAATTTTAATTTTATTAAATTTAAAATTGTTATTTAAACAATATTTTTTCATATAAAAGTGTTACACTATTTATATTTTACCCATTCAAAATAATTTAAAATTTAAAATTGTTATTTAAACAATATTTTTTCATATAAAAGTGTTACACTACTTATATTTTACCCATTCAAAATAATTGAAAATGAAGCATTTTCGTTAGTACATAGACAATACCATTAAAAGTGAGTAGCGAGTGAGTGATTACATAAACACCACTAAATGTGAGGTCCATGATTGACGAGAGTTGGATGTAGAATTTAGTTCCATAAATGGTTTAAATCTCTCATTGCGTTGCTCGACCATGTATGATATTCGTTATGTACATGCTTCCACCACTTGAAAGATATTATAGATCATGGAGTAGAATTGAATAAGATTGTAGAACAAGATATGGACTATAATGGTATAATAATAAGATATCCATCCAATCTTTGTAATGATGTAAGAGATTGTGTGGGAGTGAGCTGGAATTATATATATAAATTTTGGTATATTTTTGTTTTATAATAATTGTTTTTTTTTTATAGAAAACTTGTCCAAAATGAATTAATTTTAATGAAAATTAGAAAACTTTAAAAAATGAGGTGATTTGATATCTCTTATACTAAATTGAATTTGATGAAAACTCTATATTACATTTACAAATTTGATACATAAAGAATTTATAGCTTTCCACTCTTTAATATAATGAACAAATTGTATTAAACCCCATAAGTTTATAACCAATAATCATGTTGAATCCCTCACCACTAAGAATTAATTTGCAAGAACCTTTTGTAAGATGGTAGATTCATACAAAAAAAGATGCATTGATGATTGTGATTTAACTAGCTATTGTAGTTGAAAGCAATGATAATAGGCTTCAATTGCTTGAGACTAACTTGAGAGCTATTGCTTCTCAAATCCAAAGCAATTTATGTGTAAGGTGAATTAGGTAGTTTATTAATAGAAAATGCAATCACATAATCCATAATTAAATTTTGCAGTGGATGATCATAAATTATAAAGATTCATTCTATTGTGCACCCGTTTATAATTAATGTACCCTAATTTGGGAGTCAGGATTCAAAACCATGGTTAATGGTGGCTCGAATTTAGAAATGTGAAACTAGAGTTGTTCTATACTTTAACATAGGTTGCTTCCACCCTCGCCATCAACTCCCAAACCTATTCCAATTTCATATTCCTACTTTGTCTGTAGTTTTAGTACTTGTTAGAATTATGGTAATTGGATAGGGGTGGAAACTCATGCCATGGAACAAGTATTCATAGGAATCAATTGAAGGGAATGAGTATTGTAAAATTTTCCTATCGAAATCACATGAACTAGAGTAACTCGTAACCCTTAATCGGGTTGTTTTTATTATTGAACCTTTCCTAGGATTCTTCCACTCTAGACCCTTGCTCAAGTTGTTTCCATTGTCACTATCAAGTCCTACTTAGAGTTTCTTCCACTCTTTGTCTCCTTGTTCCTTCATAGGGGATATCACACACTCTTCAAACTAGTGGATTTGCTTGAGAAAAAAGAAGGATGCATCAGCCCCAATACCACTAATCCATCACCCACCTACATAAGTTCACATGGACACTAGATGATGAAAGAGCATCAAGGGAAAGGCCAACAATGTGATGAATTGGTCACATGTTATCAGCTTTGAAAGAGGAATAGTAGTCCTAGGGACATGAATACTTTGATTTTCAAAGTATTTTAATGTAAGCAGTTAATTATTCTTAGTTTTGTTTGTTGTGAATTTTTAAGTCAAAGTAGGAATAGATGGCAATCTAAACCTCCCTACGAAGAGGCTAATCCATTTGGTCAGTTTGTTCCTAGTCTGTAGGAGTTAGTTTTCCTAATAATAGTAAGTTCCTATATTTGTGGAAGAGGTGGTTAGTAGTTAGTTTTTTGAATTAGAATTCGAATGCACAGAGAGACAAAGTTAGGGAGTCTAGTGTAGGAGAGAGGGAGACAAAGAGGAGGTGAGGCTTTCTGCACTGCAGATGAAAGAAATGTAAACTGAATTGGAATCCAAGGGTTTCCTACATAATGATTAGTGGTCAATAAATGGTGTTTTAGCATTTCATCTCTATGTTTTGTCTGTGAGTAAATGAGACTTTGCATACGATATTACACTGAGATTATTTTCATAAAATTCATTGTCAGATTAATGATTATCATTGGTAGAGCCAGACTGACTGTGAATAACTATGTTCATGTTTCAGAGTAATACAATGTGAAAATATCTGAATTGTCAAATGGTGATATTAAAATACCTATATAGAATTTCTAGATGATAGCCTTTAAATATTTCCTAGTGTGTAGATAGGATATCTCATGTATGGCATAATTTATAGGATATATTCATCGACCCTAAATCTATGTGCAAAGAGTAATTGTTTTTGGTTGAGTGAGATAAGGATTATAGAACCAAAGAGAACACGAGATAGGTGGGTGTATTAACTATGCAGAAATATTGAATAAGTTCAGTGTGTTTACTGTTCAAAAGATAGAGGATTGGCAAGATTATGCACCTACAACTTGCACAAGAAGAAAACAGAGTATCAATTGGTTAATTAGAAATCCCCACAAAGAATGGAAAGAGTGTTGAATGTGGAAATCATCTAATAGAATTTGCCTCATGGAAAATTGACAGAATATTTGACTGCTTCGTTTTGGTCCAATAGATTTTACCATGTGTGGGTAATAATGCATTGTAACCTTCAAATATAGATATGCTTTGCAGGATTTAAATGCATACTTCGGGGTAGGCCATTACCCGCACCTCCAGCTATCTACCCAACCATTTGCACAGGGTCCACTTGACTCCATATAGTAATAGATTACTCCATTATCTTTCTATGATAGTGAGACCAAGAACAACAGATTTTGCTTCTTTTCTTGCATTTTCAATACAGAGATCAATTCTACAACAAACTATTATTACACTCTGGTATAATGCAATAATGAAGAATAATAATTTACCAAATCAAATTGAATCCTTCGTGATCATGAAGGATATATAATCCAAGGTTTAAACCTGGATCGGGTTCCATAAAACAAACAAACGAGTTGATTAATTGTTACAAGGAAGTTGGTAAAACTTTCCAAGTTTTAGATCTTTCCAGTTATTTTTATGAAGTTGACTAAAATTATACAGTTCTAAACATACATTTGCAATTTTCACGAAAAGATAATGAAATAAGCTATCACCCGACGAGGTTAGGTGGGCCCAGTGCAAATGGTCAGGTAGATAGCTTACTCCGATTTTTAATAGTGGCCATATGAATTCCTCAATGGAACCAACAACATCCTTGTTCTATACCGTTTTTAGCAGCATCTTTTTAGTTTGGTTGGAAATATTAATTACTCGCTGATCCATAATCCAATAAGTTGATTATGTCAGAGTCTGTAGTAGGTCAGAAAGTTCTAGAGAGTCTGGCAAGATCAAGAGTTCAGATCTCTCGTATATAAGACAATAGAATTTAGTTTCTGAAGCTAAGTTTCTAGGTAGAGAGTAATTACAGTCCTTAAATGTTAAGTCGATTAGTCGACAGAAATTTTCTATACAAAGGATGAAATTGTAAAACTAAAAAAGAAGAGAAGAGATAGACAAGCAACAGAGAAGAGAAGTGCAGCAAAGAAGAAGAAAGAAAACTCACTAAAGAGTTTGAAGCTCAAGCTTTTGTGTTTTTACCAAGTTTGTATTTACGACTGTAAGTTTTGTTATGCCGTCACATGAAATATAAATCCTTAAGTTTATGGTTGAATGAATGTTTTAGATATCTGCACATCTTCTCCATATTTACATAAGTGAATGTTGTTTACATTTACTGTGAGTGAAAGACATCAAGAATCCATAATTATTTCACTCTATAAAAGTTCCTAGTCTTACCTGCAAGTTCCTAGTTTAAGGCACAGAGGTTCGACAGAAATCTTGTTTATTATTTTTCTTATATGATATTGTGAGTGATTCGCAATATAGTTGAGTCGCAGTTAATCCTAGGTTATCATAGTAAAAAGTATTTGTCATATTCCTAAGTCCTTAGACTAGGAAATATAAATTTATTGCGTGGAAGTGAAAACTTGTTCACACATGAGTTGGTTGCAACCAAATTCATGTCGTAGTAAAATATGGTCGAAGCCAAAGTAAAATTCCGTCGCAGTTACTCCATCGTAGTAACTCTGTCGCAGCACAATAACACTGTGCAGTAATTTCCTAAGGAAAGTTAAAAATTTTAAAAATGGCTTCTACTTCTGGTTCGAATATGTCGAGTTTACAAACTCCGATTTTTATAGGAAAGAATTATGAATATTGGTCTCTAACAATGAAGGCTTTGTTTAGAGATCAATATTTTTGGGATATTGTATAGAATAGTTATGCAGAACCAGCAGATCAAACGGCATATAATAATCTCTCACAAGATGAGAAAGATATTCTGAGGGAACAGAGGAAGAAAGATGGAAAAGCTCTGTTCTACATACATCAAGCCATGCATGAAGGCATACTCCCAAGAGTAGTAGCACCAATTACCGCAAAGTAGGCATGGGATACATTAGGGACAACTTATCAAGGTTTGGATAAGGTAAAGACTTCAAAGCTACAAATTCTGAGAAGAGATTTTGAATCTCTGTCCATGAAAGATTCAGAGTTAGTAGACTCATTTTATACCAGAGTTGTTGGTTTGATAAATCAATTGAAATCTCATGAAGAAACCATAACACACCAACGAGTGGTTGAGAAAATTCTCAGAAGTCTTCCCCCAATATTTGAAAACTTGGTTGTAACCTTGGAAGAACACACAGACATGACAATGTTTATTATTGATGAGCTGCAAGGTTCACTCATCAATCATGAACACAGTCTCAACAAAACTCAAACATCATTGGAAGGTGCATTCATAGCACATTCATCTATATGTCGTGGAAGAGGTAGGGGGAGAAATAATTTTAGAGGCAAAGGAAGAAACTTCTCAAGAGGAGGACACAGCAGTAGTCCTGTATATGTTGCTGGTAGAGAACATAATCAGAACACAAGTCAGCCAAGTGGTCACAGGTTTGATAAATCAAAGATTCAATGTCATTACTATAAAAAAATTGGTCATTATGCATATGAATGCAAGAACAAGCAATATGGCCAAGGAAAGAAAAGCCAAAATCAGTCGATGAACACCAGCATTTTGTCGAGCATCCCCAATTGAATGTAATACCATCCAAGAAAGTCCATCTGACATATGGTATTTAGATTCAGGCTGAAGCAATCATATGACTGGTAATTTAAATTTATTTTCCAGTCTAGATAATTCTGTTGAAAGTGATGTTACACTTGGAAATAATGTCCAAGTCATTGTTTTGGGAAAAGGTACTGTTAGTATTTTAACTAAACAGAGGGAGCATAAGTATATGCCTTATGTCTACCACGGTAGAAGGTTTGAAGAATAATTTACTGAGTATTGGACAGTTGATACAGAAGGGTTATAGATTTTACATGGAAGATAATCATTGTGTGATTAAAGATGTATGTCCAAGCAACCAGCTAGTAGCAAGAGTACCAATGACAAGCAATCGCTTGTTTCCATTGAGGATAATTCTAGTCAATACAGAAGCTGCATTCAAGGAAGAAAGTAAAGAAGAAGTTGTTCACTGCAATAAGAAAGAAAATGACAGCGCTGATTTTTAGGCTGCATTTCAAATAGAAGTTCAGGATGATTTCTGGCTGTGGCATTTCATATTTGGACATCTGAATTTTGGTGGACTAAAGTTGCTACACACAAAGAATATGGTAAAAGGATTGCCATTAATTGACAAACCAGACAGAGTTTGTGAAGGCTGCATTTTGGGAAAGAAGCATAGAGAGACTTTTCCAATTGGAAAGTCATACAAAGTGCGCACACCACTTGAGATCGTGCACTCTGATATTTGTGGTCCAATGTAGACAACGTCCATTGGTGGCTGCAAGTATTTTCTCACTTTTATTGATGACTAGTCAAGAAAAACATGGGTATATTTTTTGAAACATAAATATGATGCATTTGGCTGTTTTCAACAGTTCAAGGCACTCGTGGAGAACTAGAGTGAACACCACATAAAAATATTAAGAACAGACAGAGGTGGTGAATATGTTTCAAATGAATTTCTAAATTTCTGCAAAACTCATGGCATACAGAAGAAATTCATTGTGCAGTATACACCTCGGTAGAATGGTATCGCGTAGAGAAAGAATAGAACCATTATGGAAATGGCACATAGCATAACAGCAGCAAAGCATTTTCCAAATGAATATTGGGGTGAAGCAGTCGCAACTGTCATATACATTATGAATCGATGTCCAACAAAGAGCGTGAAGAACAAGATTCCTCAAGAAGCATGGACAGGTATGAATCATAGCGTTTCTCATTTAATTATTTTTTGTTGTGTTTCATATGCTCATGTGTCAGATGAGCTAAAAAATAAATTAGACAAGAAGGGACAAAAATGTATTTTTATTGGTTATTCTGAAGACACAAAAGCATACAAGCTGTATGACCTTGTGGCAAGGAAAGTAATCAGTAGTCACAACGTTCAATTTGTTGAGAATGAATCATGGGATGGAATCATCGAGAAGAATGTCAAGATTGTGTCACATGTCGAGCATGAAGACATGATGGAAGAAATGGTTCAAACACCACAAGTAAATCAACCGGTCACAGCACCATCGAATCCCATGACACCGTGGCATGGTTCAGCACAAGGAACATCAACACAAATCGTAGCTCAAGCTACACCGACAAGCACACCAAGAGGACAATAGACTCCATCAAGCAGTTCGACATCAATAGATCCAGTGAAGATAAGAAGTCTTTGTGAGATATATGAATCTGGTACACCAAATTCCTTCTCTCTCTTTGCATTATTTTCTCAAATAGATTATCCACTAACATTTGAGGAAGTTGTTGAAGAAGAATTTTGGGCACAAGCCATGGATGAAGAAGTAGAATGCATTGAGAAAAACCGGACATGGGAACTGGTGGATGTACCAAAAGATAAAGATGTAGTCAACATTAAATGGATTTATAAGACCAAGCAAGATGCTGATGGGAATGTGCAGAAGCACAAGGCAAGAATGTTAGCAAGAGGGTTCACACAACAACCTGGCATAGATTTCAATCAAACATTCACACCAGTTGCACGCATGGATACAATCAGAACTATTTTGGCCATTGCGGCACAATGCAAATGGAATTTTTATCAAATGGATGTTATGTCATCCTTTCTGAATGGTTATATACATGAAGAAGTATATGTGGAACAGACACAAGGGTATGAAGTTCTAGGACAAGAACACAAAGTGTATAGACTGAAGAAGGTGCTCTATGTTTTGAAGCAAGCTCCAAGAGATTGGTACAGTCGCATTGATTCCTATCTCATTAAGAATGGATTTCACACAAGTGAGAGTGGGCCAACATTGTACACCAAAGTGAATGAGCAAGGTAACATGTTAATTGTTTGCCTGTATGTGGATGATTTAATATTTACTGGTGATTTTGGCATAAAATAATTTAGAACAGTCATGGAAAGTGAATTTGAAATGACTGATTTGGGGCTCATGAAGTTCTTTCTGGGCATTGAAGTCCAGCAATCTAAAAGTGGTATTTTCACATCACAGTCTAAGTATGCAAGCACAATTTTAAAAATATTTAATATGTCAAATTGCAAGGTAGCCCCAACACCAGTACTAACAGGTTTAAAATTGAGCAAAGATGATGATGGATCAAATGTAGATCCTACATTGTTTAAAAGGCTTGTTGGCAGCCTTACGTATTTAAGAGCGACAAGACCAGACATTATGTATCGAGTAAGTCTGATCTCAAGATTCATGGAGGCACCAAAAGACTCACATTGGCAAGCAGGTAAAATAATTCTGAGGTATGTAAGTGGTACAAAAGATCTTGGCATAATGTATTCAACTTCAAAAAATTTTAAACTCATAGGATATACTAACAGTGACAACGGAGGAAGTACAGATGATAGGAAGAGCACATCTAGGTACACATTTCATTTTGGTATAGGCGTTGTTTGATGGGCTTCGAAGAAACAGCCCATAGTAACTCTATCTTCAGCAGAAGCAGAATATGTCGCAGCTATAGGCGCTGCATATCAAGCTGTTTGGATGAGAAGAATGTTGAAAGATTTGTCACGGAACCAGCAAGACCCAATAACCATTTTCTGTGACAACAATTCAGCCATTGCCTTGTCAAAGAATCATGTGATTCACAAGAAAACCAAACACATTGACACAAGGTGTCATTTTATACGAGAGCTGGTGAATAACAAAGAAATTTGTTTATAATTTTGTAGGTTTGAAGATCAACTTGCAGACATCTTTACAAAACCATTGGCAAGGGATACATTTCAGTATATATGAAGTTATTTGGGAATGACAAGTTCTATATAGTGAACTATGTCATGAACTGAGCATGTTTTCTGCTCTAAAAACATTTTGTAATATTTTGTTTTTTAAATTATGATATGCTCATAATTAAGGGGGAGAGTTGGAAATATTAATTACTCGCTGATCCATAATCCAATCAGTCGACTCTGTCAAAGTCTGTAGCATGTCAGAAAATGCCAGAGAGTCTGACAAGATCAAGAGTTCAAATCTCTCGTATATAAGACACTAGAATTTAGTTTCTGAAGTTAAGTTTCTAGGTAGAGAGTAATTACAGTCCTTAAATCTTAAGTCGGTTAGTCCGCAGATATTTTCTATATGAATGATGAAATTGTAAACCTAAAAAAGAAGAGAAGAGACAGACAAGCAACAGAGAAGAGAAGTGCAGTGAAGAAGAAGAAGGAAAACTGATTGAAGAGTTTGAAGCTCAAGCTTCTTTGATTTTACCAAGTTTATATTTACGGTTGTAAGTTTTGTTATGCCGTCACATGAAATATAAATCCTTAAGTTTATGGTTGAATGAATGTTTTAGATAGCTGCACATCTTCTCCATATTTACCTGAGTGAATGTTGTTTACATTTACTGTGAGTGAAAGACATCAAGAATCCATAATTATTTCACTGTGTAAAAGTTCATAGTCTTACGCGCAAGTTCCTAGTTTTACGCGCAGACGTTCGACAAAAATCTTGTTTATTATTTTTCTTGTATGATATTGTGAGTGATTCGCAATATAGTTTTGTCATAGTTAATCCAAGGTTATCACAGTAAAACATATTTTTCATATTCCTAAGTCCTTATACTAGGAAATATAAAGTTATTGCGTGGAAGTGAAAACTTGTTCGCGCATGAGTTGGTCGCAACCATATTCATGTTGCAGTAAAAGCCAGTCGAAGCCAAAGTAAAAGTCCTTCGTAGGTGAAGAGTCCATCACAGTTACTCCGTCATAGTAACTCTGTTGCAACACAGTAACTCTACACGTTAATTTCTTCACACAGTAAATTCCGTCGTTTTCTCCCGAGAAGTTTGAGTAAGCTGCACCCAAAGTGGAGCTGGCAGCAGAAAGACATAGTTAAAGTTGTACTCCTAGAAGACAATGACATCAAAGAAATCAAATGTAAATTCTCTAACCATTTTAATGGTCAAAGACTCAATAGGATGTTGAGCATGATTATAGAAGATATTGAGAAAAACATTTTTGGGTTATATAACTTTGATTACTGTTATGGAGACAAACAGATACCGACATTTATTGAGTGGATATGCCAAGGATATAATCCTGAAGAGTTGCTATACCTGCAGTTGTTGAGTGGATATTCCAAGGATAAAATCCTGAAGAGTTGTTATGATAATGAGACAATGTTAGACCAGTTATCCTATGAATAACCAAGGAAGAGAACTTTATTGACATGTTCCTAGAGACAAAATGACTATGAGGTGTAGTTACAAATGGGGGACAGCCTTGATAGATCCTTGAAAATTGATGCAAATGGCATTAGTCGAGGATGGGGTATTACTATGGAAGGAATATTTGCACATGAGGAATAATTTTGAAATCAACACTCAGAATGTTGTTTAGGAGAACAAGTGAAGATATTCCCATGCTTGAAAATATTTAACTATGAAAAGGAACCAGATAATTCGCCATTCTGTTGTGGTCTGCATTTTGATAAACATGTGTTGGAACAAATGAGAGGTTTTGATATCAGTCATATTCCTGATGGCGTCACCTCTATACTAAGGGGAGCTTCAGGAATAACCCCATCCTTTAATAACGATGATCATACTGGACA
This sequence comes from Pseudotsuga menziesii, assembly GCA_001517045.1. Lineage (NCBI taxonomy): Eukaryota > Viridiplantae > Streptophyta > Pinopsida > Pinales > Pinaceae > Pseudotsuga > Pseudotsuga menziesii. Next base: position 84,386 of record LPNX010121511.1, read on the forward strand.
CATTTAACATAAAGAACATCATCTTCTCACCATATAATTAGGATATGCATTTCCCTCATACAGTTACTTCCATGATGACAATGAAACCTAGCTACAAGCAATTTGTGCTTGAAAATTCTCATGAACAGGTAATATTCAAATAGTTCCTACTCTTTATTAAATTGTCATTGATTCCAATGGTGCCTGGTCATAAATTCCAACTGTTGAGTCTTGGGGACCCTTGTGGAGCCCCTAAGGGTTAGTGTTTAGTTTGTAGTTGTCTGTGTAAGAGGATCCATTTTGACATTGTCCAAGACCAAGCTTGAAGACCTTGAAGGCCTTAGGACAATGGCAAAATCCCTAGTTACCCATTGACTGGTCAAGCACCCCTAAGTGGTATCTTGGTCCCTATGTCCACAAACTATATCTTGGAGCCTTTATTGTGCACTTGAAGTATCTGCCTGTTGGTGATGACCCTATGATGTATGATGGTTTGACAATATGGCATGCTTTCCATTAAAGAACTAATGATTCCTTTCATGTTTCATAATGGTGCCCTTTTGAACCCATGATGAGTATATGATGATGCCCATTGCACGCTTACCTTGATTAGTCCTTGAAGCCCTCATTTGGTGGTCCTTAAGCTCATTTGATCAGCTTGTAACGTTAAAGAAATTCTTGAACCCACACATATGGTAACCTTCACTTGGAAGATGGATTTGAAGACCTTGTCCTTGGAGCTTGGATGCTAGAACCCACATAGCCCTCAAAGAATCCATCTTACTTGATGTTGAAGAAATCTCGGTTTAAATAATGAAGAGTTGAAGATTTAGAGAAGCCACGGTGGTTGACATGGAATCCCTTGTCAACAGACACACAAATATCGCATGGTGTTTGAACCACTTGATGAATATGATGTTGCAACCCTTAAACATGTGACATGGAAGCCCAGACAAAAGTAGTAACTTGATTAAAGTAGAATTTAATGTTTGAATCTCTAATGAATCCCTTAACGAGGAAAAAGGGGCCTTGATATGGGAGTAAAAATTTTAAGGAAGCCTTTGGTAAAGTCCTCACTAGCCCCCATAAATTAAGAAGAATGTAAATGACCCATACTGTGGCAATTTACCATGTTGATGATGCCCCTATCACTTAGGAGAATGCTAATTGCTTGGTAACTTGATGACAATGGTTACACATGGACCTAATGACCCACTTACATATAGTATGATAGAATTTAGGATTATGGCTTGATTCCCTTGTCGATGATGACAGAAATACATGATGAAGACTTTGCTTGATGTTGATTCCATGATGATATACAGTGACCTTACCTTTGAAGAAGTTCTTGGAACCCACAAAATATGTGGTTTGATAGTACTTGGAGCCACTACATGCTTGATGATGTCTTAGTCTGTTGATGAAGGACATGTTCTTGATAAGAAGAAATGACCCATTGTGTGTTCATTTAAAATGATGCACTTGATTAAGCTCGAATCCCTTGACCCTAGTTGTTGTTGATAACCCTTTGACTTGACTTGGTTTATGATTTGGTCTTTGGAACCCTTGTGTGTGGGGTGTTTGACATCTAGTACAAATTGAAAAATTTAAGGGTAATGGACTATGTATTTGCAAATAATCCCTCCATAAGATGATGGTCCTCGTCAATCCCATTCCATTGATCTGAGTGTCTTCTAACTCCTCACGGTTGAGGAGATTTGAAATTTTGAAGTCTAATGAATTAAATTAAATCCTTGTAAAACTAATTTGAAGAAGTCCACCCATTTGAATATTTATCCTCCACGTTGAAACATATAAATAGACAAGATCTCCACCTTCCAAATGTAGATTGTGTGATCTCCTATTATGTTTTTAACTAAGGTAAAATAAATTTGTGGAGTTGACTAGGGTTGCCTCAAACCCAATTTTTTATAGAAGATATAATTTTTTTTTGGGGGGGAAGTTTCCTATCTGATTTTAGGAAGAGTCCACAACCTTGAGGTTGAGAGAGGTCAACCAAATCACGACAATGAGACACAAACTTTTTTTTTGCACCAAAGATCAACTTTTGGTCAATTTTCCGAATTGGTCAACATATCTCAGTCCAAGTTTTGGAGGAGATTACAGTTGGCTTATCAACAGTCAACAAGTTCTAAGGATGTGATTCAGTATTAAGGTATGTATGATAATCCATACCCAGTGATAAATGCATGAAACATTTACACATCGACAGTATGTATGCCCAGTGATATGCTAATCCAAAAACACAAAAATTATTACATTGTATGATCAATAATGATATACATAACCAGTTATAACTCAAAAATTATCAATGATACTCATATGCTTGATGATTTTTGTGACTATGATTAGTGATGATTTCACAACGATATGATTAATGATGAACAGTGCCATTGATGTGAAGTGACAGTGACTTGATGAGCTTGATGTGAAGTGATATTGATATTATATGTATGCTCAATATACTTACACAGTTGAATGTTAAAATGATTTAAGTTCCATGATCAACTAATGTTAATTCAGTATGCAATTTACATAATGATGTACTGGCAATGTTTACATAATGACCTATTCAGTATACAAGTTTGCACATTGATGTTATACATAGTGATGACATGTAAAATTACACAGTGACACACTGATGTTATGTATGTTTAGTATACACAGTGATGACATGTATGCTTAGTTTACATAGTGATGAGATGGTATGTTAGTGATTTACATAGTGTTGTGGAAGTATGTATGATACCTACATAGTGATGGTATGTATCCTCAATACATAGTGATATGATAATTACAAAATGATATATAGTGATGTGTTCAAAGATATACCTAGTGATAAGAAAACAACAGTGATGATCCAGTACTGTTTACACAAGTATACTAAACTTTATTATACAATGATATATAGATGAAAATGATGGAATTATGAACAGTGGTGATGTGTAGAAAGAATAAGCAATGGTTATGAGTAGTGATGATGAGAAAAGAATAAGAGAAGTGCAATTGATCCAATTGAGTAGGTTATATGAACATATGCTTTGACTCAAATTGGTGAAGTTGTATGAGCATTTGGTTTGAATCAGGTGGACTGAGTTTGGTATGCAATTTGATAGAGTTGAATGATGCAGTAAATAGAAAAATTATTAGTATAGCTTGATTGGAAAGGTTGATGATATAGGTTGATTGTACAAGTTAATGTGAAGTGTGATACAAGTGTGGTCCAGTGGTCAGTTGATGAGCAATGATCAAATGATGAGGAGTGGTCAGTAGTGATAGTTGTTGTGCAGTGTGGTTCAGGTATTGGTTAGCAGGTCCATAGGATCATTACAGTTGTGATTCATCAGTTTCTATCTTCATATCAGGGTGGTAGGACAAGGCAAGGAAATATAAGGAGCTAGGGACTCCTTCATATTGTATCTGATAAACAAAAGGGTTGTATCCTCCTTGTAGTTGTTGTTTGATAACTGAATTCATTGTAACAAGCGGGTTGTTTCCTCCTTCCAATTGTTTCTAGAAAACTATTATTATAAAGGATTTTGTGGTTTTTCCCCCAGGACTTGGGTTTCCATGTAAAAATATTGTGTACTATGTTTTTATGAGGTGATGATATGTGATGATGTACTCTACATAATATTGAATAAGTTGTTGATTATTATTAAAGTTAAAAAAGAGTAATAAAATCCATACACAGTGTTCACCCCCCTCTCAGTGTGCTCAATGTGTCCAACAATTGGTATCAGAGTGGGTCCTTCACAGAAATCCCTATCAGCTTGAAGGAGATATTTTTCACACCATGGAGTTCTTAGTGAAAGGAGTATCATTGCTGCGTGGTACATACTACTTGATATGGAAAATAACAATGAATGCTTATCTTGAAGCAAAAGGCATTGGTATATGGAAATAAGTTCTTACTGGTTACAATTGTCCAAAGAAAGTAAAAACGACAACTCAGAAGGAAGTAAAAAAAATAATTCAATAGCTATGGAAGATATTTTAGAATGCCTATCAGATCCTATGAAAAAGAAGATAGGGAAGTGCAACACAACTAAGGAATTATGGATCAAAATAGAGGAGCTATACACCACTAAATAACAAGAAGAAGAGGTTGTGAAATGCATGGATGAAGATCTGACATATCTACAAAAGAAGAAAATAGGAAAGTGAAAATCAATTGAAGAACCATCGTTGAATATAGATCAACTATACTCCATTGAAGAACACGAAGCATAATATAGCTCCACCAAAAGGTCATTACAAGATACATGTGAGTATGAAGGAAATTCCCCTAAACACTATGTTTGTAATTCTTTTAAAGAGATATGTTTATTAAGTATAGACGATAAGATATATTATGAATTCATGGAATGTGATGAAAATCATTGTTCTATAAGTGATAGTAGTCTAGCTGATACTAACGTTGAAATCATGGCTATTCTAGATAAGGTTGAATTAGACAATGAAATTACTAATGATATTGTTGGAAGTGTTAGAAATAATGTTATGAATATCTTAGAAGAAGAAGGAAATTTCCAATCACAAAACCTAGAAGTACAAGATCAATTAGATAAATCTAAGTGAAAGAGGAGGAATATGAAAAGGCTACAAAGACCATCATGGACCTAATACTCCAATTCGAAGAAGGAACCAGAATCAAAGAATAAACATCCAACTCCTTGAAAGATGAACTTGAAAATTCATTCGCATAAAATAAAAGGATGCCATAAGAAATTGACATGCTCAAAAGACACCTAGAATATAAGGAGAAAGAATTAACTCACAATATCCAAGACAAATATAGTGAGATTAGTACCTTGAAAAATTACAGAAGGAAATTACTACCAGTCAGGTAGGATATCCAAGTGAAAAAATGGGAATTCATTTCAATCATGAGATTGAAGAGAAACTAAGAAGAAAAGAAGAATTTGAATTCAAATCCGTGAAGATAGAATTACGAAAGGTATTCCTGATGAATTTTGAATTTGAAAAGTAAGTATCTACACTCATAAGATAAAATCAAATACTAAAAGAACAACTGCAAAAATCCCATGAGGAAGATCAGTTTTCAAAAGGACAAATGGAAGATAGTATCATTGATATGAAAAGATAGATAGATGAAGTCATTAAAATTGAAGGATACCTAATAAGAAAACTCCAAGAAAAGATAGAAATTTGTCAAAGGAAATAATTGAAGATCCTCTCTCTGAAGGAAGACCTAGACAAAAAAAATTCCTAGTTGAAGACAAACTCAAACATCGAGAAGAACACTGAAGAAAGTAAAAGCTTCATAGAAAAAGAATAAAAGGATAACAACAATACATGTACTCTCAAAAGATCCCATGATCACCAAGAATCCATAAAATTTACTACTCATATATATCCTACAATGCTCCATGGTCACTGCTATAAGTGTAACAACTATGGTCACAAAACCATTCATTGCAGAAGTCGTGACAGAATCACTCTAGAAAGAAGTCAAAGGACATTTTATGTTCAATGTTATAATTGTTGTTATTATGGTCATTTTGCAAAACAATCCAGGATACAGGGAGAAGTTAAAGTTTGGAGAAGAAAGTAGGTTCAATCAAATGTCACGGACAAAAAATAATCTACCAAAGTATGGAGAAGAAATTCAATAGATTTCCCCATTTATCAAAAAAGAAATGATTAAATTTCCAATAATACTATCGATCAGTAATATGAAGTTTACCAAAAATGTGTAAAAGGAATTATGTACTTGATTATCATATTTAAGATCAATAAATTTTTTTCCAGTAGTATCCCTGTGACATAATACAAGTCCAACAAAGTGTTGTTGTAATTGCAACTTCAGAAGATGTTCTCATGTATATTACTATTGTATATTGTTGTACCCCCACTGGGGATGTGTGTTCCTCCTTTAGGGATGTCATCATTGTGTATGGTCATTGAGGTAAACCCTCCATCGTAATTTGGGGTAGTAGTCCCCAAGTTAAATAAAGTAAAATGTGTTTATGTGTATTCTTAGGTAGGTCAGCCTCACAAGTAACCCAGACAACCTAGTGGTTGAGTTAACAACTCAACGAAAGAATATAAATAGTGAGGCACCCTTGTCATTTGACACGCACTTCACTTTCTCTCTTATGTGAGATTTAGGAGAGAGAGGAAGAGGAGGGACAAAGAGCTATTGCAGACATATTGTTCTTGGGTTATTCTATCTGCTCATCTTATCTTTGTGACAGAACTATTTTGAGGAAGTTTGGGGGGTTTTCTCATTTATGGTTTCCTTGACGAAAATCTATGTGTATTGTGTATCTTTTATGTATTGATGTGATTGTTATTATTTAATATAAATATCATAAGTATCATAGCCACCCTAAAAGCAGGAACTGTGTGGCCAAAATACAACTACAATAGCAACTACTAGAAAGTAGGGTTTCATGCTTGAAAACCCTAGAAGACTGAATCTAGTCATCTTAAAAATTTCACTATAAATAGATAATTCAGAAGGATCAAGAACTGAAACATTTACAGGATGAATATGACATATTTATGTACCTTGTGTGAAAATTTGAGCCTTTGATTCTCTATACTTCAGCATATATGATTCCTCCAAAACAGGGTTCTAGCCTCCTCAGAATATAGTCATAAATAGGTGACCTAGGGATAATTTCTATATCTCGGGCTAGGAAGGTCCAAATTAAATTTATAAAGATCTTGCAAGTAGGGAACATACTTTATTTTCTATGCTCCTGTTTTTAGAACCCAAGTATGAAACAGTGACATGTGGTTGTCCGTACAAGTTCTCTATGTTGAACAGTCCTCAAAACAATCACCTTGGGAAACTCATAATAAGTCCCACTTGGAGAATCCAATTCTTCTATAACCTATGGCATTGGAAAGAAGGCAGATCAAGTGATCTCAGTGAAAATTTTTATATTTTGAGGAGCCAAAAAAATGGAGCTACAACATAAGAACTATCAGAAAATTCTGTAGAAGAAATTGGAGAAACTAAGGCTTCCTGTTATGGGAGCTTCCCACCATTGTTTTCAGAAAAGGAGTACATTGGACAACTCACCTTGAAGAGGTTCATATTTATGTCCAATCATAAGTTTTAAATTCAAAATTTGGAAAATTAAGGTTTCTCTGACAAACCCTAGATCAGCCAACGCTGGAACAAGGTCGGACACCTAAAATCAGTAAGATCTAAATCCTTGTTATGTCCATTTGAGATTCTCATTTAAAAATGACTAATCACACCCATCTTGATGATAATATTGGTGAGGTTGATAAATTCTGAGCATGGAAGTATAGGATCTCCCTGATCCTTGAAGAAAATAACTTTTATCAATATATCAGTAAGGAAGTTATACGAGCTCGAGGGATATGAGGCTAAGGCTAGATCTAAGAGAATCATTGCAAATTCTATTAAGGATCATCTCATCCATCATGTGGCATCCTTGAAGAAATCAAAGGAAGTTTTCAATGTTGTGATGAAGCAGTCGAAGAAAAAGAATAGATTGTTATAACCATATTGAATGGCCTCCCAAGATCATGGTATTCATTCATTCAAGGAATGTGTGCCACAAATAGGTTGATTACCTTCAATGAACTCTAGAAAGAGTTCACACAAGAAGAAGATCGAAGCATAACAAGAGAAGAGAAGATGGAAGAAACAGAAGGTCAAACTCTCGAGATTCAAATAAGATTCCTCAAGTGATGAGGAATATGTACTCTAATCCAGAAGGATTCAACTCATGAAGAATCTCTTATCCATCTCATCATTTGGATAAGAAATGATGTAGTTGTAGTTTTGAATGAAGAAGATGATGAAGAAGAAGACTCCAGACATTCTTACAAGGAATTAAATGTCAAGAAGGAGTCTACCCACAAAACAAACAAAGATATGTATTCAATTGGCATTTCATGATATTTTTTCGTTGTGCACTTGTTGATGAGTTATGCATGTTTGAGTGTTTGCATTTATACTACTAAATTGGACATGATGACTAAGAAGTCAATGATCATGTATAACATTCCATTGCTACTTATATAGATTGAAACCTATTTGTTGACATATTAGGATTAGTACACACTCTTAATAACATTGGAGTAGAATGCCTCTAGAAGTTATTGTATGTGTATGGGATATGATGAATGTTGTAGCATTGGATAAAATAGTTGCATGACTATGTGACATATATTTTTCATTGTTAATATGTTTTGGAAAATATGAGATGTTTCTAATCATGAAACTAAACTTGAATTCTAGAGCATTCCGAACAACAAGTAATGATAGTTCCAAAGAGGAACCTAAAGCTCCCCGGGTCAGAGACATTGTGGCTAAAGAAAGAGCTTCAGAAGGGTATAAAGAAAATGGTAGATCCACCTCGAGAGATGAATACCATCTTGGTCATGAGAAATCATCCAATATGAAGAATAGTATGACTATAATTCCAAAGAAATTAAGAGGCCTCAGACAAACTCCAGTTATGTGGCACTGCAGAGTGACATCATTAATGCAGATCCTTTCATCTATGAAGAAGTATCCAAGAAGAGAGGGAAGGAGACTATGATCAAAGAGTACCAGTCGACTAAGAGGAATGATGTCTAGGTTGTGGTTCCGAGACCTAAATGGAATTTCATAGTGTCTTCCATATGGATATACAATATCTAGGATGTAGAAAATGAAAGCACCGAGGGATACAAGGAAAGATTTATAGCATGAGGCTTCTCACTGAAAAAAGGAATAGACTACGAGGAGACATTTGCACCAATTTCAAAGATACACTTTCATTAGATCCATACATGCAGGTATGAGATGGGATATACACGAGTTGGATATCAATACAACATTCTTGAATGGTGTACTCAAGGTGGAAGTTTATGTAGAAAATCCATTAGGAGTCGAGACACATGACAGGAAGACTTATGTGTGGAAGTTAAAGAAATCCTCAAATATGAGCTCAAAAGGAACCCATGGGATAACACATACAATTACATGAGAAGATTGAATATCACCTAGAGTGATGAATATATTAACCTTTGCTACAAGGTTGAATATGAAATCCTATAGAGGAAGACAAGCTCATAGATGGGTGCAAAAGTAACTTTTCAACTAAGTTCAAGAAAGAGGATCTTGGTATCTAGTGACCTTAGATGGATACATAGAATATCTAAAGAAGAGGAAGCTACTTGTCACTCTAGTACAGAATGTTTCGATACATAGAGTACAAAATGAAAAAGGAGGATGATACTCCACTTCAGAGAGAGTGACTGCAGAAGATACTCAACTTTGACATGGTACAACATGATGGGAAGATTCCTAATGGGCTTAGGATTTACTGACATTAAAGTGGATTACAACCTTTACTTTAAGGTTGAAGGCAGAAGACCAGCAATGCTCTTGCTATATGTCGATGTCATGTTCCTGGAAGGAGAGGATGAACTCATTGAAGATGCAAAGAGGATACTTGCCACTAGTTTTGAAATAAAATACCTAGGGATGATGCACTACTTCTTACGCATGGAGGTGTGGCAGAATGAGGATGGGATTTTCCTCAGTGAAGGAAAGTATGCAGTGGAGATTCTAAATAAATTCAGAATGTTGGACCGCAAGGCGATAACCACACCTATGTCATCGAACTTGAGGTTGTTGTGTGATGCTTCATCACAGTCGGTTGATTCCATGATGTATCATTAGATGTTTGTCTCATTGATGTATCTGACGAATATGAGACAAAACATATTCTTTCCTTTGAACACCCTGATCCATTTCCTAACTGATATGAGACATGTTCACCTAGTTACTGCAAAGCATGTAGTGAGGTACCTGAAGGGTACAGTTGAGTATGGGATCAAGTATGATACGAATCGAAAGACTAACATGCACGGTTATGTTGATTCGAATTGGGTAGAAAGCGCCACTAAGAAGAAGAGAAAATCGGTTTTCTTCTTCAGTTTGAGATTTAGTATGAGCTACTCATTTGGCAGGATGTAGTCCTACATGGCGCTAAGCACAAACGAGGAAAAATATATTGCCACTTGCTTGACTAGTCGCGAGGTAGTATGTTTTTTGAAAGCTACTATATGATTTTATTAATTTGACTTGCATTTTTGTATGATGCAGAGAGGAGCAACGAATCTCAATTATGCGATCCAGATCGAGGCCCCTCAAAAGAGGGAGTGACAAATTCTATGATATATGGAAATACAGGTGGTCTGAGCATAAAATCCTAGCAAAGATTGTACATTTCTAAGATGTAATTAGTCCTGTAGGTTGTCCTCAGATGTAATCAGTCCTAGAGAAGCTCGTAGGTTATCGTTAGACGTAATCAGTCCTGATGTGATTCTATGATAGAAATAGCTAGAGTGAAGTTCGAGTACTTCAGAGAAATAGTTGGTGTGATTGAGAACGAGACCTATCGAAAGAGGGAGTGATGAGTTATAGCATAGATGGAGAGACAGATTGTCTAAGTGTAAAAACCTGGAGAGATCATAGGTTACTCAGATGTAATCAGTACTAGAAAAGCTCGTAGGTTATCCTTGAATGTAATCGGTCCTAATATGTTTCTATATTAGAAATAACGAGAGACTAAAATACACAGATGCATGATATCTCACATGGAAAATGAGACAGGTTGTTTGAGCGGAAAAATTCCTAGTGAAGCAGGATGCTCGGAAGTAATCATTCCTATAGGTTGTCCTCAGATGTAAGCAGTCATTGCAAAGCTCAGAGGTAATCCTTGCATGTAATCAATCCTGAGACAGGTTATTCGAGTGTAAATATGAGCCTTAGCATGGTATGTAGGTTACTCGAATGTAATAAATCTCGTGGGTTATCCAAGTGTAAAAGGGATCCCTGGCATGGTACGCAGGTTACTCGGATGTAATACATCACGAACTTTGTCTAAACAGAAAGGATCTTAGATGTAGGTTGTCCAGATGTAATAAGTCATTCAGGTTGACCTAGAACGTAAAAGTCCTGATGTAGCAGGTTGTTGGTCATATCAGTCCTTACATATATATCTGTGTGTGTGTGTGTGTGTGTGTTCCCATGTTGGAGATGATAAGGTCACAAAGTAGGTGAGGTGCACCTAGATAGTTCTCCTTTAAAGGTAGAATGTAGGTTAACCATCGAGAAACGTAATGCACTAAGTGTGCTCCTAGAAGGTTCTCACATAGTGGTAGATGCAGGATTGTCTTAGTGACATCTTGGCATGTTCCTATGTTGATGGAACAAAGGTGGTCTCCATCTAGGTTGTTATCTATGTAATTTTTTTTTTGTGCAAGACAAAAGATATGGTATGGATATAAAAAGACAAAGTTAGGAAATGCAGGTTATTATCGTGGCAATGTAAAGAAGGTCCTAGACTGTACCTACATGATGATGATTAGATGATGGTAGCAAACATAGGTTATTGTAGTGGCAATGTAAAGAAGGTCATGGGTTGTACCTACATGATGATCTGATATGAAGAGAAGACGGTAGGAGACACAAGTTATTGTAGTGGTAATGTAAAGAATGGTCTTGGTCTATACCTACATGATGACTTTCTCATAGATATGATGAAGACTTGGATGAGGTCTAGGCCTACATCTAGCATGAAAATGGGTTGGCTCTGTAGAAACTTCCTATGATGGATAGATGTGATAGATTGGACAATATGAGGACAATGGAAACAACGACGATGACGAATCAGTGACGATGACCATATGTGTTGATGATTGTGGTAAGAGAATACCATCCTAGTTAATAGGGATTGTTATTGTAATTGTAACTTCAAAAGATATTTTGATGTATATTACTATTGTATATTGTTGCATCCCCATCGGGGATGTGTGTTCCTCCTTTGGGGATGTCATCATTGTGTATGGTCACTGAGGTAAACCCTTTGTTGTAAGTCAGGGAAATAGTCCCCAAGTTAAATAAAGTAAAATATATTTATGTGTATTCTTAGGTAGGTAAGCCCCACAAGTAACCTAACCGACCTAGTGGTTGACTTAACAACTTAATGAAAGATATAAATAGGGAGGTGCCCTCCTCATTTGATACACGCTTCACTTGCTCTCTCATGTGCACTTTAGGAGAGAGAGGAAGAGGAAGGACATAGAGCTGATGCAAACATATTGTTCTTGGGTTATTTTATCTTGTCATCTTATCTTTGTAACAGAACTATTCTAAGGAAGTTTGTAGGGTTTTATCCTTTATGGTTTCCCCAATGAAAATATCTATGTCTTGTGTATCTTGTGTATATTTGATGTATTGTTGTGCATTTTATTCTTTCGGATAAAGATCCTAAGTAAAATAACTTAGAAAAACTAACATAAAGAACCATTAGTGTCCAATGATAGGGAGAGAGGTATTTTCAAAGGATGTTCCCTTTTCCATCGATGTCGAAGGGGGAGAGAAGTTGTTGATAGGGGGAGCTTGTTCTGAAGAGTATTTATGGTGTTGTTATCAATGACAAAGGGGGATATTGTTGATTAAGTTTTCATTAATGCCAACATTTCCTGGTCATTAATGCCAACTATTGAGTCTTGGTGCCCCTTGTGGAGCCCCTAAGATTTAGTGTTTAATTTGTGGTTATCTGTGTCAAAGGATCCCTTTTGGCATTTTCCAAGCCCAAAATTGAATCCCTTGAAGGCATTGGGACAAAGAAAAAACCTGTTGGTGGGATTTTCTGTCGTGAGGCCAACAAAGAGAAATATTCCACACAAAGCACTTAAAACAACCCTCAGTGTGTTTGGAATGACTAAATTTCACGGCAACAAAGGCCCCGCTTCCTTATGAGGTTGCTCTCAAAAGAGAGTCTCACAATTTAGTAAAAGAAATTCTTAAAATGAAATAAATATCTTAAATATGTAATCTAACTAACATGAAAATTTTCAATAGTTGGAAAACATACATATTTAATAGCTATTAAAACAAATAGGTTTTAACAACAACTAAACTATATCTTTCACTATGAAATAAACTAAACCTAATTTAATAAACTATACCTAATCTATCATGAGCGAAGGAGCATGGTGAAATATGAATGCTATTTTCAAATCTAAACTTAAAATAAATGTTGGTAAAATAAAAATGACAATACAAAGTTAATCATTCAAATTTAAAACAACATAAATTTGATAACACAATCTGCAAAATGACAAACAAAGTCATATCACTAAAGCAACTAGGTAATCATTTAAATAGATCTCAAAATAACATAAGATTGAGGAATACAAAAGGATTTTAGCACATAATTGCAAAGTATATATGTACCAAATAAAATATAGATACAACAAAAATAAACAAGAGTAAAGATTGTAGCATAGCTCTGTTACAAAACAATGATTCTGATCACATCCCTACTCCTATTCTTTTATTACATCAAACCTCGAACCAAACAGAAAGAAGTCTTACAAAATTCAAGAAAAAAAATCCTCCAAACTTTACAGAACTTCCCCCTATGGCAGCTTCTCATCTTCCTTTTGCAAACAGAAACATTACAATAGAAAACATAACAAAGAAAAACACATTTTTCTCTCTTCTTCCTAGACCTTCCCCCTTTCCTTGCATTCAAATATGCTTCTTATATAGACAACTCAAACCATATTCATTTTCACTTAACTGTCCATGCATTCATTTAAATCTGTCTTTATTTCTGGTCCAGAAGTTCTCCGGGATCTTCAATATCAGACTCTCCACTTTGGCGGGATTTGTTTTTTAGTCGTATACCTCACGTTCCACAATTCTAGTGCCTCAACCAATGTAACTTTTATTTCATGGACTGACTCCGATCTATGGTTGTGTGGAATCCTTTGGTAAAATCACATCATTGCGGCATCTTAAAATCTACACATTAAATACATGAGATAAAAAAATTTCCATAGAAAAAAAAATGTAATTTTATTTCAGCCGAGGTGAATCAAAATTACATTTTGTAGATGCAAATGCATTACGAGCAATCAGCTCTAGTGCCATAGCAAGCGGTCAAAATACAGACCAAAGGTCTGTGGAAAAAAATGAAAAAAACAATATTACATCATAGGACATCGTAATCAAGGATGAAAATATGTCTCTATTTTCCCTTTTTTCCCCATCTTCTTTCTTTTCACTTCAGTCCAACCATCCTGCGAAGTGACAACTATGATCAATTGTTTACCTGCCATTTCCCCTAGTTGCTGAACAGTAACTTGTTCCTTATGAGAATCTGAACTTTTTGTTTCATGTGCACACTTTAGTCCACTAAAAGAAGCATTCGTAGGATTCACGTCATTTCATAGTGTTTCCGCACCATAGTTATTTTTTTCTAATGTTTGTGCATCCACTGAATCAGATTTCATCATAGTTTCCTCATTTTTCTGTAATTCTTGTTGATCTTCATCTTCACTATCCTCATCCCTATCTAGAGACGAAGCGTAATCTATTCACCAATTTTTACGGTTAGAAGTCTGCCCCTTCTTTGTAAACTTTTTAGGAAGAGGGAATATGTCTTGGAGGTGACCCGTCAAATGACATAATCTACATATAAAAGCAGTATTTTCATAGTCCAACCTCTAAATCTAATTGAAAAATTCATGTTTCAGTTGTAATCTATCAGGGAGTCCTTTGCTAAGGTATATCTCTACACAAATTCTTGCATAAGTAAATAATCCATGTTCTTTCCTGTGGCTATCACTTTTGATAAACCTACCAAGTATATTTCCAATTTCTTCCAATACTAAATGGTGCCAGAATGGTAGAGATAAATTTGACAACCTCACCCATACTGGCATCTTGGTTACCACCATGGAGTTTGAATCAAACTCTAGAAACCAGGGTGTTATGAAGAGCCCAGCTCTCTCCCAAAACCAAGGTCCCTGTGTTTGCATATTTTGGTAATCTTCCTGTGATTCAAACTGAACTACAAAGAAACCCTTGGAACATAAGAGGATTTGACAATTTGTTGTCCAATTTGTGTAAACCCATTGATGGAGATCAAAATATTTGAGCCAAAAACCATTAAAACAACAAATGACGGCTACAGATTGTAGCGTATTGAAAAGTTTTGTTACCTGAGGATTCTTGATCTCTAGTGTTGGTGTAGATTCCATCTTTTCCACAAAATACGGACTGTTTTGGGGAGAAGAAAAGGCTGCTGCCGGTGGTCCCTTAGATCGAGCTGCTTCTTTATAAGACGAAGGACCGGAGAGTACTCTATTTCCATCTTCTCCCCCCCGTCTGCCCCCCCCCCCCCCTTCCCCAGGAAGTGCATCAAAAAAATGGTTGAGTTCTTGGAGATCTGATAATTTGTCATCCTAGAATCTTTCTACAACATTTTGCCTTCATGGAGAAAATAGAAAAAGGTTCTAGGTATACCCTCTCTTTAGTGTCTCCACTGATTCAGATCCATGAACCCATACCAGAATCGTCTTCCTAGAGTTTAGTTTTATAAAAATGTGAAACTTGTTTATGTCTATGTCTGCCCTAACTCCAGATTCAGAGGAAAAATTGGAAAATACATCAAATAACTTATAAGAAGAATGTGCAAAATGGAAATCCACTAAGTAATGGAAACCATAATTCATTATCAATTGAACCTCATGGTAACTCTTAGGTGAGCACTAATTCCTTATAATCCATTTTAATGAATTCGATTCCTCAAGATTTGATGGCATCATTATATCATGGTCATTAAAATATAATAATAAGAAATGTACAAATGAACATTAAAGAAGAAATAACAATACTTCAGCCATGATAGAATTATTTCTAATGGTAAAAGATCAAAGAAATTTATCTTTTACTTCAAACTGATTCTTCATTCCGTGCCGATATAATTTATCCTGGAAATAATCATGAAAGTATGGCGATCTGGTAACATTGGCAGCTGTCTCGATACTGTGGGTGAGAAGACAATTGATAGATTCTTTTACATAATAGTAAAAACTGAACAAATTCTTCCCACAATACCATTAGAATTTTCTGTTCTATTGAATTATTTTCGAATGAATAATGAATTTCCAGCATCTAGCTTTGAACATTGAGAGTACACTTTTACATCAAAGATATTCCTGCAAAATAAAAGGAGTTAATAATATCGTTCTCTCCAATTTTATGTTAAAACATGAAGGAATATGAACAAAAGAATTATTGTGAAAGAAATGTTGCGAAGGGTAAATTAAATTTCCAAAGTTCTGGTGAACTAGTGGTAAACCTGTTCAACCTCATTTCTAGCAAGTGAAGCAATTCATGTGCATGAATAATTGGTAATGCTCCCTAGTTGAATGGTATTGTATTATGATATTCCAGTAATTGCAACAAACTCTTTTCTGCAATGTGTCCTGGAATTTCGTAGAAGTTTGTTGATGTGATAGCCTCAAATATTATTCTGGTATCGTTCATTCAATTCAACTATAGCCTCTCAACCAAACACGTCATGATTCTTTTCCATTCTCTGCGCTGTGTGAGCATAACATCCTCTTGATCTCGGAGTTCATCATTGATTTTAAATGCCACAACTAAAGTTTTGTTATTCTGGGCCTTTTCAAAAACCGATATACTTTCATTAATTTACACATAATCGTGTCAAGAAGTAGATCTTTTAGGATTAAGTGTGCATTATTTTTGGAAGTAAGCTATCTATTAGACCATTTTCTCGTGGTGAAACCTCCTGTCCCTTGATCTTATGATCTAGAGCCATCACCCTAGTAATAAAAAATCATGTTACCTCTAATAAAACTGGTGATCATGAGTAGGTCGGCTCCTGATGAGACCTCCTATTCTCCAATCAAAATCCAACTTATTACAAAGACTTATTCATGGAGGAGACCAAGAAACCTCTCAAATAATAAATAAAATTTTAAGGATGACTGATAATGCAGACTAATAAATATTTTTCCAAGTACAAAGTTTTGAAAAGGAAATCCATCAGCTATCTTAACTATAAAGAAACAGATGCCCGAGGATTAATCTTACTCATAAATACAAGTATTTATGAGTTTATTGTAGGTTCCTATCAGATTTGAGAAGATTTGTTTAGTCTAGAATTTTGAAAGACTAAGTTTCATTACAACTAATCAAGATGAATGAACAACTGCAATTAAGCCATGGATTTTATTTATTTACAATAACCTCCTTTCAAACTTCAAGCAAATTGAAAAACCAAATCATAGCAAACATAAAAAATAAAAGCAAGAAAAGCAAGAAATCTAAAATGAATATATGTAAATGTGAAAATGAAAACTTAGCCCTGAATAAATTAACATATTACATGGAAAAAAATGAAATAGCTATATCACAAATGAAATGAAATGAGAGAATTAGTTTCTACAAGATTAAAAATATGTCTCTCTCTTTTTTCTTCAAATTATAATTTGTGACATAAAGATTTGTTAAAAATAAGAAAGTTGTTTAATAAGTTAAATGCTCTTATTAAAAAGAAAAAGAAAACAAACAAAAAATAAACAAATTTCAACTAAATCTTAATTACATATGCAGTTACAACTCAAAACGATTTTGGTATCGATGTGCAACAACATTCTTCATTTTCTTAAAAACTCTTTCTTATTATCATAAGAATGTATAAAACATTTTCTCAATTAAGTCGGAAAATATATAGACTTAACAAGAAAATTTTAAATAAATATAATTATAAGCAACAGAGTCAAAGGTAAAGAAAACATCCCTGAATATATTAATAAATGTCACCTCTTGAAATTGGCCTCATCTTCATAACTGCATTTTTTCAAAAAAAGAAAAAAAATAAAAATGAAGGGAAAAAAATAAACCTAAGCCTAACTATGTACAAAAGAAAACAAATGTAATGAAAATTAAGTAAAGTGAAATAGCCAATGAAGCCATTGAAGCATTTGTAATCCTGCAAAATAAAACATGTCAAATTTTAGTAATATGAATTGAAATGCTTCATACCAAAAAATAGAAAGTATCAAATTAGAGCTTGTATCTACAAAAGGAAGAAAAATAGGAGATGGAAACCTTTTAAGATATGATCCTTCCAACCAAAAATAAATTGAATCATAAAAAGAAGATTGGAGGAGATCTAAAACTTGTGAAGATTCAATAGAGTGTGTGATAAAAAATTCATCAAGATAGTAATAAAAAAGCGGCATGTCGATATTATGATCAAAGGTTCCAAGAGAATTTAAAGTAGAGGATATCTTTTGTAAGGAAAAATCGTCATCATAAAATTGAAAATCAAATTTTGACATTACCGTAGAGTGATACTTTCCCTTTGAAACTCATGAGATTTCAACGACTCAATTATTTTACAATTCAAAAGATTAGTATCGTCAAAATCTAAAAGATTATGAGAAATGGTTTTATCTTCTAACTTAACTTCTTTAATATTATCATATGCATGAGATTCATGAGCGATATTTATAAAATTATTTTCATCGTCAATATCTTGAATAGAAAGATTTTCCCCATTCTCATACCACAAATCAATTCACATTAAAATAGGGACAAACCATAGTGGAGAATTTGTTTGCATATTAGTATTTGGACATGAACTATGATCAGTAAATAGATCCGGATATAAAGCATGATAACTTTCCAAAGGTGAAAAATTAGGCATTCCCCTTTTAATAGGACAATCTTGATTAATTGATTCAAGGGAAAAATCATTGTGCATATTCTGATTTGTTGATATATTTTGTAAAGGAATGAGAGTATTTTTCTCAATTTGAGAAGAAGAAATTGCAAATTTTTTTATTTATGCAGCTATCATTCAAAGATTCAGTTTTAGGTTCTGAAATCATTGATTCCTTTTCGACTACAATTGTTTGAACAAGAGAATGATTTTTTAATATAAGTGTCGAATTCAAATTCTTTTGTTCCTGAAATTGTATATTAGAAGATCCTAAGATTTTTTGATGTTTAACAATTTTAGTGTCAGAATTTGAACCAATAGTATTAGACATTGAATCAATATTAACCGATGAAGTAATGCAATCATCAACATGCATATCGTCAACTTGAAACTTATAGTTATTTAATTGATCATGAGAATCAAGATATAACAATAAATTTGTTATTTCTTCTGCAGAAAGTTGATATTTCTTATGGAATCTAAAATGAATTGACATAAATCTTGAAAAGAAAGTACTAGTACATTCATTTTCTTGTTTGCAAAGATTTATAATCTCATACCTCAAATCTTGATAATCATTAATCCTCATGCGCATCAATAAAAAAAATCCATGAAATGTTTCCATGAATGAATGGATTTAGTTGGTAGCATTTCGAACCAGCCTCGGATTCTTCTTCTGAAAGTGACAGTAAAATGCCTGCAAATTTTACTCTCACAAACTATACGATAATGGTTACAAATTAATATAAATTCAGTGAGATGTTTAAAAGCAGTCATTTTACCTTCTACATCAAAACTTAACCTTTGGAAGAGATTTACTGCATTTTCAGAAATACCTCCAGTAGGCCCAGGCATGTTAAAAGCATTTTCTAAAACAATAATAGGAGCCATTTTAAAATAGATCAAAATTTAAAAAGAAATAGCTCAAAAGGGCTTACTTTCCAATCGACCCTCCTTCTAGCGCCATTTTTTGGACGGATTTTCTATCTTGAGGCCAACAATGAGAAATAGTCCACACAAAGTGCTTAAAACAACCCTCGGTGTGTTTGGAATGACTAAATATCACGGGAACAAAGCCCCGCTGCATTATGAATTTTCTCTCAAAAGAGAGTCTCACAATTTAGTAAAAGAAATTCTTAAAATGAAATAAATATCTTAAAGATGTAATCTAACTAACATGAAAAATTTCAATAGTTGGAAAAGATACAATTTAGTTGTTGTTAAAACCTATGTGTTTTAATAGCTGTTAAGTCTATATGTTTTCCAACTATTGAAATTTTTCATGTTAGTTAGATTACATCTTTAATATCTTTATTTCATTTTAAGAATTTCTTTTACTAAATTGGGAGACTCTCTTTTGAGAGCAAACTCATAAGACAGTGGGGCCTTTGTTCCCGCACGATTTAGTCATTCCAAACACACCGAGGGCTGTTTTAAGCACTTTGTGTAGACTATTTCTCTTTCTTGGCCTCACGACAGAAAATCCCACCAACAAAACCCTAGTTACCCATTGAATTAGTCAAGTAACCCTAAGTTGTATATTGGTCCCTAAGCCCACAAACTAGATATTAGAGCCATTATTATGCACTTGAATTATTTCCCTTATTGGTGATGACCCTATGTTGTATGGTGGTTTTAGAATATGACATGATTTCCCTTAAATCACTAATGATTCCTTTAATGATGCATAATGATTCCCTTTTGAACCCATGATGAGTATATGATGATTCACATTGCATGTTTACCTTCATTATTTATCAAATCCATAATTTAGTGGTTATTAATCCCATTTTATCACCTTGTAACATTGAAGAAAGTCTTTAACCCACACATATGGTAACCTTGACTCAGAAGATCGATTTGAATCCCTTATCCTTGAAACTTGGATGATAGAACCCACATATCCCTCAAAGAATCCCTCTTTATTTATGTTGAAGAAGTCTCAGTTGACATAATGAAGAGTTGAATATTTGGAGAAGCAATAGTGGTTGACATGGAAGCCCTTGTCAACAAACATATAAATGTCACCTGGTGTTTGAACCACTTGATTAATATGATGTTGCAGCCCTTAAACATGTGACATGGAAGCCCAGTCAAAAGGAGTAAATAATTAAAGTAGAAGTTAATGTTTGAAGTTGTAATGAAGCCCTTAACGAGGAAAGAAGATGCCCTCATATTGCACTAAGAATGTTGAGTAAGATTTGGGTAAAGTCCTCACTAGCCCCCATAAATTAAGGAGAATGCAGATGACACATAATATGGTCATTTACCATCTTGAAGATTCCCCTATCACTTGGGAGAATGATCACTTCCTGGTAACTTGATGACAATGGCTACACATGAATGTAATTACCCACTTACATGAGGTATGATGGACTTTGGGATTATGGATTTATGCCCTTGTTGATGTTGACATAAATACATGATGAATAATTTGCTTGATGTTGATGCCATGATGATATATGATAACCTTACCTTTGAAGAAGTTCTTGGAACCCAGAAAATATGTGTTTTGATAGTCCTTGGAGCCACTACATGCATGATGATGTATTAGTCTCTTGATGATGCACATGTTCTTAACAATAAGAAATTACCCATTTTTTGTTCATTTAAAGTGACACACTTGATGAAGCTTGAAGCCCTTAACCCTGGTTGTTGTTGATAACCCTTTGAATTGACTTGGTTTATGATTTGGTCTTTAGCACCCTTATGTGTGGGGTCTTTGAAATCCTGTATGAATTGAATAACTCAAGGGTAATGGACCAAATTTTTTCAAATAATCCCTCCTTAAGATGATGTTCCTCATCAATCTGTTTCCGTTGATATGTGGAGCGTCTCCTAACTCCTCACGGTTGAAGAGATTTGAATTTTTGAATTCTAATGAATAATTAATGAAATTAATTAAATCCCTGTAAAACTGATTTGAAGAAGTGTTGTTGGCACAATAA
Organism: Pseudotsuga menziesii; assembly: GCA_001517045.1. Classification (NCBI taxonomy): domain Eukaryota; kingdom Viridiplantae; phylum Streptophyta; class Pinopsida; order Pinales; family Pinaceae; genus Pseudotsuga; species Pseudotsuga menziesii. The sequence continues at coordinate 105,897 of LPNX010121511.1, forward strand.
ATCCCACTTCATCATATAAAATGGGAACCCCTTTCATCATTATTAGGGTAATTTTTCCTCTTATTCTTTTACTTATGGGGTTTTATTCCTTGGTGCTTTCAACATCTGTATTATCATGTTTGAAACTTAATAAAATTTTCATTCAAAACCTTGCTTTTTTGTTTGTGAACTGCGAAAAATCCTCTATTTTTCTTTCAAATTTCTCTTTTCGCAAGACGCATTCCGCAATCTGCAAAAGTGGAAAGCGGAAGTTCATTTTTTAAGGTTTTGAAATTTGCTTTACCGCAACTTGCAATGCAGATTGCGAATGTTAAAATTTCTTTTATTTTCCATTTTTACCGTTCCACAACCTACAACACCCAATGCGGATTGCGGATATCGGAAAATATTTTCCCAATAAAATTTTGATTTCTCACTTCCGTAAGTCTGCAACCCACAATGTGGATTATGAAAATTAGAAATTTAAAAAACAATAAAATTGCAAAATCACATTTTCGTGATCCTGAAACCCGCAATTTTCAGATTGCAGATTGTGGAAGTAATAAACTTAATTTCTAGTCATAAACATTATTCCACAATTTTGAAACCTGCAATGCGGATTGCGAAAATCAAAAATTAAAAAATTGTTAAAAGTTCATCTCTGGAATTTCATTTCCTGCTTCAATTTTGGCCATCGATCTGTTGGAAATATATGACTCAGGTTTATTTTGCCGTTGGACTTGGTAATTTAAATTATTAGAATTTTTTTTATTTGTCCATGATTTTAGCTTACGATTTTCACCTATGCGAAATAATTTGCTGTAAATTTTCACCAAGTCCACAAATTTCCTTGGTCCTAAGTGATTTACTAGTAATTCTTTCAAATCTCTTGCCACCCCATTCGTTTGATTTCAGTTATTTTAACTTGGGTAAAAATTGATTGTTTTACTATAATTTCTTACCATAATTTACCTCAAACCATGCAACTATGTCAAGTAACAAAAGGTCCAAAATCGCTCTCAATTAGCAAAAGAAGAAAGAACCCAATGCTGAAATATTCTCTGGAAATAGTAGGAAAGTATCTGAAACCTATCACCTAGATTGGCCTAGGATTTACACCATTTTTGGACATGATGATTTCTCTAGTATTCTGCATGACCAGTTGACCTTCGTAAACATTAGAAAATCAAAAATCCATGCTATAGTGGCCAAAACTACTTCCATGTCCTATACAGACCTCGTTAAGTGGATGGTAGTGCAAGCGAACTCCAAAGACCGCTCTTTTAATGACCAATATCACACCTATCTGGCCTCCTTTCGTCTAGAAGGTATTTTCCAGAGCATATGCCTTGAACCCACCTCACCAATTGCTTAATAAGAAATTCCTTGAAGCCTCTTCCATACAGTACAATTTTTAGGAAATTATGAATTCATGGATGGATAACCATCTAGAATTCATCCCCAAGACAAATAAATCATACCCTATCTCCTGGTTTAGAGAGTCATTTTCCCTATCAGTGACCATGCTATGCATACTCTACAAGTTACCAAACTACATAGTGTTCAATGAAGAATGGGTGCCTCTCGCACATCATATCCTTACCATAGGGGAGTCCTTCAACTCAGCTCAAATTTTTTTAATCATATTGAAGGAATCAATAGAGAAGTAACAAAAGACTCTAACATCTAGAAATAGCACATTTTATCTATCATCCTATTTAATGGATGTATTTTGTGCATCATTTCCTGTCCTAGCTATGGGATGGAATTGGACCAAATTTTCACCCAGTGTCCATATTTACTACTCGACATTGTGGGAAGACAACTTTGTTCCGCTTGTATATCACATTTGTGATCACTTTATGAGGTCAATATACCATAGGATCTTCAAAGGTGATGCCCCTGCATTTTCTAACATAACCAGAGCACTGATCTCCACCATGGGAGATTGGTATGTCGTGGAATATTTTGCATACATTAGGATTTGGGGTAGCAACACTATACATCTTCTCCCCAGGATAGTTCCAGATATAATGGTGCTAGAAGAGATTCCTTTTCAAACTGTGGTTAATGGAGTGTTTCCCAAAGTTACTACAGTAAAGAGAAAAGGGTGGCCAAAGTTCCCCCTTAGCCTTGGACTACTGGTGATCCAAAATTCTACACATGCATGCACTTTGGGAAAGAAGATTGTTACTCTGAAACTTGGGGAATCCCCCAAGAGAATGCATGACCCAAATTCCTTCATGGAAAATCATTTTACCCAGGAGCACATGAAGACTAGTTATGCACACCAGAATGACCCCGATGATACCATATATCAAGGGGCTAAATTTTTTTCAGAAGTTGTAACCAGGATCACCACTCCTGGTGAAAAAGGTTTTGTTTTCCAATACTATAAGGAACTAAATACCAAGGTGCTACATTATAGGAAATTGGAACTAATAGTAGAAGAGAAAGCATAGAAACAATTGGTTGAGAAAGAAGCCTAGAAGTTACAGATTGTTTCTTCTTCAATGACAAGTGAGAAGAGATTGATGACCCTGGAAAGGTTTTCATTGAACACCCTCAACAGGAAGGAACCTCATCCACTTTTGAATAATTAATAAGTTCAGCATAGATGAAGATGAACTTGGAGCTAATGAGATCAGATGTAGAAGAACAAGCAACATATTTTGAACCTCAGCCAAAGAAGCAAAGGACTGAGCATCCACCTCCATAGCTCCAACCACCTCCACAATCTCATCCACCAGTAGCACAAACTGAGGTCCATGAAATTGAAATTGATATGGAAGAATAAAACATCCCTTCAAGTTACTCATGCCCAATTATAGTTCCCATTATTTTTCCATCTGTTATTTTAGAAACCTAGGAAGCTGGGGATCCCTTTGACAGTTTGATTCATGATCATTCTTTTTCTAAGATTCACATATCGCAGATTATTACTCCCAGTAATGGTACATATGTTGTATCCTTACCTATTTCTGTTTCCATTCCCTTTCCAAACTTTCCTATTTTTTCATCATCTTTTGAACTACATGGTGTTTCCATCCAATTGACATCTACATAATCCCCTTCATCATTTTTGCAACCTAGTAGCTCTTATATTCCTTCCACTTCTCCCCAATCCATTACTTCTCTTCCCATTTCCACTCCTTCTCCCTCCACTACTCATACCTCTACACCTTCCAGTACCATTCCTCAAATCAGTAAGCCAATCCTTGCCCCTAACATTCCCCAACCTTCCCCTTTAGTCATAATTTTTGGAGGAGCCATTTCAACAGCTGAGGAAGTGGTATATTGTGGTGATGATGTAGTGGTTTCCCTTTGGGAATACTTTTGGAGTAGAGAAAAAATATATATGATGAAGAAATGATCCAAAATATCCAAGCAAGTACATTAGAGGAAATTTCAACTCAAAATGGGCCTCCTAAGGAAAATTAATAAAATAATAGTTAAAATAATAAAATAATATTTATTAATTTTGGAGGAAGNCTTTTTACATATCTCCCTTTTTTTTACTCAAATTTAGATTGGGAGAGCTCATTGGATGTGGAATTAAATTACAGATCCAGCGAGTACCCACTTGGAATACTTTTGACGAGCCACACTACCCCAAAAGCAAGAAATACATGAAAAAAATGTGATAATGATGTCATCATCACGTTTTTTCAAGTATTTCTTATTTTTGGGTTAGAGAGGCCCATCAAAAGTATTCCAAGTGGGTACTCATTGGATGTGGAATTTAATTCTACATCCAACGAGCTCTGTCGATCAAAATTTGAGTAAAAACACAGGGAGATATGTCGAAAATACGAACAAAAAAAATAGTTTTTTTATGATATCTATCCCCAAATTTATATTAAAAAAGTGTTTAAGAGGTGCTCCCTATTTTAATTTTAAATCATTTTCATTTCCTAATACATGATGACATGGAATTTGTAATATTTTTGGAAGGCCCATTTTAAATTGAAATTTCCTGTAATGAATTTCAAGCAGGGCTTAGTGCCTAATCAGATCATATGGAAGAGAGCTTCCATAGATGTCAAGCAGGAGGCCTTGAAGATTGCAGTTTCCATGCAATCCTTTGCATGTGCTAACTATGACTCTGTTTCCTCACTTAACAAGGAAAATGAGAAAAAAAAAAGAAGGAGCTGCAGAAGATTAAACATGAAGAAATACAAGAGATTGCATGACATCACACTGAGATGCAAGAGTTGAAGGATGGTTATGAATACAAATTCAAACAACTTTAATAGAAGAATAAACTCCTCAAGCGAAAGCTTGAAGAATCACAAGGGATGAATTTCAAACATGTGGAGGATATCAAATTCCTTGAGAAGCAGTTAAAGGAGTTTCATTTTGTATCTTTTGATTGTTCTTTTTCCAAGTTCTTTGAGGAAGGGTTTACAGAATTGGATTCTGAATTCAGAATGACCTTCAGAAGGTTATGGTTGGTTTGTTTGAAGGACTGAATGAGATGCGGGAGACCTATAATTCCTTCGAACACCAATTATACCTTCTTTATGATCACAATCAAAGGAGTAAGGAAGTTGTTAGCATTGTTTTTGTGCTAAATAGCTGGAGGGGGTTGGACCTGTAAGAGGAGAAATAAGGCCTGTCAAATTTTTATATCATATGACCTTGGAGGATATTAATGAGTTTCTACAAGTATCTCAAGGATAATTTTTAATCTGAGATTGAATAATAGTCGAAGAAACCCCAGTATTTCATCTTTGAGAAGGTATGAAAGTAATTAAATATGTTCCTAATTGTATGTTGATAGGAAATGAAAGGCTTAAGTGAACAAGTTTAGTATTTTTTTGTGAAAGAAGGAATATGTTAGCTCGCAAGTACCACTGTCCATTGGATGAAGAGGAGTAAAAAGGTCTACGGTCCTCAACAATTTCTCTGTTTGAATGTGCAAGGATAAATAAAATGTTTAGATCAGAGAAATTGTGTGAAAAGGGTTGTATTTCGATGGTGGTGATCAATGGTCAAAGTAGATCGACAGAGGAAATCTATTTTGCAAATCTAAAGTGCACGGTGAAAAGGAATTTTTGGATTTGCGGAATCGCTTAAACACCTGCAAGTTTTAAAGGCCGATATCGAAGATGGTTTAGATCAATGGTGAAAGTTATTTTTGCTTATCTAAAGTTCTCATGGGAGAGTGCACATTGAATCTACAGAATAGTTTAAAGAGAGGCCATGTTTCAATGGTGGAGATAAAGTCAGATATAGATCTATGACTGAGAACGATTCCGCTAATTGAACATTTGCGAAGGGAATCACTTTTAAAATTTGTGGAATTCAGTAGTCCCCTTCAGCTTGAACGGTGGAGATGTAAGGTGGATTTTGATCGATGGATGAGATCAAATTATGCAGGTTGGAGATGCACGGAAGAATATAGTCTGGATTTTAGTGGAATATTAAAATGGTCCCACCTTTCAGTGGCCCATATGAGGTATGGTCCATATTAATGGTTGACAGGGATTTTTCCATTTCAAAGAAAAGGAATAAGGATTTTGGTGAGGGTGTGGAAGCCACAAATGGACGGTTCATATTTGAGGATTTTTTAAAATCAAAGGAGGAGATTGAAGGGTGATATAGTGGGAATGAGATAGTATGAGAAATCAATAGTCAAGATTAAAGGGATTAGATTAAAAGGTGCCAGATAAACATATGAAGTTCCATTTGATTGGAAAAGATGCATGTTCGATAGGGGAAATAAAATAGTATAAATTCCAACACGTTGATTCAAACCTTTTGTTTTTTTGGAGCATTGGAAAGCGAGATTTCAAAATGTGTGGAAAGCGCCACCATGGACAAACCTCCCAACCAATTTGTCAACTTCCCTGGTAGGTTCACTTCTCTGCTAAAGGATAAATATTATGAAATATTCAATAATATCCTACTAAATGATAATGTAGAAACCGCCAAGAACAAATTGAAAATCCTAAAAGACAAGGGAATTGATACTCATGGAGTATTCAGTTCATATTTCTTTTATTTTTCTATGGAACAAACCCCTAATTTCTCAGAGTTTGTTGATTGTTGCACCAGTAACTACTCTCCTTCCGAGGGATTAATAATGGCATCTAGGTATAAGATTTTGCGTCCAATAAACTCCCTTATCATATGAAACACTATGTTAATCCCTGTTGATTTTTCTCTAACGTTTAAAGAATACAAAGAAAAAAACCTACTCCAGTTTTTTCGAAAGTCCTCAGTCAAACAAAAAGAATATTTCCTCAAAACTTGCTCAAAACCTAAGATTCAATTGCTAAATCCCCCTTTTCCCATTAATTACAACCTATTCAATGAAGAAACAAAGTCCCTCATAACCCTGGAAAGTCCATTTTTTGGTATGGATATGAATAAATTCATCATAGAACACTTGTTGAGCCTAATATTCACCCTTAGCACCGGTCAAGTAGGGTCGTAGGGTCTGATCCATTGAGTCAGTCCATACAATTATCATGTCTTAAATTTGATGAGTTTTTAGCTGAGAACATTCATTCGAATGTTCTTAGCTAATAAACTTCCATAGGACAAGAACTTTTAGGTTTCAATCTTTCCTGATAAGGATGTTTTTAACATTCAATGAAGATAACCTACAAATCCCAGAGATGGTTATAACAAAGGAGATGAGTAAATAATATTACAAGTTTATGAATTTTCTTATGGCCCTAGTATATAATGTTTTCTTTCAAGAAAAATTACCCAAAGTCCTACTAGAAATGAAAGAGTTATTGTAATTGTCACCTGAAAGAAGAGTAGGGGATTGGTTCCTTTCTAAGCATAATATGGTGATTATAGTATATGGGTTCACTCATCAACCCTATGTCCTACCAGCATTTCTGACAGTAATGGTTTTTGCATTAGAATTGATTAGACAAATGCTAATAGTTGAATATGAGCATTTCCTGAGCTACAAGAAACCTTTAGGAATCAAATTTCAATGGACAGTTTTCCTCTTACCATTAAGAGTAAATCATCCCTTTCAATGATTGAAAGAATGCTCACAAAAATGGGTTTTTCAATGGAAGTTGCAGTCAATTATGAACCTCACCATATCATCTTAGATATGAGACAAGCAAATAAAAACAGACCATTTGAGAATTTTGAGGTGGCAGAACTATTTGAGTAAGCTAATTGGATAGATTATCCCAAGGATAGTAATAATGGTGAGGATATGCAAGAGGATACACTTTCACCTGCACTAGGGGTTTCTCCTCCTCAACAAGATATTTCTAGTATTGTTGCTGCAACTACTCATATCACTCCATTAGATATTTTTTTTGAAAAGATGAATAAGAGATATTTCCTAGAGGCCATGGATGTAGAGGAGGAAGACACTGCTAGAACCCCCAAGAAACTAAAGATTGAAAATCCAAGAAAAATTGTACAGGTTTCAAAGACTAAAGGAAAATAGAAACATATGAATATCAAAGGCCCAACCTTTGATATCCAGGAATATACCTTTGATAAAATTCCTGAAGGAGCTACAAATAAGTACAAGTCCAAAACTGAATTGTTGGACATATATAAAGATGTGCGTGAAAAAACCTTTTGATGTAAAATTGAAGTTGTATGATGAAGTGAGAAAACTGTCTATTCAAGATGTATCCCTAGTGACTTTTAGGGATTAGGTTAAAGACACCTTGAACCTGGCTATGACTATAGGAAATAAAGTGGCCGAATTGAGAATGAATTTGAAGAAAATTCCTACTATTGATATGATCCATTTACACAGAAAAACATGTGACATCATTTATACTAATTTGTTACAAGCAACATTGCAGGTGTCAAAGTTGCAATGAAGAAAGAAAAGAGTGGAGCACTTGCTTAGAAAATAGAAGGTGGAGAATAAGGCCCACCAAGCACAGATAAAGAAACTTCAGGTGGATTTATTGGTGGCTGAGAGCCAAGATGATAAGGGAGCTACTACATAGAAATTGTTAAAGGAAAATGAGAATGAAATTCAATTGTTAAAGAAGAAGTTGAGTATCCCATCTACTCAGCTCATACAAACCTTTGAGCTAATAAAAATTGAAAAAGAAAAAGATGCTTTGAATAATGAAATGATTGATTGTAAGGAAAGATTTCTTAAATTTGAAGAAAAGGAGAAACCATGGGAGACAGATGCATGAATTTGGGATGAAAAGCAAAGGGCTTTTGAAACAAAGCAATAAGTGTTGGAAAATGAGTTAAAGGATCTAAAGGAAAGGGATAAGGGGCAGAAAGTGCAGGTTATTTCATCTTCTATAAAATATGGTATAGATTCCCTTTCCCAGGCCATGTCTCAAGTAAGTATTAAAGAGTTAGAAATCACTCGTTTGAAAAAACAAAATAAAAACTTGGAGGACATGGCTAAAAAAAAAAAAATGCAAGAAATATATTGGAAGACAATGTAGAGAGCTGGTAGAAAAGAACAACAAATTGTCAAAACATGTTTCAGGCCAGGAAGCCTTACTGAGGAGCAAAACATCTTATCTGGGGTGTACTGATAGTAGAAGCAACCAGGCTCAGGCCCTATTTAGATTTCATTCTAGATAAAGAAATTGTTACACAAGCAGCAAGAAAAAATGTTCAGATGGTAAATCATGTCTTGAATAAAAGGCCCATGGACACAACTAATAATACATTTAGTTTCTTGAACAATTTGACAAAAGAAGACATCAGGAAAGAAAATATCCAGGATAGATTTTTGGTCATCACATGGGAAAGAAGAGTGGTGAATAAATATAGTGATTTATAAATAGTTCAAGCAAAGATTGATGTTATGCATAATCAAGTTAAAGAATTCATTCAACTTGTTAATCCTTTTTTGAAAAGAGGGATTCCTTTCTTTTGGGAAGATAAAGGAGGAATGTTGTCTTAGAATGAGTACAATGGCAGGTTAATCAATTGCATAAAATATCACAGACAATTTGATGATATGCAGCAACAATCCATGTCAGGTAAAAATGTGATTGACAAATTAACTAGAGACTTTTAAATGATGTTTGAATTCAAGTATACATGTACCACATTGCCAGTTCTCTCTTATCCAGAGAACATGAAGCTCAGTGTATTGGCTAAGGAGATGATTAGTCTGAATATGCCATCTACTAATTAATGGAAGACAATTGAAAATTATAGAAAACGTAAATACAAGTTGCGCCAATGAGGACATGCCTAAGTGTGACGAGGTTCAAAGGGACAGTTGTAGAATGATCAAGAGAGCCAGGATCCTGAAGACGCATTACTGTTTTAAATCCATCATGTGTAGTCCACATCCTATTTTTCGTTTTATGTAAATTATGGCAGTTGTGCCACGTTAGAGTTTGTTAGAATTTTGTTTCCCAATTTGTAACTAATTTTGGACCTATTTCGAGGTTGGTCTCGGGGGTCTAAGACACTATAAATATACACTCAGGAGAGGAAGAAAGGGTTGAAACCCATGAGACTTTTGGGGTTATGTAATTTTGAGATCTATTTTTAATAAAAGTCACAGAGACGAATGTTGGCCTTTGGATGCATAAATTCACGTATATTTCCCAGTTACAGTCTGTGATTTCTCATCTTTATGTGCGTGTCCTTGTTGTTAATCTTTCCATTATGTTTTCTTTCATATCTAACATAAGTGCATTATAGTTTTCATAATTTATACTTGGTTATGCTCTTTCTATCGTTTCAGATATTCATAAAATGTTTCTACCAAAGGTAATGCAAAATTCATCCAACTGGTGCTCTGTATTAATGGACTATCATCTTTCTTTTTTTTTCACTAGAAAAAAATATATTGATTGTAACCGAAGTATTATATTTCTTTTGCAGACATTTTCCATGCAAATTGCTCTACATTTCTTGATAATTATGACTACATAGCCCAATCTACCCTTACCCTGTTTCAACCACAATAGTATCCGAATTTCATTTCATGTATGTATCTAGCCTTGTTATATATCTGTGAGAGATCCCTCTTTGTAAATAGAGAAGCCATCTCCCTTCCTAAAGTGGTTCTTTTATTACCTTGGGGTTCACCTTCCACAACCTTGGGTGCCATTCTGAGTGCTAACAAACTGGCACCATTACTGAGGATGCGAAAGTGCAAATCATCCCTAGGAGAAATGACAAAGTTCTAAGAGGAAAGGCTTTCTACGAGAAAATAGAGACTTCTGTAGTTGAATAAGGTTGTATATATTCCCTGGAAACTCCACTATGGTTCTGAGAAAATTGCAAAAGGCATCCTGGCTTCCAGGAAGCCACATACACGAGGTAATCCTGACACCGAAACCTTACAAGGTGTGGATAACCCAAATAAATTGCTTAGAAATAAAGGAAAAGATCAATTAGATATTCCTCAATATGAAAATTCATCTACCCAAGAATTTTCATAGAATTCAAGATTTTGTGTGGGAAACTAATTTTGAAATATCACTATTAAAGTCTAAATCAAAGTCTGACTTGAAGCATAATTAAATCCTAGTAGCTTAGAGTCATATCTGCTTGACTCTCTTTGGCAGAACCTTCAAAGCTCTGAGAAAACTGGTGCAAGAAACCCTACTTTTCACAACTTTAAGCCTTATATCCCACCAGTCGTTCAAAACCCTCTAGCCTTCCAAGCACCTCATGTAGTTCCAAATCCACCTAGACCAATGGAGGCGAGATTTTCCCCTTTGTATTTTCCTATTGCATTACATGACCTCCCTACGAATTATTCCCAAAGAATTACCTTATATGATGGAGAGGGTAATTTCTCAGCTAGACAACGTGTGGATAGGTTTGATGACTTCATTGATCTGGAAGAATTTGATTATGGAGATGTCAAGATGAGGTTGTTTGTACAAAGCCTATCTAAGGAATCTAAGAAATGGTTTAGGGACTTCCCTGCTGGATCTATTCGTACTTTCCAAGCATTCCAGGTTGCATTCTTATAAAGGTGGTATGATAAGAAGAATCCATTACAAGTATTGTCCCAATATAATAGTCTCAAGAAAGGAATTTTTGAGTCTATCCATGAATTTTTAAGTTGTTTCATGAGAGTATATAACTACATCCCTGTCCATGTCACACCTCTAGTAGGTGCTACTAAACTCCATCATGTTGATGCTTTCGAAAGTGATTTTTCTTTAATATTGAGAGAGAGGAAATCAATTAGACTTACTGACATGTTTAAATATGCATTAGAAGTAGAATCCAACACAATGGCTTGTGGAAAGATGAAGCATAGAATATAAAATGATAAAAGAAGAATCAAGGAGGAACATGTACCTTCTACATATTTTGTTTCCTCTCCCAGTGATATAAAAATTGAGATGATATTGAAGGAAATGGAGAAACTAATGGATAAACTGATTGTAGATAATAGGCCACCGAGCATGGAACAAAATGAGCCTCATATCAGAAATCCTAATTTCAGAAGACCTAATCCTCCTCAACCCCAAAAAAATTAGACAGACGGATATAAGGAATCCTAGAAATCTGAATGACTAGTAAAAACAATGAACTTTCCCTGAAAACTATGTTAATGACGAAGGTGAGGCCGAAACTATTGAAGCTCAAATCCATCATCTCTGTGATTTGGATTCTGACATATACCTCACTGAAACATAACATAACATGTATACTCAGGAGGATGATAATAAGGAATTTGAGGAAGAGTTGGGGCAATACTAGAGAGGATACCTAGATGTTATAGATGATGTCCAAAGAACAAAACAATTGAGGAATGGAGATGTTAATGTCAATAAGGGAAGGATCAATCCAAATCATCCTTTTAGCAATCAACATAGAAATGATAAGAAAAAATAGAAACAAAAATAACAAATTGTATATAAAGAGCCTGCAAATAATGTAGAAAAGTCAAAATAAGTTAAAAAACCAGCACTGATAGATGTGGAAAAAACTATCTACTTTCAACCTGCAAATAGAGCTTACAAAAGTAAAAATATCCATCCCTTTCAATGAGTGGCTAAGAGATAGATAATACATGGATAAGATAACGGGTATGGTTAGGAACATGGATGATTTTAACGAACCATACTTATTTAGAAGTGTATAAATGTTGGCGAATCTTACCAATTCTTAAAACAACAACTATAAAATGTTTGGCGATATTTTTCAAAAATATTTTAATTACCAAGGATTTTATATCGTTTATATAATAATTTGGCGATTTTTAGGGTGAAAAAAGTTTACCCCATCAAAATTGGGCGAAACGGGGCTTCAAAAAATTCAAAATGGCGAATCTTTGTTTGGAGAAAAACCCCTAAAAATAGCCCATGGGCTAAATTTCGCCCCTAAAATTATCCCTGGTTAGGAATTAGGGAGAATTTCAACCTGATATCTTAGAAGTAAATGACGATGGTCCTACTATTGTATTTGGATCTTAAATGGAAAATGGAGATGAAGATGAAGTTCCCCCATTTTACCTAAGTCTAAATATACATGATATGGTTGTACACAATGCCATGTTATATTCTGGTGCCTCCCATAATCTGATGCCTAAGGGAGTAGTGGAAAGCTTGGGATTAGAAGTTACAATACCCTATAAATATTTGTACTCTTTTGATCCTAGGAAGGTAAAATGTATTGGACTGATTAAAGATATGGTAGTGACTTTGACAGAAATTCCCTCTAAAACTGTAGTAATGGATGTTGTTGTAGAATACATTCCTCCAAAATTTGGTGTGTTCCTGTGAAGGTCTTGTACCTCTAAATTAAAAGGATGTTTTCAAATGGACATGTCCTATGCTACCATTCCTATGGATGGTGGTAGTAAAAGGTTGTATAGTGAGAAAATATCCCCATATGTAGTTAGTATCCAAGACAAACAAGATGATCATCATGCCACTATATGTTGTTGATACTGACATGGGGTCTTCCATTTTATTTAATGACATTTCTCCCTGTGATATAAAAAAATTTGCACATGTTGAAGTGAAGGAGGAAGAAGAGTCAACAAAGAAACAAGAAGCTTTGGAGAAGAAATAGAAAGAGGAAGGGCTCTGGACCATGTATTTTGATAGATCAGTGGCTAAGGTTGGTGCTGGTGCATGTGTGTATATTATTTCTCCCATCAGGGATTTCGAAAGTCTTTGTTATAAGTTAACTTTTGAATATACTAATAATGTGGTAGAGTATGAAGTTTTATTGTTAGGGATACATGATTTGAAATATTTGGGATCCAAAAGGATACAAGTCATAGGGGACTCAGAGCTAGTAATAAATCAGGTAAACGACAGTTATCAAACCAGGAATCCCAGAATGAGGGCCTATAGAAATGAAGTGTGGGATATGTTTGGTAATTATTTTACCAAGCACACAAGTAGAGTATCCCCCAGATATGAAAACACAATGGCTGACTCCTTAGCCATTGATGCTGGAAAATTCAAAACCCCCACTATTGTCCAAAGAAAGTATAAAGTTGACATTATAAACAGGCCCTCCATCCCAGATAATTCCAAATACTGGTAGGTATTTGAAGATGATATGCATATTAAGAGATTTTTGGAGTTATTTGGTGAGTTTTTAAACACTCAGGTAGATAATGAAAATGACAATCTTGAGGGTTTTCAAGATACTGAAGAAAGTGAAGAAGGGATCGCCAAAAACATGAAGTACAAGAATTCACTGGGAGGGAGGGATATAGTGAAAATGAAAGGTAATCATATTCCTAGGGGCTTGATCCCTATAGAGAAGTTGTTTGACCAAAATGATGTCGCTAAGAATCTGAAGATGAATCCTGCTGATGATGTTGTCGAAGATAAAAATATAGGGACCAAAGAGCATTCAAAGATCATAAAACTATCAAAGAGCTTTCATGTCAAACAAAAGGAATATTATATCAATTTGATGAAAAGGTACATGGACGTCATTACATGGAGATATGAGGATCTTAAAGAGTATGATACCTCCATCATACAACATACTATCCCTATAAAACTTGGCGAGAAACCTTTTAGGTGGAAACTGAGAAGTGTTAATCCAAATGTGTTTCCTGTCATTGAAAAGGAGATCAGAAAATTGTTCAATGCCAAGATCATTGTAACTATGACATTTTCCAAGTGGGTTGTGAATTCGGTACCTATTAGAAAGAAGAACAGTGAAAACCGACTTTGTATAGATTTCAGAAATCTTAACAAAGTCTCTTTGAAAGATAACTATCCTCTGCCCAAGATGAAACACATTTTGCAGAAAATGGCGGGGTCTTAGAGGATTTCCACAATGGATTATTTTTTAGGGTACAATCAGATAAAGGTGTTTCCTGAAGACCAAGAGAAGACTTCCTTCACTACACCATGGGGTGATTTTATGTATGCTAAGATTCCCTTTGGTCTAATGAATGCAAGGGCCACTTTCAGCATGCAATGGACATTTCCTTTGCAGAGTAGAATCATAAGTTCATAGTTTTCTATATGGATGATATTACTGTGTACTCTAGATATGAGAGGGAACATATCGGGAATTTGGAGAAAATTTTCTTGAAATGTAAGAAGTATGGAATATATTTAAACCCTAGGAAATCAAAATTTGGTTTAGAGGAAGGAAAACTGTTGGGACACATCATTTCAAAATATGGAATCAAGATCGATCCAGAGAGGATCAAGGAAATCCAAAAGGTCGAAGAACCAAGGAGAAAAAAAGAAGTACAATTCTTCATTGGGTGGGTAAATTTTCTAAGAAGTTTCATCCCCAGTTTTGCTAAAATACTAATGAATATCACCAACATGTTGAAAAAGGACCATGAGATTAAATGGACAGTGGAGGAAAGGAGATCTTTTAGATATATAAAACCGGCTATCACAGAAGCACCTTTTTTGGTAATTCCATATTTTAGAAAATATTTTTTAATCTTTTCTTATGCTTCTGATCACACTGTTGCTCGAGTGTTGTTACAAAAAAATTACCAAAACATTGAGCATCCCATAGCCTTTTTTTGCAAAGTGTTAAGATATGGGGAGTTGAAATATGACATAATGGAGAAACAAGTGTATGCTCTAGTCAAACCACTGAAGGATTTTAGATTCTATGTTCTTCATTCAAACATCATTGCTTATGTCCCTAGCAGTGTGGTGAATGGAATCCTCACACAACACGATGCAGAGGGTAAAAGAGAAAAAAGGATGGTTGTGTTTTTAGAGTATGGCATTGATATCAAACCCACCAAGTTGGTTAAGGGTCAAGGATTGGAAAAGATGATGACAAACTCCAACTGTGATTACTTACAACTAAATTTCTTAACTAGTCATTCGAACCAGTTGGAAACAGACGTGCAGGTAAGGCCTAATCTCTCCATATATCCATGGTATTATGACATTTTATATGCACTACAAAATTTATAGGCTCCTACAGGGTTAAGTAAGACAAGGGCAAGGTCAGTAAAGCTAAAATATTCCAAGTTTTGTATCCTGAATGAATATTTGTATTGGGAAGATCCTAGTGGTGTTTTATTAAATTTTATTTTGGAGAAGGAATCCCGACAGACTATAGAGGAGTTTCATGAGGGATATTGTGGGGGGCACCATTCTTGAAAAGTAACATCAAATCCATGAAATTGATCCATTCAAAAAATAGTTAGATTGGATCAAGTAGACACAACACTATTTAAGTGACCATTCTTATTGATGAGGTGTGTCATGAGTTGGTGTTTGGTGTTTTTTCATGCTTATTGAATCTACTTTGGAGAAAATGTGTGGAAATTGAAACCAAGTGATAGAACAATTACACTCACAAAATTGCTAATCAAACATGGAAAATTAGCACCAAAGGACACTGAAAATGGAGCATAACACTAATCTGTATTGAGTAAGTGTAAAATAGAAAACCTCGTGAAGTAATAGGATTTTTTAATATATAATTACATGAGAGATTAAAAATCATAAATATGCCATTCGAAATAGTCAAAAAGCAGGATTACCAAAACTAGTCAAATCTCCCATAGGTGCATAAAGTAGTTTCCAAATCTAGGTAGATGCTCATGAATTGGATAAGTCAAGTGGGAAAGATAAAGAGGGATGGAAAGAAAATTCATACATGATTTTATTTGGAGAAAAGGAGGGAGGATTATGTGGGAAAAAAACAAGGCAATTACCACTAGTCTATCTTTCCCTTTGCCTTAAATCAGAAATAAAACAAGGCAGCTTTACAGAAAAAGTAGATATGTGCTTTGGAGAATCTGGAATAAAGAAGACATGATAAAATGGGTTTCTATGATGTTTCCCAAGTTCTCCATAACTCAGTTTTATCATGTGTTTACTTCTAGGACAAGTAGAAGGAAACTAGCATAGAGTGGAATCTATGAAACTAGGTAATAAGACAAAAAATGATTAAATTAATGTCTAAGGTAGGTAACTATAGGTTGATTATTCTAACACCCCCCCTTAAGCCTGAATTTAAAAGTAAATATCAGAAAAATATAGGGCCTAGAAACAAGGCTTAGTCACCCTTTACATACTGCTTGTCCATACAACCAAGGAAAGAGGCAAAAACCCAGTGGGAAAATCCTCCCTTAAACATGGACAAGAAAACAAAATTTGGAAATCTTGTCATCAATCATGCTTCACAGCATGATCAGAAATCCCCAATAGTGATTTGAGATTGTTGAATGTCTTCTCACAAAAAACTTTGGTGAAGATGTCTGCTACTTGTCCTAAAGATGCATAAAATAATAGATGAATGGTACCATCATGCACAAGCTGTCTGATGTAGTGCATATGGATGTCAATGTGCTTGGTTTGCTATCTCTAAACTGGATCATTGTAGATTCAAATGGTGCTATGACTATCACAGTAGATAATAGTTGAAAAATCTGATTCAAAGCCACATTCTCCAAGTAATCCCTACAACCACAAACATTGAGTTATTGCATTTACAACTCCTCTATACACTACTTCTATAGATGAGAGTGCTATGTCACTCTGCTTCTTGCTTGACCAGCTGATTGGTCCTTCTGCAAGCATGAACACATATCCTTATGTAGACATTCGATCTGTGTTGTCGCCTACCCAATCACTATCAGTAAACCCAATCAAATCAAGATCAAATTTTGCTTTGTAGAAGATCACATGAGTTCTTGTTCCTTGAACAAAGTTTAGGATCCTTTTGACTTCCCTCTAGTGGATCTCATGAGGCTGATCAATGTACCTTGAAGCCACACTAGATGCATAAGATAAGTCAGGTCGAGTGTGTGTAAGATAAATAAAACACCCAATCAAATGCCTATACAGTGTATTATTTACCATAGGAGAAGAACCTGCTTCTTCAAGCTTAATTCCTTAAAGGAAGGGAGTCTTGCTTGGCTTGCAATATTTCATGTTGAACTTGTTCAAAAAATATAAGGCATACTTGTATTGATGTACTTTGATTCCATGTTGGGATTGAGCAATTTCAAGACCTAAGAATTGGCTCAACAATCCCAAATTGGTCATAGAAAATGCATGGTTCATTGCATCCTTCAAGGAGGCAATCTCTTTATTTGAACTTCCTGGAATCAGAAGGTCATCCACATACAAGACAATAATCATCAAAGAACCATGAATCAGCTTCAAGTAGACATTAGGATCATACTTGCATCGAACAAAACTTAATGACAACAGAAAGTCATCAATCTTGGCATACCAAGCCCTGGGGGCTTGCTTGAGGCCATACAATGATTTCTTTAACCTGCACACTAAAGATGGATTAGAAAAAAAACCTTTAGGTTTCTGCATGTAAATATCTTTAGTGAGATATCCATTTAGAAAATCACACTTCACATCCATGTGATGTACCTCCCACTGCTTCCAAGATGTAATGGCTAAATCTAGCCTTATGGAGTCCATCTTTGCCATTGGTGCAAAGGTTTCATTGTATTCAATACCATGTAATTGTGAGTATCCCTTGGCTACCAATATTGCCTTATATTTCAAAGGTGAACCATCAGCAGAAAACTTAGTCTTTAAAACCCACTTACATTGAACTAGCTTCTTCCCTGGGGAAATATTGACCAGTTCCCAAGTGTTGTTTTTCTGGAGCGAGCTAAATTCTTCTTTCATGGCTGTTTGCCATATTGGATCATGTGCTGCATATTAATATGTCTATGGATCTGATTCAACCATCAAAAATCACTTCTTAGAAAATAGAGGATCTTTCACACAAACAACACTCTCAAATTGAGATCTAGTCCTCCTAGTGTCATTAGGATTTCCAGCTAGTTCCCCAGCTGCATGAATGGTATTTGCTTACCATTTTAGTATTATAGTACTATTAGGATCTGAAATCAAATCATCATTATCATACATATCATAATCAGCAAACTCATTAGTCTCTTCACTTACAATCAATGGATCTAGTGGTGAAGAGGACTCTCCAACTTCAACTATTGCTAAAGGCTCTTCTTGGAACTGAACACTTCTTTAAATGAAGGATTTGTTAGTGCTCAAGTTGATCATATTGTACCATTTTGAATCTTCAGAATACCCAAAAAATAGGCACTCTTGGCTTTGGGGCTGTAAATCCTTTCTCTTTTCAGTTGGAATTCTAGCCCAAGCCTTTGAGCCAAAAATCCTGAAATGGATCACATCTGGCTTGTGCCCACTCCAAGATTTGAAAGGAGTCATACCATAAATATGCTTATGAGGCACCCTATTTTGGATGTACGATGCATAGTTTATAGCCTCATCCCAAAACTTTGGTGGCAAAGTCTTAGCCTCCATCATGCAGGTTGCCATCTCCTTCAGTGACCTATTCTTTCTCCCAGCAACACCATTTTGCTATGGTGTGTAAGGGATTGAATGCTACATCTGAATACCTGCATATTTACAATAATGAATGAACTTAGACTTGACATACTCACCACCATTGTCATATCCTTGGATCTTGAGTTTCCTCCCAGACTGGTTTTCAACCAAGGCTTTAAAGACTTTGAAGAGGTCAAAAACTTCAGACTTATGCTTTAGGAAGTGAACCCAACAATACCTAGAAAATTCATCTATGAAGGTCAGTGCATATTTGTCTTGAATCATGGACATATGAGGGAATGGACCTGCAATGTCACTATGGATCAACTCAAGAGGTGCAGAGGTTCTCTCATGACTAGCTCTCTCATATTTGTGCTTTGGGTGTTTTCCTAGGATACAACCTTAACAGACTCCCTTAGAAAACTTGATATTTGGTAACCCTATGACCATATCTTTTTCACTCAAAACAGAAAGATACTTGTAGTTAATATGGCCAAATATTTCATGCCAAATATTTCTTGCCTCATTAGTATGAATCAGAAGAGAAGAGGGGTTTGAGAAGGGTAGAAAATAGGAAAACATGTATACCTTCGAAGTGCGATCAACAACACCTTTTTCTATGACTTTACCATTCGAAATCTCAGTGATTTCAACATCATTGGGGGAGAAGATGACCTTCTTTGGAGACCCAGTGTGAGTCATATGATACACTAACAAGAGATTATAAGCAAGAACTAGAACATACAACACATTATTAAACTTACCATGGTCAAGATCAATCCTTTTCTCCCGAAACTGTCAGTGAGAGAGTCATCTCCCAAAACTATTGGTGGACCTTTCGACATGTCAAGAGAGGAGAATGCCTCTTTTGTCGAAACCATATGTCTAGAAGCTCCACGGTCTTTGATGAATCTAGGTGAGCTTGATGTACCAGCAACCAAGGCATGTACTCTCTCTATGTCTTCTGAATTTGATCCTCCTTCCCTCTTCTTTGAGCAATCACGAAGGGAGATGTTATTATTCTCCAGGAGTTTGGTCAACATGTCAATTTGCTTCTTCATAAAAGATCTCTCAGGATGATAGCCCTTACTGCAGTATGCGCACTTGCTCATTTCTCCTTTGTTCTTCTTCTTCTGGGAGTTCTTCTTGGAACCTTGGGGATCCTCTTGAGACTTGTTCTTGTCTCTCTTTTGCTCAGGTGGATTTTTAGCTTTTTTCTTGCTTTTTGAATCCACCCTTAAATCTCTAGCAAACAAAGCTTGGTCTTTGGAAGGTTTGATGGTTCCCATCATCACCAACTTATCTTGTTCCTATGTGAGGGATTCCATGAACTCTGCAAGATTAGGCATCTTCAAGGCTCTAGCTGTCAACTTGGTTGCATGGAAGCTTGAAACAAACACTGAATAGTCAGGGCCAAGCTTAGAGAATATGGCCAAAACTAGTTTCTCTTCCTTCTTTTCAATCCCACACTATTTTAGCTGCAAAACAAGGGCTTTAAACTTGTAAAAATAGAGTTGCTAGGATTCGAAGCTACTGGGAATCAAGGAGATCAGCTCATTCTTGATTTGATGTCCTCTCATCTCATATATATTACCAAAAATCTCTACAAGCTTCTCCCACAATTCATTAGGTGATGCCAATCCATCAAGATGGAAGAGGAGGTCTCTTGAAATGCTCAGACACAAGAGACCATAGGCCTCATCCCTCCTGTTGTGCCATTTGATTTTCTCTATAGTTGCATTGGGCTCTACCTCAGTTTCCATAGTCACCCTGTAGAGACCTTTCATTCTCAACAATATCTCCATCTCAGTTTTCCACTCAAAGAAATTGAATGGAGTCAAGATGATCTTCTAAGATTGGTCCATAGCTCAGAAATGGTGCCCTTCAGTCAGCAGAATATGCTCCCATTCAAGATGTCGAACCTGAAATATCAATGTGGAAGGAGATAAATTGATCTACATAGGCTCTGACACCATGTGGAAATTGAACCCAAGATATATAACAATTACACTCACAAAATTGCTAATCAAACATGCAAAATTAACACCAAAGGAGACTGAAATTGGAGCATAACACTAATCTGTATTAAGTAAGTGTAAAATAGACAACCTTGCAAAGTAATATGCTGCTGTAATTTTAGAAATTCAGGCCTGCAGTAGATTAATTTCACCCACAACAATTAACAATTGATCATGCAAAATTATCAACAATGGAGACTGAATATGGAGCTGTAACACAAAATTATATTAACTGAGTGTACAATAGCCAACCCTATAATATCATAGGCTGCTGAATATATCGAATACATGCGCAAATCGAATGCATAAGGAAGCATCCAAATCTAGCATAAAGCAGGATTACCCAAAATAGGCAAATCCCCCATAGGTGTAAAAAGCTGATCCCAAATCTATCAAGGACCCCACGAATTAGCAAGGGCGCATGGGAAAGCTAAAGAGTGGTCAAATGGCAGCTCATACATGCTTTTGCATGGAGGAAAGAGTGGAGTAGGAAGAGGCAACAAAGCTGATTCACCTCACCTAGTCTTGCTTTCCTATGTGCCTTAAAACACTGAAAAAGCAGGCAATAAAGCAGAAAAAGCAGAAGGGCACCTAGGAGGCCAAGAATAAAGCAGATTTGATTCCCAAGTCTTTCCCAAGCGCTCCATGAGTCAATAATGGAAATTTTGACCTCTATGGATAGGCAATTAGCAACTTGCACATGGTGGGACTCATGGACTAGGCAAATAAGACAAAATAAATGAAATAATGTCTAAGCGGGTAAATACTATGGGTTGATTATTATAAGATTAATATATAATTACATGAGATATTTGAATGCATAAATATTCTATTCGAAATAGTAAAAAAGCAGGCTTACCAAAACTAGTCAAATCCCCCATAGGTGCATAAAGCAGTTTCCAAATCTAGGTAGATGCTCACGAATTGGATAAGTCAAGTGGGAAACCTAAAGAGGGATGGAAAGAAAACTCAAACATGCTTTTATTTGGAGAAAAGGAGGGAGGATGATGTGGGAAAAAAGCAAGGCAACTACCACTAGTCTAGCTTTCCCTTTTCCTTAAATCAAAAATAAAACAAGGCAGCTTTACAAAAAAAGTAGATATGCACTTTGGAGAATCTGGAATAAATTAGACATGCTAAAATGGGTTTCCAGGATGTTTCCCAAACTCTCCATGACTCATTTTTAGCATGTGTTGACTTCTAGGACATGTAGAAGGCAACTAGCATAGATTGGAATCTAGGAAACTAGCTAATAAGACAAAAAATGATTAAATTAATGTCTAAGGTAGGTAACTATGGGTTGATTATTCTAACAAAATGAACCATATCACATGCCTTACAAACAAAACCACATAGCCATTTGTCATTTGAAGTTGTGCCACCACGTCATACATTGATCTTACCAAAAATTAATCCCCAAATTGCTAAAAATGATATGTGTTAGAGGTTCTTTCTTAGGTGTTGACTAAAGGTTTCACCATGACATGGAGTTGGTTGTGTCTAACTTGGGATTTATCTAAGATGTCACGTCCCCTCCCTCCCGAGAGGACATGACCTAATGACACTGCTATCATTTAATCGGGAAATCTAAGCCCCATGAACATAAACAATAAAAATGCATTGAACATAAAACAATTACAGATGCACAATGCAATCTACATAGTGGAAGAAACATCATTCAACACATTCATGATGTTCATATTCATAAAACAAGCAACATTCATCTTGTTCAAGCATTCAACATGTTCATGATAATTTACGAAGCAAATACAATTTCAGAATTAAATACAAGAATACTTATCTTGAGAAGAAGCTTCCCCACAACTAGCTATGTCTCTGCAATGTTCCACCCAACCATATTCTAGTGTGCTCCTTAATCTCTCAGTATCACTACCACCCCTGAGCTAGGCATGATTCCCACAAGGAACTAGGGGACCCAGACTCACACACAATAAGACTATACACCCACAGTCAAGCCAATAATCACATCCAAACACAGTTAGCCCAATAACAGATCGGTTCTTGGACTTACCCAGCCAATCCAACACAGGGATGCACTGCACAAAAAAATACAAGTTCTGGGTATAGAAAAAATGCCCTGAAACCCAAAATTGAAAAATGACAAATGGAGAAAAATGACCCAAGTGATCAAATTGTTTTAGAAAATGTTTAATGGCTTCACAGAGGAAACACCAACCTCCATTCATACCCAAAACATGGATCTATCTTCCCAGATACTGGGTTTTACAAAAAAAATGAGTTTCCATCTTGGATAATAATGAAGAAAATGCAGAAATTTGGGAGGAAAACGCTCATCAAATCCCAGGTGCGTGAGGAAAGGGAAAACACCCTCTCAAACCCCAAAAACATAAATCTCTGCTACATCTTCACTTAGCAACACCAAAAAGGGGTTTTCCCAGCTGCACATACACTCAGCAACCCCGAAAATTTCTTCCCAACTGCACATACATTCAGCAAGACCCAAAACGAATTTCCAGTCATGGGAAAAATGGAGAAATCAGCCAAAATCGTGAAGGGAAATTCCAAGGAGCTCTAGGTGCATGAGAGAGAAAAAATGATGGATGAACCATAGGATGGGAATTCCTTTCCAAGCATTTACTTGCCCAAGAAGTCAAAAACACATTTTCCCAAACATGGGTGGCTTCCCAATTCGAATTTCACTCCCATACTCTACTCATCCCCATGCATTAACTAACTCAACCACTTTTAGATGATTGGGCACAAAGGACAAGATGGGTAGTTGACAATTTTATGGGTTTTCCCTTTGACATTTGGATTTTTCCCATTGGCTGAAGGGTTTGAATACCAACCCCCCCCCCCCCCCCCCCCCCCCCGCCGCCGCATTCTTTGTGAAATCATGCACCCATCTATTTAATGTTGCATTGACATAGCTAGTTGTGGGTATTTTATTAATTGCATATTTACATGATGTAGAAAATTATATTGTGTCATCATCTAGCACGATCACCATCGGCATCGATTTTAATTTTTGAAACATAGAACACTCAATCCATGGTAGGGCATTTTCCTTGAGCTCCACACCATGATTTATTAACACTATTTACATCATTTATAATTTAATGCAATTGGGGTTGAAACCGAGGCATTACATAAGAAACATGAAACCATATCACACTACTTGGGAGAAAAGCCTATGTACCATATTTTTTTGTCACTAGGCGCAACCATGAATATCATCAAGTTGCTACCAAAATTTGCAATTGCTATGAAAATTTTGGAAATGACAATTCACTACATGAATCTTGTAGCACTGTCGGATTTATGAAGATGACACATTTCAATTGTTAATTTATTAGTAATAAGAAATTATATACTATATTGACATTGATTTACCTTTTCATAAATAAGTGTCAAAATCATGGATAATCAATGACATAAATGGTGAAATAGTGAATGTGAAAGAACAAGGATACACGGGGTAAGAAAAGGGCGTCAAAACCATGCCAAAATTAGAACCCAACATCTCTAGATGCATCAAATCTTTCTTTATAGCCTAAGGCATGGTATTTTTCCCTATATAATTTCCAAGGACCTTAGGCAGATACATACTACAAAAAACTTGCTAATAGCACTAACATCCCAAATCATATGCTAATGTACCCTAATAAGGTAATGTATAGTTGTTTGAGGCAACCTTCTTATCCCTATATGAATAAAATATTCCTTTAGGTCCTGAGGTTTAGATTTCCTCTACGAACCATGTTAGAGGCCCTAAGACTCTAAAACCATATATAGTGCTAAAATTGATAATATAGCCTATATACATAGTTAAAGGTAAAGGATTCCCTTAAGTGGTGCTTTGTGGTATTTGATGGTGTCATTATTATCCCTATATGCTCAAAAGTGTTATTCTTGGTCCCAGATGCTTAAAAGGTGTCATTCCTAATGTTAAAATCTTAGAATAGTGCCCATATCCAAAATCTTAAGGATATAAGAATATCAAGATATTAGGTGTATTTAAGGCCCAACTTTCACCCCTTCACTATTTCAAGGACCCTATGACCCATGAAATTTTAAGAAGTCATCCATTATGCTTCAAGGAATTATTCATGACTCTAGATGCCCCAATGCTTTCTTTAGGATCTAATGCATTATCTTGTTCCCCAGATCATTTTTAAGGCATTGAGACACATATATGTGTCTCAAAGTGACCTAATGGAAATGACCTACCTAATCATAGGCCAATGACATTCTCTTAATAGAGCATGGGAATAAAATCTAACACTAGTTCTTAATGTTTTATTTTCCTCCATTGAACACGTTTATTTCACCATGAGCCATCCTTAGTGCTCAAAACTTTATAATGGTGTCCATATCCCAACTGCAAGGATATACATTACATAAGAATGTTATGTGTAGTGGTTAGAGGCCTCATTTACGGATATTGATGTGGAAATTGAACCCAGGTGTTAGAACAATTACACTCACAAAAATTGCCAATTACACATGCAAATTACTCACAACGGAGACTGAATATGGAGCAGAACACTAATCTATATTGAATAAGTGTAAAATAGCCAACCCTGTGAAGTCATAGGCTAGCACAATAAATAATTACATGAGAGAATCGAATGCATAAGGATGCCAATCGAATTTGGTCAAAAGTAGGCTTACTAAATCTAAGCAAATCCCCCATAGGTGCATAAAACAATTTCCAAATCTGTCTAGGATCTCACGAATTGGAAAAATCAATTAGGAAAGCTAATAGGTGATGGAAGGACAACTCATACATGTTTTTCATAGGAGAAAAGGGTGGAGGATGATGAGGACAAAAAACAAGTTAAGTTCACCTAGTCAAACTTTCCCAATTGCCTTAAAACTCAAAAAAAACAGGCAATAAAGCAGAAAAAGCAGACATGTGCTAGGAAGGCCAGGAATAAAGCAGATTTGATTCCAAGTGGTTTCCCAAGTGCTCCATGACTCAAATTTATCAAGTTTGACCACTTTGGATGTGTGGAGGACAACTTGCATAAGGCAGAATATGGAAACTAGGCAAATAAGACAAAAATTGGATTAATTAATGTCTAAGGTAGCTAACTATGGGTTGATTATTCTAACACCCCCCCTTAATCCTGACTTATGAGTAAAATATCAGAAAATTATAGGGCCTAACAACAAGGCTTAGTCACCCTTTACATACTGCATGTCCATTTAACCAAGGAAAGAGGCAAAAACCCAGTGGGAAAAATCCTCCCTTAAACATGGACAGTAAAACAAAATTTGAAAATATTGTCATCACTCATGCTTCACAGCATGATCAACAATCCCCAGCAGTGATTTGAGATTGCTGAATGTCTTCTCACAAAAAACTTTGGTGAAGATATCTGCTACTTGTTCTGAAGATGAACAGAAGAGTAGGTGAATGGTGCCATCATGCACAAGTTGTCTGATACAATGCATATGGATCTCAATGTGTTTGGTTCTCTATCTCTGAACTAGATCATTGCAGATTTGAATGGTACTCTGATTATCACAATATATAGTAGTTGAGTATTCTGATTCGAAGCCACACTCACCAAGTAACCCCTGCAACCATAAACATTGAGTTGCTGCATTTACAACTCCTCTGTACTCTGCTTGTGTAGATGAGAGTGCAATGGTACTATGTATCTTGCTTGACCAGCTGAATGGACCTTCATCAAGCATGAACACATATATTTATGTTGACTTTCGATCTTTGTTGTCACCTACCCAATCACTGTCAGTAAACCCAATCAAATCAAGATCAGATCTAGCTTTGTAGAAGATCCCACGAGTCCTTGTTCCCTGAACAAAGTTAAGGATCCTTTTGGCTGCTCTCCAATGGATCTCATGAGGCTGATCCATGTATATTGAAGCCACACTTACTGCATAATAAATATCAGGTCGAGTATGTGTAAGATACAGCAAACATCCAATCAATTGCCTATACAGTGTATTGTTTACCATAGGTGAAGAATCAGCTTCTTCAAGCTTAACTCCTGAAAGGAAAGGAGTCTTGCTTGGCTTGAAATCCTTCATGTTGAATTTGTTCAGAAAATCCAAGGCATACTTGGAATAATGTACTTTGATTCCATCTTTGGTTTGAGCAATCTCGATCCCTAAGAATTGGCTCAATAAGCCCAAATCAGTCATTGAGAAGGCATGGTTCATTGCATCCTTCAAGGTGGCAATTTCATCCTTTAAGCTTCCTGTAATGAGAAGGTCATAAAAATACAAAACAATGATCATTAATGAACCATGAATTAGCTTCAAATAGACATTTGGATCTGACTTGCATTGAACAAAATTCAGTGATAGCAGAAAGCTATCAATCTTAGCATACCAAGCCCTGGGGGCTTGCTTAATCCCATACAATGACTTCTTTAGCCTGCACACAAGAGATGGATTAGTATAAAATCCTTGAGGCTGCTGCATGTAAATATATTCAGTGATATCTCCATTCAGGAAAGCACACTTCACATCCATTTGATGTACCTCCCACTACTTTGAAGTTGCAATGGTTAAGGCTAGCCTGATGGAGTCCATCTTTTCCACTGGTGCAAAGGTCTCATTGTAGTCTATGCCATGTACCTGTGAGTATCCCTTGGCTACCAATATGGCCTTTTATTTCATATTTGAACCATCAGCAGCAAATTTGGTTTTGTAAACCCACTTACACTGAACTAGCTTCCTCCCTGGGGGAAGATCAACCAGCTCCCAAGTGTTGTTCTTCTGGAGTGAGATGAACTCTTCTTTCATGGCTGTTTTCCATCTTGGATAATTTGCTGCATATTAATATGTTTTTGGGTCTGATTCAACCATCAGATATCATTTCTATGCAAACATAGGATCTTTCATGCACAGAGCACTCTCAAATTGAGATTTAGTCCTCCTAGGATCATTAGGATTTCCATCTAGTTCTCCAACTGCATGAATGGTATTTGCTTCTCATTTTGATCTTGTAGGACTATTAGGATCTGCAATTAAATCATCATTATCAGACATATCAGAATCAGCAAGTTCAACTATCTCTTCACTTCCATTCAAAGGTTCTGGTGGTGAAGAGGATTTTCCAACTTCCACTGCTGCTAGGGGCTCTTCTTGGAACTGAACACACCTTTCAATGAAGGATTTTTTTGTGCTCAAATTTATCAGCTTGTACCCTTTTGAATCTTTAGAGTACCCAACAAATAGACACTCTTGGCTTTGGGGCTGCAAATCCTTCCTCTTTTCTGTTGGAATTCTAGCCCAAGCCCTTGAGCCAAAAATCTTGAAATGGGTCACATCTGGCTTGTGCCCACTCCATGCTTCGAAAGGAGTCATACCATCAAGATTTTTATGAGGCACCCTATTCTAGATATAGGCTGCACATTTTATAGCTTCGGCCCAAAAATTTGGTGGCAAATTCTTAGCCTCCATCATGCAGGTTGCCATCTCTTTCAGTGATCTATTCTTCCTCTCAGCAACACCATTCTGTTGTGGTGTGTAAGGGATAGAATGCTGCATCTGAATACCTACATCTGCACAATATTGGATTAACTCAGACTTGACATACTCACCACCATTTTCAGATATGAGGACCTTGAGTTTCCTCCCAGACTAGTTTTCAACCAAAGCCTTAAAGACTTTGAAGAGGCCAAAAACTTCAGACTTGTGTTTCATGAAGTAAACCCAGCAATTCCTGGAAAATTCATCTATGAATTTCAATGCATATTTTTCCTGACTCATTGACATATGAGGAAATGGGACAGCAACATCATTGTGTATCAACTCAAGAGGTGCAGAGGTTCTCTCATGACTAGCTTTCTCAAATTTATGCTCTGGGTGTTTTCCTGAGATGCAACCTTGATAGGATCCTTTGGAAAACTTAATCTTTGGTAACCCTATGACCATTTATTTTTCACTAAGATCAGAAAGATACTTGTAATTAAGGTGGCCAAATATTTCATGCCAAAGCTTGCTTGCCTCATTAGCATGAATCAGAAGAGCAGAGGGGTTTGAGTAGGGTAGGAAGTGTGAGAACATGTATACCTTTGAAGTGTGATTTGAAACTCCTTTTGCAATGACTTTACCACTTGAGATCTCTGTGATATCAACTTCATCAGGGGAGAATATGACCTTCTTTGGAGACCCTATGTGGGTCATCTGATACACTGATAAGAGGTTAGATGCAAGACCTGGAACATACAATACATTACTGAACTTACCATGGTCAAGATCAATCCTCCCTTTGCCCAAAATTTCAGTGAGAGATTCATCTCCCAGTAAAATTGGTGGACCTTTCAACATTTCAAGTGAGGTGAATGCCTCCTTGGTCGAAACCATATGTCTTGAAGCTCCAGAATCAATGATGAAACTAGGTGAGCTTGATGTGCCAGCAACCAATGCATGAACTCTCTCTCTGTCTTCTGAATTTGATCCTCCTTCCCTCTTCTTTGAGGTGTCTGGAAGGGATATGCCATTCTTCTCCAGGAGTTGGGTCAGCATGTCTATTTTCTTCTTCATGCAAGAGATTTTAAAATGATTTCCCTTACTGCAGTATGCGTACTTGTTCATTTCTCCTTTGTTCTTCTTCTTCTGGGGATTCTTCTTGGAACCTTGAGGCTCCTCTGCAGAATTGTTCTTGTCTCTCTTTTGCTCAGGTGGCTTCTTAGCTTTCTTATTTCCTTTTGAATCCACCCTCGAATCTCCAACAACCGGAGCTTGGTATTTGGAAGGTTTGATGGTGCCCATCATCACCAATTTATCTTGTTCTTGTGTGAGAGATTCCATGAAATCTGCAAGGCTAGGCATTTTCCAGGATTGAGCTATCAAATTTGTGGCATGGAAGGTCGATACAAACACTGAATAGTCAGGTCCAAGCTTCGAGAGTATGGCCAAAACCATTTTCTCATCCTTATTTTCGATCCCACATTGTTTTAGCTGCAAAACAAGGGCTTTGAACTTGGAAAAATAGAGTTGTAGGGATTCAAAGCTATTGGGACTCAGGGAGATCAATTCATTTTCAATTTGATGTCCCCTCATCTCATATTTCTTACCAAAAATCTCAACAATCTTCTCCCATACTTCATTTGGTGATGTTAATCCATCAAGATGGAAAACGAGGTCTCTGGATATGCTCAGACACAAGAGACCATAGGCCTCATCCCTCCTGTTGTGCCATTTAATCTTCTCTATAGCTACATTGCGATCTGCTTCTATTGCCATAGTCACTCTGTAGAGGCCTTTCTCTCTCAACAATATCTCCATCTCTGCTTTCCATTCAAATAAGTTAAATGGAGTCAAGATGATCTTCTGAGATTGATCCATAGCTCAGAAATTGTGCCTTTAGTCAGCAGAATGCTCCCAATCAATGATGTCTAACCTGCAATAACAAATTGGAAGGAGATAAATCAGTATACAAAGGCTCTGATACCATGTGGAAATTGAACCCAGGTGTTAGAACAATTACACTAACAAAAATTGCCAATTACACATGCAAATTACTAACAAAGGAGACTGAATATGGAGCAGAACACTAATATGTATTGAATAAGTGTACAATAGCCAACCCTATGAAGTCATAGGCTTCCATAATAAATAATTACATGAGATATTCAAATTCATAAGGATGCCATTCGAATTTGGTCAAAAGCAGGCTTACTAAATCTAAGCAAATCCCCCATAGGTGCATAAAGTAGTTTCCAAATCTGTCTAGGAGCTCACGAATTGGAAAAATAAATTAGGCAAGCTAATAGGTGATGGAAGGACAACTCATCATGCTTTTCTTAGGAGAAAATGGTGGAGGATGATGAGGAAGAAAAACAAGTTAACTTCACCTAGTCAAACTTTCCCAATTGCCTTAAAACTCAGAAAAAGCAGGCAATAAAGCAAAAAAAGCAGACATGCGCTAGGAAGGCCAGGAATAAAGAAGATTTGATTCCAAGTGGTATCCCAAGCGCTCCATGACTCAAATTTATCAAGTTTGACCACTTTGGATGTGTGGAGGACAACTTGCATAAGGTGGAATATGGAAACTAGGAAAATAAGACAAAAATTAGATTAATTAATGTCTAAGGTAGCTAACTATGGGTTTATTATTCTAACAATTGAATCATATAGGATAATTTTTATTCCAAATGCACAATTTTCACCACCTAACCTTTGTCCAAGACTTCGTATTCATACCTAGTTCTCCGAAAAATCCATATAGTGGAAATACACACATTAAGAGGAAAGGAATACACTTGAGAGGTCATGGATATGGGTTGAAGGTATTGTTCTTGGCACTATATGGAAGAAATATCGTCCAATAACTAAAGTGTATGTTTCCTCTTAACACCATGGTTAGGAATCCTTGACCCGTACCTTGTGATTGGAAATTATAATTCTACACAACTCCACTTGGAGATGAAATATCACCTTCAAAGGTCATGTGTTTTGGTTCGATGTTTTTTTCTATGGAATTTATTTCCATATTATTTATTTATGAAATAATACCTTGTTTTTACCCTAATTATATCTAGGAGCTCAAAACCATGTACCTAGCTCTAAAATATTCTTAATGTTGATAATATCCCCACTCATAAGCACCTCATAAGCACCTCATAAGGAGACAATAGTCTTATTATTTCATCTCTTGTGGATCAAGGTGTTAGTCTTGAACCTAGTTGCTTAGTATCTGTCTTTATGGTATAATTTCGTAGGTTTCCTACTTCCCATGTATAGGTCCCAAAGACTTGTGTACCTTGTATAAAAAATTCTTTATGTTTCACCTATATACCTACTCAAAGGAAAGGATAACCTTGATATGCCATTTTATGTTGTTTCAATATTTTTTTCATATCCATGTATACAAGTCATTATATTAGGGTCCAATCATAGTGTTTCTTTCCATGACCATGTCAATGAAATAAAGGATCATTACTAGTTCTTAAACTATTCAAATGATGTGTGTATCCCTTCTTGGAAGAGAATGATGCCTTCAAGATATCTTACATTGTAATTTGATCCATTGGTATTTTCCTTATATTCTTAAAACATTCCTCTATGGCCTAAGTCTTGGGGTTCTTCCACAAACCATGTCCAAGGACCTCAGTCTAATACCTAGTGTTGAGATCACACTAATTTCTCATTGATATCCCCACGAATAGGTCAAGGATATCATTCAAAGGTCTTCTATGGTGCCCCTTATTACCTAAAATAATCATTTACTAGTTAAGGTCCAAGTTTCCCCCTCCTCTTCCTATGTTTAAGACCTCGATAACCATAACATTTAAAGGATAAGTCAAGTGTGGTGCTTCAAGACATTGTTCATGGATTTGGATGCAATGATGCTTTATTTAGATCCTAAGTTGTGGTATTTTTCCTTAGATAATTTACAATCCCTTAAGACACATACATAAAACATTGAACCATCTACTCTCACTAACATCTCAAATAATTTTCCAACAACACCCTGAAAAGGTCATGTGTGCTTGTTTGAGGAAAATCTTATTGGCCCTTGACAGCTAAAATATTCCTTTAGAAACTAATGTTTATTTTTCCTTCCCTAATAGTTTCTAAAGCCCAAAGACCAATATATACCTATAAAAAATACCTATATACCTAGTCATAAGTAAATGATTCACTTGAGTGGTACTTTAAAGAGATTTAAGGTGTCATTCTTGGACATATATGCTTGGAAGATTCATTTGAGATTAAGCCTTGGTTTCCTTCCATTTATCATATCCAAGGTTGAGAGACCCATAAATAATATTTAAAACTTCAGAATATTGATTATCCCCTTCTAGAGACCAAGGATTCCATGGTAAGGTCCTTTGTGGTGGTTCAAGATGTCCTTCTTGTCCTTACATTCCTAAAATATACTGATAAATCATGCTAATTAAATATATATCCCCTCTTGAAGGCCAAAGATCCCATAGAAATTTTCTATGTGGTGGTTCAAGGAAACATTCATCTCCCTTCATCCTTAAAAACGACCTTTATGCTTTTAGGGCTGAGTTTCCACCCCCAATCATATTGAAGGTGATGAGATTCTTACCTAGATGTGAACACCTCCTAATGTTTCCCATATCCCAAGTCAAAGGGATATGATACTATCAAAACATTAGTTATGGTGGGTTGAAGTATTTATCATGATTTTGGATGAATTAAATATTACGTTAGGTCCTAAGTATTGATTTTATTCTCTTTAACATGTCTACCACCCGATGATCCATCCTTAGTGCTCAAAACATTCTAATGTTGTCCAAATTGCAGCTAAATGGGACAAATATCCCATAAGAAGGTCATAATTCATGATTAGACTTGCCTGATTGATGGTTATTGCACCATAGATACTACTTTTTAGGACTAATGCACATTTTTAATTGCATGACCTTGGTCCAAGCCTTCATACCAATACCTAGTTTCCCAAAAACCAAAATGATTCTGGTATTCCCACTAAGAGGAAAATCATAAACGAGTGACATCATCAGTGTGGGTTTGAGTTTTCATTCTTGGGTTTGGATGAATGAAATCATCCTATGAGGGCCAAGACCTTTGTTTCCTCACTCCACCATGTTGAGGACCCCTTAACTAACGCCCTCGGCTTAAAAGTTGTAGTGGTGCACATAATCCCACTTCTAGGATAAATTTCGCCTTCAACGGTCATTTGTTTTAGTTCAAGTTGTTGTTCTTAATAATTTATTCCTATAATTTGTACACCCCTCACCATATCCACCTAGTGCCAAATACTCACAATAATGTGTGCATTCTCATAACACACGTGCTTTAGAATGTGCACATTCTTTGGAATGTGCATGCATTTCTTTAATCCATGCACAATCCTTAAGTTCAATTTTTTTTTTGGCACCATTTAGAATTCCTAAATACATGTTTGTTGACTTGGTTTCTTTGGGATTAGGTTCATAATGATAAGCGTGGTTATTTGGGATACAAAAACATCAAAACCTCCATTTTTCAAATGAGTCTTCATAACATTGT
The DNA here is from genome assembly GCA_001517045.1 of Pseudotsuga menziesii. Classification (NCBI taxonomy): domain Eukaryota; kingdom Viridiplantae; phylum Streptophyta; class Pinopsida; order Pinales; family Pinaceae; genus Pseudotsuga; species Pseudotsuga menziesii. The sequence goes on from LPNX010121511.1 coordinate 139,567, forward strand.
TTTCAAATTATTGTCATGTATGCTACATATATCATTCTTCCATGAAACTACACACACATAGATTCCACAATGCATATTCGATATAAAATTCTTCACTAGTTTTAAATATTTTTGTCTTAATATATATCAAAATTTTAAAATACATATATTGTTCTTGTTATGAATTTTTTAATTGTTTGACCCATTTTTAAAGAAATTTATGTGTAGTAATAGATAGAGATTTGCAATCTAAAAAATAATAATTTTTTATAATGTTATGGCCATCATACCTTGCACTAATGCATGGTCTCATAATTGCAGACATATATTGTCTTTCATAATTTAAAAAATATATAAAATTAACATTACAAATTTTGAAAAGTAAACATGTATAAGAGAAATGCATTGTCTAAAAACTACAATTTATTTTAATGGCATTCCATCATCTAGGTACTCACCACCTACACTAGTAGGAACATTGCATTATATTTTGCAAGAAAAATAGTATACCAATGCTAGAGAAACTCAAATTTAGCATACTTTTGAAAAATATCCATAGATAGAACTTATGCATTCTGAAAGATAGTTTAATTTTCTACATTTCATATTCTTACCCCATCTTCAAATTCATTATGAAAGCACCTCAAATTGTCACTCCAAGTTAAGAAATTGTTATTTTTTCATATTTACATTGCCATTAACTTATCATGAAAGACCATCATTAACTTAAACACTCGCCCTCTAGTTTTTACAAAAGAGAAATAATTCAAAGAATCTTTTTCTTGGTTGATTGATTGTGATAAACAATTATATTTCTATTTAGATGAGTTGTTACAAGATGACACTTTTCTTTTGAACTTTTAATGAGTAAGGTGTGAACAAAGTAAATTTTTTTATGAGTCATCTATGGTAGGTGAAGAGTCTCTTAGATTAAATAAAGGGCCACCTAGTGTATGTTAAGAGTGATGAATTTCAAAGATCATCAATCACAACAAATCTAATTAATAAATAAAATCATTTCCTTTGAGAAGGGATTTCCCTTTTGCATTGTAAGTTGTCTTCATATCTTGACTAGGAGATTCTTGCTAGCCAATTGATCTGTACCCTTACAAACTGTGATTGGTTTATGACTATTCACTCATTTCTTATTTATTTTGTTGCTTGTGGGCATGGCGGTTTCAACTTGTGGACTATCATGCTATTCATAATTTTTATTATTATCTTATAATTAGGAATAATTGGTATAAAAAAACATTTCTTGGTTGTTTGTGGAATATTCTCAGTTGCTTAAAGTATGTGTGTTGTAACGAACATAAATAGGATAATAATTAAATAAGGATAATAATTAAATAGAATAATAATTGTTAATTATTATAGTAGTTAGCTATTAATGTGAAGGGACATAACTCTTCATTATCATCATATCTATTTTATCAACTAATAGATTATTTGTATTTTAGAAAGTGGAAGTTCGAGAATTTACAGTAAAACGACTTTTTTACTGTTACAGTGGTATCAGAGCTATACGGCCCTTGGCCATTATTTACACTTACTGTAAATTTAGTTTTTAGGGTTTCCCTAAAATATTGGAGATTGTCCAAAAAAAAATGTAAAAAAAGAAAAAAAAGGAAAGAAAAAAAAATTTAGAAAAAAAAATAAAAGTAAAAGGAATAAAAAAGAGAGAGGGTAAAAGTGAAACCACACCTGGTTTGTTAAAGTGGGTTTGGGTTTGAATATAAAAGTGCATAATAATTACTAGTAAAGAGCAACTGATATTTGAACTTAGGTGGGGAATATAACACTCATTCCTCCCAACCACCCAATCTACTCACATTTTACAAAACTTAAGGAAATAAAAAAATTAAAAAAAAGTGCATAATAATTGCTACTAAAAAGCAAATGAGACTTGAACTTAGGTGGGGAAGACTTATTTGACCTAACGAGAAATAGTCGAAGAAAGGTTTTTCCAAAAGAGACATATTAAGAATTATTACAGCTTTTGTATCTACCCTTCTAGAAGAAAATAAGACAAAAGTGAAGTAGAAACATAGTCACAAACAATGGCACCTACACATTCAGAAATGAAGGCACATCTACAAACAACAGTGGACGAGTTAGAGCAATATAAGGCGGTCAATAAAAGTCTACAAGCTGAGGTTGAGATGCAAAAGTGATTGAAAGAGTGGAAAGACAATGAGAATTGTCGCTTATGGAATCAAAATCGACAGCTAGAACGAACCATAAGAGATAACAAGAAAATATTATATGACTAGGAAAAAGACATATCATGTTTAAAATTTCATAATCAAAACCTAGAAGACTAGATCCGAAAGTCAAAAAATGATAGAAAATCACCATATGGAAGTGATAATGATTTAGAAGAAGAAATAAAACGTCTAAACAAGCTCATCATGGGAAAAGATGTTGAACTAGCGCAAGTCCGGAGAAAGTTGGAAAATCAAGAAACAGAGTTACATCATCATCAACAGCAAAAAGAAAAACTTCAGCAACAGTATGACGATAGTAAGAAGACACATAAGTTGGAAATGACAAAAGTCAACAAGGTGTTATCAAGCAATTCCAAAGAAATTTTCAGATTAAGAAATCATAACAAGACACTAGTCACAAAAATTAAGAAGTTGAAAAGTAGTCGGAAGACAGATCAATCTACGGAAGACATTGAAGGAAACCTTCTAGACAAACGGGAAGAAAATCGATGTATCAGAAGGCATAACGATGATCTTAAGGAACAACTTAAGAAGTCTGAAGATGACAGAAAATCACATGTAGAAGTGATTAAGAAGTTTCAAAATGATAACATGAAGTTAGAAAACAAGTTGGAAAAGATATAGAACAAAACCTTAAAACCTCAAGAGACAAAAATACAACTTTCTGCTCAGTTCAATGCTCAAAAGATGACACTCATAAAAGAAAATGACATTGTGAAAATTCGATATCAACACCCCAACCATAAAAACAGATATTCTAAAAAGTGGGAAATGTCGAAAGATAACGGTACCAATGTGATTAAATCTCCTAATGATAAATCAATATGGAATGCCAATAGTCCACAACAAATCAATTTGGGATGGATTGATTCATCCACATATCGAAAGTTGTGTTCAACTCTTAGTAGTTTGCATCGACATGTTTCATCAGCTGTAACACCACAAAAAAGATGCAGAAACATTATAAGGATTTGAGGACAAAGCCTTTCTAAGGGAGTGGCAATGTAATGAACATGAATAGGATAATAATTAAATAAGGATAATAATTAAATAAAATAATAATTGTTAATTATTATAGTAGTTAGCTATTAATGTGAAGGGACATAACTCTTCATTATGAAACACTCAAGCCATATTAAAGGCGAGCTATGTTGTAATATCCTAACATCAATCATCATATCTATTTTATCAACTTATGGATTATTTGTATTTTAGAAAGTGGAAGTTTGAGAATTTACAGTAAAATGGTTTTTTACCGTTACATGTGCATAAATATTCTCAGTTGTTTAAAGTCTATGAATGCACACATATATATTAGCTAGTCAACTATTGTCCCTAATGATATATGTCTAATTGTGTTTCATCTTAATGTGGTAACTAATGGGTTTTCTGGTAGGGAAGCGATTTTATGAATCAAATTATTCACGAGGTTCTTACTTTGGATAACATTTGTTATCTATTTCTTACAAAAATAGTGGATTGTTTTCCTTGTTATTATTGGAAACTATAGAGCTTATTCTTTGTTCCTATATTTGGGATTTGTTACTTCATTTATGCATCTTATATTTGGTGCATCTTGTTCCCCCTTATTTAATTCATCCTCAATATGTTTTTGCATGCATATTCATTATTTATTTTGTCACAATCAGTTGGAGCTTTTTATTACTAGTATTTGTACATAAAATATAGGGTTCCCTAGCTCGCCAGCCTAGAGGAAATCAAAACAAGCCAAGATCTTAGAGTTTTAATCTATCCAGTATCGAGCCCAAAAACTAATAGTCTACTACAACATGGGCTTCTTCGTCAAGGGAAACCAAAACGTCACAGGATGGATTTTGATATACTTGTTTATAAAAATAAAAGAGGAACGTTGTGTTAGGGTACACAAGGTACTCCCAAAGGACCGAACACCAAGAACAACTACTTCACACAAACAGATCACAGATCAATACACCAATGTTTGTCACGTGGTTAAAACCCTCAAGAGGTAAACAGTCCACGGCCCCAGCCAAATAGCTACTTGGAGCAATTTATTATGCAAAAGAAAGAAAGTTACATGAGCTTCTCATAATCGATCAACTAGCCAAG